>OU015494.1:13395380-13455380 GCA_907164885.2 Dolomedes plantarius | reverse complement strand
AATATAAAAATAGAGTTACGAATACACAAATAAAAGAGAACCAAAACATCTATGAACCCAAATTTTCCTAGCCATTCTGTACGTCTCCCATATTGGAGATAAAGATAGTGCTAAGGATGTGAATAAAATTCATGTCCTCCCGACGATTGAAGAGCTTGCAAAAGGAATATGAGAAATACAGTGATTTCCGCTTATAAGAATCACGTTTGTTATTACTGTTTTTGATTCTTATAAGCGGTTGATTCTTATAGCCGAAATTTAGGTTTTTGGACAGGGAAACAAACACACACACACACACCTATATATACATATATTAGATAATTTACCATAAAATACTCTTTAATTTACGTTAAATATCTTCTATTAAAATTATTTTTTTTAATTTTAAAAATACAACTGCATTTCTAGACTTATAAGTAGATACACATGATTATAGTAAGAGAAAAAAAAATCCAATATTTGTTACCACATACCTGCTTAACAGTTTTAACATTTCAACTATAGGAAGGGAGCAAGAAAAGTTTTCTATGGTATTTCGACGTAATGAAGTTTTCGGGAGGCTGTTTATACCTTTTTCAATACTAATAGTCTCAGACGAAGATTCACCTTCTAGCTTACGTTTCACGGTTTGATAACGTGATGAATACTACTAATGTCACGTTTGCCTAAGTGATAGTGGACACTTCGCCGAAGATTTATGTGTTTAAGAGTCCGGGAAGCCGCAACCAGGATGTGGGAGGTGGGAAAAAAAAGAGTCCCTATTTTTGTTTCTCAGTGGAGAAAAGAGAAATCGGACCCGGACGAGTAAAGATGCCCCCGGGTCAAGCTAATAGGACAGTGGTGTGCTAAAGCGTTTAAGGGGAAACTATTATGTTATGTCTAATAAAGAAAGAGATGAATTTTACGACTATATTCCATCCCATTTCATCCATCCCATTTTATGTTCCTTTAAAAAAAAAAAAGAATGAACTTCGTGCCTTTTGAGGGTTTAAGTGGCTTTTATGGAAAAATGAAAGGAAAGCGAAGAGTGTAAACTGATTCTTAAAACCGGTGGATTGATTATTTAAAGCGAAACTTTTAACATGTAAATAATACATTTGTTTTTGTTTTCGCGATATTGATTCTTATAAACGGTTGATTCTTATAACCACTGATCACTATAAGCGGTGGTTACTGTATTTATGCAGCAGAGACTTTTCAGAAGACAATCATGTCCCGTTCATAGGCACATCGGCCTCGGAATATGTTCTTTAGCCTCGGCCACTCGGAGGCTTCCAGCAAATCTTTTGTGAATTCCTCGACAACAGATTTTGTGAGAACCAGTTCCTAAAATTCTCCCGCACGAGCCACTTCAGTGAGTTGTATGAGATCTCAATATTAGATGTTTCAAGGACCGATGCACCTTCCTAAGATAATTTAATGCAATGGTCATAATAATAATAATTCACCACGTATGGCTTCTACACGGTACAATTCTCTATGCACAAACTTTAACTCATAGTAAAAGATATATATAATTATTCTAAAGTATATATAACTAAGTTAATGTCATTTCTTAAATACCATTTCCTGAAGTATATTTACAAATTTGATTAAAATGTTATCAATTTTACTAGAAAATTAATAGTTTTATGGTAAAATTCTCCTGTGAAATTAAATGGATTAATAGTTAATACTGTATTATGACAGTGATGCGCTTGTATATATATATATATATATATATATATATATATATATATATATATATCAGCTTATCGGGCCAGTGCTGGAAGCGCCGGTAGAACGACAAGTACGGGAGAAATTTTCTGGGCCGTTCGCGGGTTGTTTACGAACCTTCGAAGGGGAACGCTTTGCTGTTTACGTGTTTCAGGGCCTGTGATGGGTTGATATGAACCGGGCCGATACCGACATGGCTCCATCGTACCTTAATCGGCCGTCCGATTCGTAGCCATAAGTAGCAGAAATCTGTATCAGAATTATGGATTTGAAAGGGAAGGTGATGATTAAACAAAAGATACTTTTCAGAAAAATGGCTCTTATTTCTGTGTAACCTCTTTTACGAGGAAAATTCACATAACATTCTTGGTATGTAAAGATTATATTATGTGAGAAGTGTAAGGTAATCAAAGAGTAGTTTCATTGTTAATTTTTTATCTATTACTGGAGAAATTTTAAAAATATCTACTTAAAAATGGAGCCTTGTTGCACCACTCTTTATTTAAAAGAGAGGAATTAGTGGTATCTATCTTATTTCACTACTCATTTATTTTTAGCGGTGGATGTCACACATTTACGTAGCAACTTCCACAATGAATTTCCTAGTAAATATTAAAGATATTTTTTCTTAATCAAACTCTTCTCTTTTTGTTTTTACCTGCACTGCAAAAATAAAATGCTATTTAGTGCATGTAACCAAATTATAATTATACCTAAAATGTATAAGAAAGTGCCTCAGCTACCAAAATATATTTGCAGTTGTTAATTTTCAAGCACATATTTCAGACGGGTATGATTTTGATTTTGAAACGGATATAGACGTAGATCTCCAATGTGGGGAGAGGATCCATATTTATGCCCTCTACTTCTGAAAATAGTTCTTATTTTGTGGTGCTTGCCTAACACCATTGGTAGCAAGAATTGTTAGTAAAAGATATAGAAAAGAGATAGCATGTTCCTGGAATTTCTGAGTCAGAGAGAGTTTGCAAGAGAGTTTAAAAATGTTAACATTTGTAAACAAAATATTTTTTCTTATAGGTTATATTGCCATAAATAGCCTATGTATTAATATTTTTTACTACATTTAAAATTTGTTTGCCGTCGACTAACATCTACATGTTAATTACATATATTTTTTTAATTAACATGAAGGAAATAATCTAAGAACTTCAGCTTGCCAGCCTTGAAGCAGAGGAAAGAGAGGGGAAAAAAATGCCAGCAGCGGGATTCGATCCCGCCACCTCTAGGTTACAAACCCAGAGCGCTACCACCCATGCTGCGAACCACTCAAGATAAATATGTGAATTACCGATAACAAACCAGAGCATGTTGGCGGTTTCAAGATAATCTTCGTGCATGTTCGCTAGGGTGGAACGAAAAAACTGTTTTTTAAATTTAAATATGTTATAGTTTTCAAAAGTTGCCTCTTGGGATTAGAATAAAGAATATAAAATAAAATTTTATTGTTCTACTAAAATCTTTTCAAGTACCGCAAAGTGCTTCAAAATGGATATTTTTATGAAAAAGTGATAAAATTTGTATTTTTTTATTTCTTTTATAGTATATTAAAATAATATATATATACATATATATATATTGTAAATAAAATATTCAAAATACGATATTTTTACAGGAAACTTATAATTCTAAGTATTTCTAACTGTTAAACGCCATTAAAGAACAACTGATTTTGTAGAATTTCGCGATTTTCATCATATTAATTTTACAGTAGCATATATTAATAATACACAATTGAATGAAAGAAAAACAATTTTTAATTAACGGGCATTAGTTAAAATAAACAAATCACACTTATTTAGAAAAATATTAATAGTGATTAATGTCTTTAAAAGCAAAACGTTATTTTGAAAAAAACATTTATGTTTTTCAAAAGTCCATAGTAATGACACATGGTTTCCATTGCTTATTTCACTGACACATTGAATTGTTTTTTTGTTTGAAATTTTGGCATTTTCTTTTGAGATTGTATTTTTGTTTTTATCAATGCCTCTCTTGCAGAAGTGTCACGAACGGACAACTCGGTATAGAATTTAACAATCCTTTCTTTCTGTTTGTGTGTGACATGGAAAATTATTGAAGTCAATACGTTGACTCTCATGATCAGATTCTTTTGCTTCCTTTATAAACGGCTTTAGTTTGTCATCAGAAATATGGCTCTTCATAGGAAGTCCTGTTACTTTAATATCATTCCATTCAATCATGTCAATATAATACTTGGTATCTAAATTTATACGTTGGTTTAAAAACTTTCTGATGTCCCCTTCATTTTTAGCCTTTGAGTTTAGAATCAGACTTAATCCAAGCTCTCTTATGTGACTGCGATCATCTGATATACAAAGGAGGAGATTTTCAGAAGCAGCAAAGTATGCATTTCTTTGAATAACTGGGTGAATTAAATTTTTAAGAGTCTGATGGAGGTAACGTGAATAGCTTACAAGTTTCCACAGGTGCTTTGATCCATGGATACAAGATGCTTTCAGCTTTAGGTTAAACCAAACAGCTGCATAAACTTTCAAAATGTACTCAGTCAGTATTCGGAGATTTTTTGCAGGATATTCAGTACCCGCATACAAGGGAAGTATTCTGTTTGCTAATCTAATCCATCTTGAATGACAAAGTTTTCCTGGTTTTCTCATGGACAAATCAGAAGAACACCTCCCAACAGAGATTGCATTACTCATTTCTAACAAATATTTTAGGTCCACACGTAAATCTTCCTTAATTTCTAGTAACGGAATGTCATTTTCAATAGGTGCAAATTCGATGACTGGTAGTTCATAGCAGTTTTCTAGTAGTTTACCTATTTCTCCTCCAAATTCATTTGGACCTTTAATTAGGATGTAGGGGCAGTTCATTTACTTGAAATAGACAAATCAACCACTGCAGTGGCCTTCTTAATTCCTTTTCCAATAAAGGAATCGCACCATTATTCAATCCAGTGTTCAAGCCAGTTCCATCACATCCAATTACAGTAATGTTTAAGTGTTGGTTGTTGCCGTTGAAAGTGCTATTATGCCATCTTTTATACATTATCCAGTGACAAAAATCCGCTTCAGAAAATTCCTCCTTTGTATGATATCAGATGATCGCAGTTATGTAAGAGAGCTTGGATTACGTAGGATTCTAAAAGCAAGGACTGCAAATGAAGGAAAGTTTTTAATTCAACATATAAACTTTGATGCCAAGGATTATATTGATATGATTGAATGGAATGATGTTAAAGTAACAGGATCTCCTATGAAGAGGCATTTCTGATGAAAAACTAAAGCAGTTTATAAAGGAACCTATCACGAGAGTCAACGTATTGACTTCAATAATTTTCCATGTCACACTGAAGCAGTAGAAGGGATTGTTAAATTAGTTAGCGAGTCATCGTTGTACGTTCGGGGCACTTCTGCGAGACATGCATTGATAAAAACAAAATTACATTAATACCAAAATTTGAAACAAAAAGAAAAAAAATTCAATGTGTCAGTGAAACAAGTGATGGAAACCATGTGTGATTACTATGGACTTTTGAAAAACATGAATGTTTTTGTGTACTACAAAGGATAAGGAACCAAAACAAAACAAAACAACAATATAAACTTGAAAACGACAATATAAACTAGCAACAGAATAAACTTGAAAAATATACAAGAACTAAATAGGTGTGATTTGTTTGTTTTAACTACTGTCCGTTAATTAAAAATTGTTTTTCTTTCATTCCAATGTGTATAAGAATATGCTACTGTAAAATTAATATGATGAAAATGAGATGTATTTCATTATGATTTGAATTCTTTAAACTGTAAATACTGTTCATATGACTAAGATTTCTTATAATGACAAACTAACAAAAATTTTGTCATTGTAAGAGTAGCTCAGTGGTTTGATATAAAAAAGGGGGGTCGTCGTCTGTGTTTTTAGCTTCCCAGAAGCTTATGAAAACAGAAAAAAATGCTTCAGCTATCGAATTTGATATTTGGTTTAAATTCGCCGCCATTTTTGAAAGATCGGGGAAGAAAGGCAGGACTTCGGATGAATGGCAGCTACGTGGACCAATGAACGACGTAGAGAACAACGCTTTTGCACGGGTTGCCACTTTAAAGCGTGACGTAGTTAGGGTAGCTTCGAACATGAGGACGCCGTCTGGACACCGAGGTGTACAGACACGCGTAATGGAAGGTGCGCCAATGGAATTATCTGGGGAGAGCTTTGGCTCTACCCCCCCCCACTGCCTTGCACGCTGGAATGTTTAAATCAAACACCACTCACCATTATGGAGACCTATCTATTAGAAAAAGCCCTAAACCCTACTACCCATGATGATGTACGGCAAGAAATGCTGGCTACTCACCCCCACGTCGAAGCAGCGTTTACGCTACTAGGAGGTAAGCCTAACTACTACTTGTCGGTGGAGCTCACCAAAAACAATACATTCACCTCTAACCATAATCCCAACCCTATTACCAACGTAAATGACTCATCCGAAAACCCCTCAAAACGCCCTAAAAGGCCTAACATTACCTTAGATAATTTAACCAATAATCCTGGCACTAGCAAATCTAATGATGGATTCGTTTTTCCGAATCCAAAAAATACTGCTCGCCAGTTTAAGCACCATCTAACCGTTCAAACTCCTAACTTGACTACTAATAATAAATATGGTAACTTATCTGAAACAGTATTAAATGATCCCTCTATCCCACAAGCAACTGAAACTAAAAACAATGTAAACAAAGTAAAACCCATTTGTATCATAAAAGATAGAGAGGATAAACATAAATATAAATTAGTACTCCAACGGATAGGTGAGGCCCTAGGTAACTGCTTCTACGCCAGGCCTGCTAATGATATTGTCAGGATCCAACCTGACAGTACTGAATCCCATAGGAAAATAGAAAACTTTCTAAAAGAACAGAAAATTCAAGGATACATCCTCCCTATGGGTGTAATAAAACCTATAAGAGTAGTCATAAGAGGGCTGGATATTGATACTTCAGTAGAGGAAATTAAAACTGAACTTGATAGTCTTAGCATCCAAACTACTAAAATTGTGCAAATGGTTTCTTCGTAAACTTAAAAACAATAAAGCACCTGGTGCGGGACTACTCTAGATTTGTGTGCACGGCCGCCATCTTGGATTTTTTTTGCGCCAACTTGGCGATTTTACCGTGTTTTGGGGAGTGGAAAAATTCTCGCCAATATGTTTTAAGCGGTGTTTTCAAAACGCTGGACTTTGAATTTTTTTAACTTTTTTAATAAAAACCACCTGTTTAAATTATGAAACTTAGAAAAAATTTTGAAAAATCCTTTAAATGTTGGACTTAGATTTTGGGTTTTTAATAAAAACCCCTTTTTTAAATTATGAAACTTGGAAATTTTTTTGAACAAATCATTCTCAAATATTGGAAATTTTGGGTTTTTCTTTTAGCTTTTTTAATAAAACCCACTTTTTTAAATTATGAAACTTAGAAATATTTTTGAAAAATCATTTAATCGATGGACTTAGATTTTTTTTTTTTTTTGCATTTTTAATTAAAAACTACCTTTTCAAATTATGATTCATATAAAAAATTTGGTCAAATGGATTTTACTTACAGATAAAATTTCAATGCCAGGTATTCAATTTACCCCAACTCTTTGACAAATAGCAATGAATCACCAAAATATTATGCTAATATATTGCTAATTAGAAAAAAAATACAGCATTTTCGTACCACCTAAATATCTTGCAATTTAAAAATTATCTAAAATTCAGCTTTGAAAAATGTAAAAAAATTATGAACCCATAAATTTATGGTGAGTAACCAGATTCTCCTTTATTATTTTTTTTTGTTTTTGGTTAGGGCATTGTGGTAATGAAATTTTACTTCAGATTTGACCTTAACCAAATATTTTGTGCATACAATAAAATCGGGACAAGGATTATTTGACCATTTATCCTGATGTGTTGGAAATAAGGAAAAAAACCCTTTTCCTAAACCAATAGCTTAACCTTAACTAACTTCTTAACTTAGGTTCCTGGGGAGAGAGAAGTTGAACTTCAGTTATTTAAATTTATTTGTAATCCACTACAACTTGGAATTATAAAAAATTTTAAAATAGACTGTATTTAAATTGTATACTGTATTTTACATTTTACGAAAAAATAATGGCAGATAATTTTTACTTCAAATAAATGAAATGGTGTATCATATCAGTATACTAATTGACAATCGATAAACAAAATTAAAAGCAACTTAAATTTATTAAGTTAACGAAAAACTGATAATGGATTTGTCAATTAGTATACTGTTATGATACACCATTTCATTTATTTGAAGTAAAAATTATCTGCCATCATTTTTTCGTAAAATGTAAAATACAGTATACATTTTAAATACAATCTATTTTTAAATTTTTATTTAAATAAAAATTTTAAAATATATAACTGAAGTTCAACTTCTCTCTCCCCAGGAACCTAAGTTAAGAAGTTAGTTAAGGTTAAGCTATTGGTTTAGAAAAAGGGTTTTTATTTCCTTATTTCCAACACAGCAGGATAAATGGTCAAATAATCCTTGTCCTGATTTTATTGGGTTTTATTAAAAAAGCTGAAAGAAAAACCCCAAATTTCCAATATTTGAGAATGATTTTTTCAAAAAATTTCAAAGTTTCATAATTTAAAAAAGTTGTTTTTATTAAAAATCTAAAAATAAATCTAAGTCCAACGTTTAAACGATTTTTCAAAAAAAATTCTAAGTTTCATAATTTAAACAGGTGATTTTTATTAAAAAAGCTAAAAAAATTCAAAGTCCAGCGTTTTGAAAACACTGCTTAAAATATTTCCAGGTCAAGGCTGAGTTCTGACCTAAAATTATTATACTGTAATTAAAAGATCAAATCAGAAATGACTGTTTGATCTTAAAATTTGAGAATTTGACATTGGGTTATTTTTACCAGAACGCAATAATTATCGCCATGAGAAATACTCCAAACCCTGGCGGAAAAATCCAAGATGGCGGCCATGCACACAAATCTAGAGTATCCCCCCTGGTGCAGATAAAATTACTGGCTTCATGCTAAAAAACCTGCCGATGAAAATCTGCATCAATATTTCCACCCTAATAAATGCCATTATTCGCACTAGCTACTTTCCCTCTCCTTGGAAAAACTCTATTATTATCCCCATTCATAAACCTGGCAAATCCCCCTCTGACCCCACTAATTATAGACCTATTAGTTTACTTTCCATCATCAGCAAACTTGCTGAAAAGTTCATGCTTCAAACCATTAACTCCCACCTTGAAAGCAATAACATCCTCTCCCCCTATCAATTTGGATTCAGGAAATCCCTCT
Organism: Dolomedes plantarius; assembly: GCA_907164885.2. NCBI lineage: Eukaryota > Metazoa > Arthropoda > Arachnida > Araneae > Dolomedidae > Dolomedes > Dolomedes plantarius. The sequence continues at coordinate 13,446,323 of OU015494.1, read as the reverse complement.
CAGCCCCCCACCAACTTTATAGAGTTGTTGAAGATCTCACTAAAGCAAAAACCTATAGTAAATCTACAGCTGCAGTCTTCCTGGATATCAGCAGAGCTTTTGACTCTGTCTGGATTCATGGTCTAATCCATAAACTTATAAACTACAATTTCACCCCCAACACTATCCACCTAATTTACAGTTATCTCTCTAATAGAACTTTTCAAGTTAAACTCCAAAACACCCTCTCTGACAAGCACAACACACTCTGTGGTCTTCCGCAGGGAAGTTTAGTCGGTCCAGTTCTGTACTCAATTTATGTTAACGACTTCCCAACACACTTCAGAACACACACTGCAGTCTTCGCAGATGATACAGCCATCTACATGTCTTATAACAAAATTAACTTTGCTTTAAACCAACTAAACACCCACCTACAACATATTGACACTTGGACTGTCAAGTGGAAAATGAAGCTCAATACTGACAAATGTGTTGCTGTCATGTTTACCAGAAAAGCACCCAAGTCCTATAATGAATTTAAAATCATGATCAACAACACTGCTCTGCCCTGGTCCCCCACCTGTAAATACCTTGGAATTTTCCTTGATAAAAATCTCTCATGGCGTCCCAACATTAAACATACTATTAACAAATTTCGAGCTGCTAAAAGAAAACTATACCCCCTAATTGCTCGAAATAGCTCTTTGAACTTAAATATGAAGCTGCTCATCTATAGTGCATTCCTCAGACCCCTTTTAACTTATGCTTGCCAGTCCTGGTCCTACTGTTAGTGATGCGACATCGACAACAAAACATCGATGTTTCGAAACATCGATATTCAATATTAAAACATCGATGCTAATAAAACATCGCCCCAAAACTATCGATGTTTTCAAACATCGATGTTTTTTAACATCGATGTTTTTGAAAATCCATTTTTTTTAAAACTGGTTTAGTAGTTTATTAATGCTACTTCAGTTAGTCGTGTGGGGGGGAGTGATTTCATTTTACTCTCTGACTGGGCTGACACAAATGAAAAAATGTGGTTGCTAGAGTCAGCGCATATCACATAATTTTCACGATACATTTTATTACTTTTACCAGAAAATGGAGGAAGAAATTATTGCTATAAAAACAATTGATAGTACCAAAGCCATAAAGAAAAATCCGTGATGTTTTCTAACGGAAATTGGTTGAATGTGAAAAGTTATTGTAAATATCAAATCATATTTATTTACAAGTTGGAGAATAATTTACTTCCAAGAGGTTTAAATAATTTAGTAAAAAAATTAATTCTGAAGTTCATGACTATATCACAAGACACAAGACATAAGGTTTCATATCGATAGAGTATAAGGCAAAATCATTTAAAAGAATTTTTGACTTTGATTTAATAGAGTTTAATATGAAAAAAATAATGAGAAAATTTATTAACAAATCTTTTATTTTCAAATTAAATAATACAAAAGAAAATTACATATATTTACACCAATTTGAAGTACTGATGCAAAACCAGGGTATGGGGGAAAAGTGAGTAAGCTTATTTTTCTTTACTGTAAATAACAATTATTGGGGCATATAATTATTATATGCCCCAATATTTATTATTTACAGTTTGTAAAAGAAGAAGTTTGTTAACTTTTTCCCCCTTAAGTCGGCTTATTTTTCTTTACTGTAAATAACAATTATTGGGGCATATAATTATTATATGCCCCAATATTTATTATTTACAGTTTGTAAAAGAAGAAGTTTGTTAACTTTTTCCCCCTTAAGTCGGCTTCTTTTTTCACTAACTATCCCACCAGCTAGGGAAAGAACTCTTTCTGATGGGACGGATGTCGCCATTACTGACAAATACTTAATTGCAACTTTAACCAATGTAGAATTCTTATAATTATAATTATCACAGTAAAATGTGAGGGGGTTGTCGTTTAGTTTAAAAACTGGTGCTTTGAAGTAAACTGCAAGTTCGGGCAGCAAACTACCTGTGTCAAGCTCCTCCAACAGCTTAGACCTCTTTCTTACACTCCAGTTATCTTCTACCATCTTGTGGTGATCCTCCCAAAAATCATGTTCTGCACAGAATAATAAATACTAGCCGCTGCGCGACCAACGTGGTCGCTTTTAGTTTCATATTTTCTTTTGCAAAACAACTCAACTGAAAGAAACATATATAAAGAATTTTACCATTACCTGTCATCATAAATATACACTGTTAAGTGGTAGTGGGATCTCAGCCAAAAAAAATTATAATCACTACAAAATTCTCTAAGTCTTATTCTAAAACATCGTGATTAAAAAAATGTGATATATTAATCTGTAAAATATTTTCCAAAATTAAGATATCTACATTTTATCATTACATGGAATAAGAAATTATTGAAGAAAAATTTTTCCCTTAAAAATAGAAATAAAAATTCAGTAACTACTAAAATATAGTATGGAGTACACCACCCTCTGTATGTAATATTGTTCACAATTCAGAAATCTACACTTAATCATATCAAATAAAAAATTGTAGGGAAAATTTCTTCACTTATAAAATGGAGTAAAAATTCAGCAAGTATTAAAAATAGTGTAGAAAATTAACTGTTACTTGCTATTAAGGTATTATAAGATAATAATATTTTACTATGATATTCCTAAAACTTCTTGATATACACAGCTGACTAATTCAGAACTAGGAGACACTACAGTGACAGAATCAAAAGAACAAACTCTAGATAAACTTACATACAACTTTCCATGACTTAAATTTTACTACGATATTCCTAAAACTTCTTGTTATACACAGTTAAGTATTTCAGAAGTAAGAGATACTACAGTGACAGAATCAAAAACACGGATTCTAGCTAAACCTATATACAACTGTCCATGACTTAACACTGGATTTGATAGATCTAAACATATTTTGTCAAAAGTTTTTCCTCTTAAATACATTTAGAAAAACCGATGGAACAAATGAATAAACTAAAATTATCTCGTTAATAAATTAAAATTATTCACGAGTAAAATACAGCAATTAAATTATACCAAATTACGTGCTATCGTCGATCACACTATCGTCTATCACTACACACACGCGGTTGTCCGATAATGTTTACATCTGGTAGTTGCAGACGTTGCCATTCGGAGTGTAGAAATATCGTCGGTTTTTGTGCCGCATACCTACGCGTTTTATATATATAGACATGTAAATAATGTTGCTAAGTTTTAAATTTGGCCCAATCTTAAAAAAACTGATTTACCTCGAGAAGAAGCTGGTGTTGGAGACAATCGTCCGCCCTCAGAATCTGATGATTCACTCTCTTCCTTGATCTCATTGTTAAGCTTTCTGATCCAGGTATCCAGTGCAGCCTTGTCTTGGAAGTGAAGATTTTTAAATCGGGGATCCAATAAAGATGCCATTTCAAAAATTGACTGTTCTCAATGCCACCAAATCTCTTATTGCATTGAGCTAGAACACTTTCCTTCAGCTTTTTTCCTAGCTCTGAACTGCATGACACCGCATTTATTTTATTACGCATCATTTTTAGTATCGGTATAACACAGCTTGCTGTCACGAACTTTTATCCACATGCTTGTGTTGTTGCGAATTCTATACTTTGGAATAATGTACAAAATTCTTGTAAAAACTCCATGTCCGTGGCTGAGGGCATTGGCGGAGCCGATTTATTGAAGTTAACAATACTCGCAACAACCTCCCTCAACTTAAGGAATCTTTCTAACATGTAAAAAGTAGAATTCCACCTTGTCGATACGCTCTGAATCAGTATAAGTTCTGTTTTTTTTCTAAGTTCATCACTTCCTACCACGCTTTGCTTGAACCATTTCAAAATGGTTTTCACTCTATCTATAATTGAAACAGCGTCTGGTAGGGATTCATATGATTTTTGTGCCATTAAGTTTAGAAGGTGGGCAAAATAGCAGCTGTGCTTTTTTTCCCAAATGCTTTTTCCACCGCACTTACAATGTTACTTCCCCCATCTGTAACGACAGCTGTAACTTTCTCTGGTGTGAATCCCCATTCTGAACACGTATCTGTGAGATGACCAGCCAGATTTTGTGATGTGTGATTTTCACGTAGCTCATGAACTCCGAGAATTACAGACTCGAGTGCCCAATTTTCGATAAAATGAGCTGTTATTCCAAGAAAACTTCTCGTCCGGTAAGTTTCCGTCCAAATATCTGTTGTGAGGCACACATTTGAGACATTGCTCAGTCGCTCTTTTAACATAAATGACACTGATTCGTACTTCTGATCTATCATTGAATCTATTGTTCTTCGTGATGGAACAGTATATAAAGGCACAGTATATAAAGGCACAGTTATTTTTAACAAGTGTTTAAAACCCTCGTCTTCAATAATTGAAATCCGCTGAGAATCTCTACAAATCATGTAAAGAATAGCTTGAGAAACTTTGTTGTGCATATCTTCACCATCTTTAAAAGAAATCACATTTGTGAAACTGTCTTTCAAAGTTTTTTGATAGAACCTAGGGATAGTGGAATGCGAACTTACGGTTTCTTCTCTGTGTTCCGTTTCAGTCACCGAAGTGCTTGGAATGGCTGGAGCCACGGCATCTGGATTGTGGGGTTTACTTTTCGCCTTCGGCTTCATCGATGACTCAAAATACTCGTTGTAAATATCACCATGTTTCGCCTTCAAATGTCCACATAAATTCGTCGTATTGCCAGAAGTTTTGAGGGACTTAAGGCAAATATTGCATTTTGCCAATTTTTCAGACGTTTTGGAAAAATATTTCCAAAAGGTACTTTTAGGAGGCATCTTACTAATAATATTAACGTTGACTTATATAAAACCAGAACAAAACAAAAACTTAACCTCCTCAGTACGGGCGTGGGATATCTCACAGTCGGGCGTATCACCCATGCAGCATCGTTGGAGAATGAATGAGCTTACTGGACGGGTGATGTATATATGCACAGCAGATCAGAAAATATTATTATTTACTTTTGGGAGCACTAGATGGTATCCTCTATCCAAGAAACTTGGAATACACATAGTTGTGACCTTGTTTTTGAAATAATGATGGCTGTGACTAACAGGCTCGCCATAGTTTTACGTAAACAAATAGAGAGAGCTATTTATTGCGACTGGCTCTCAGCGGATAGGCACTTTTAAACTTTGCACATGTCCTTTATTTACGAGTAATTTTGTTTTTCATTAGGTGTGGGATTGTAGCGTTGGGCATATATATGGGTTCGCCGTTTAGTTTTGAGACGCAATCAGACCCTGATGCTGTGAAACTTCTGATTTACTATAAATAAATTTAGTTAAGTAAATACTGTAAAAAAGTAAATCTATAAAACAAAAATTTGTTAAAAGAGAAATTATAAATGAATGTGTATGTAACCCATGTATACTAGCTTAAATATATAGATTTATTTTTAAAATGTTACTATTTTGGAATTATTTGTAAAATTAGACTTAGCGCTAAAAGACAGTCGTCCTGGAGGGAACGCTAACGGGAAACACCTCCGTCCTCAGCGGAAAGCACGTGATCACAACAAACTTCGAGAAAGGGTTAGATGGCCCCTCTCGTGTTTATACTATTTAAAAAATAAAACCCCATGGAAGGTTCTGGAGTGTCGAGATCATTCCAAGCGCTCTAATTGGTTCATTGGTTGTTGATTGCCCTTTGTCTCGTTGCTAGTGGATCATTCCTCCTTTTGTATTTGTCCTTTTTAGAATTTAGACTTACATTTACTGAGTGTGAAAATTACGCTAGGTGGTTAATTTTCTTTATTTTGGTTTTTTTTTCATTAAAATAAAACAAAAACAAAAAACATCGAACAACGTAAAACATCGAGCACAAAACATCGATGTTAAAAAAAAATCGGTTTCAATAAATCGATGTTTAAAACATCGATATTTTTTATCAAAACATCGATGTTTTTAAAACATCGACATCGATGTCGCATCCCTACCTACTGTCCCAACTATCAAGTTAAAAAACTTTGTTCTGCTCAAAATTCCATAATTATAGATATAGTAGATGCCCCCTACTACTTCAGGAACTACAAAATTTATGAAGAATTAAATTTCCCCCCCTCACTAAATTCATGCACTCCCTTAACATTAACTTCTATAATAGTATTGAAGCTAATAACATTAATCTTCTCACTGAGCTAGCCAACTATGATTTTACTACTCCCTTTAATAGGAAGAGACCTAGAGCGTCTCTCGCACTTAACTGGTAACTTCCCGCAATCTAATGTGTCTTCGCTGGCTCAGTGGTAACGCACGGAACTCAAGTTCCGAAGGTTGCGGCATCGAATCCCCAACATTCCACTTTTTCCCTCCCTTCCCCATTTCACTCTCGACTTGGATCTGGCAAGCTCTCAACTTTCTTTTCTTAAAAATAAAAATAAAAAATAAAATAAAAATAAAAAAGAGTGTATGTATATTTTATTATACGTAAGCTTTAAAAAACTAAGACGTAGGCCACGGCCTACGGTAAAAAACATTAAAAATTTTTTAAAAAGTGACACTTGAGCTAGGGAAACTTAGTTCAAGGTAAAAAATATTATCTTTCACTAACTTTACTCGTTTTTAAACTCCCTCTGGTCGCAGAAATTCGAAGAACTTATAAATTACACTATCTTAAACACAGCTCCTTTTTACTAACAACTCCACCGACATAGTAATATGGCAAGCTCCTGAAAAATAAAGATACTTTTTAGAAGTCGGGGGTATCCATATACCCAGGTACTTCTACACAGCCTGATTGATTGATTGATTGATTGGTAGCTTCACTCATAGTGGGTGCCTCTTAAAAGAAGTTACCTCCAGCTTAAGAGTAAGTAACATTGTTTATTGTTTAGCGATTTGTGATTAAACTAATTGCAGTTATTTAAAATAAATTATTGTTTTTAATTTTCAACGTTTCAAATTTAATGCATATATTGATGTAAAAGAATGGGTAGGATTAACTGAGTTGATCTTCAATGTCTTGCCTACAGTTAGTAAAGAATATAAAAGTTAAATTAATGTAATTGAATGTTATACAAATTCCAGAAACTTCATTCTAACACTGTTTAATTTAGATATACATTTATGCAAATTCTTTTGTATTTAAATGAAATATGTAATTTTATTTTGTAGTAAAGTAAATATCTTTTTGTTTGTATTTAACTTCGTAGATAAGATCAACAAAACATCAGAATGGCTTAAAGGATTGTGGAAAGCATCAAAAGGTAACGTGCTATTCTAAAACTTAATATTGTGGCATTTGTTAAGAATTGTAAGATTTCAAAATTTAATAATTATAAATTTCCTTGCAAAACAAATAAGATAAATAATATGTTAAGCATTTTAAAAGAATTTGGATTAAATGAAAACAGTAATGAGTGATGGTGAAAATGTATTAAATGTGGTAATTGAATTGCTTGATGTTCTACGACATAAAATTTCTGATCATCCAAATACAATAATTGACTTCTTGACAGAACAACTGACTTTATTATTAACCAAAAAAAAATGCCTTTCATTATAGTTCTGAATCGATGATATTTTGTAGTATATTATATAGTAAATATTTGAATGCTTAGAATAATTATGTCTATCAAAGTATTCTCTTTAAACATACAGACTTTGTTCCATTCCCAACCTCCAGTCAACCAGAGCAGAAAATTATAAAAAAAGAAAGTTACTAATTTTCTTCAAAATTTTATTGACTTAAGAAGTTTATTGATTTTATACTTATAGATCAGATATCAGATATGCATATTTTTAACACAACATACTGTATAATTCTGATTTATGCTCAATCATGCAGTCTCTATGAGTGCATAAAAGAAGCAACTGGAAAAAAAGTCATGCAATTGTCAGCATACATCTGAATATTAATATTTATAGTTGTTTTTATTTTTTAGTATTGCATAATCATATGTATATAAATATATGCAGAAAGTTATTCTATTTTTCATTCCTAAGTTTTTAATTGCTGGTCATCATGCATTTATATAATTTAATTTGTCAGTTTCAACTTTAAAATCTTGTTTAACCTGACAAGGATGAGAACCTTTATTTAGATAACATCATGTGTGCTAGATTTTTATTAAAACTTTAGGTAAACTTTTGCATTCTGTGTGTGTCATTAAAAATTTGAGAATGTCCTCAATAACTGATTTATAAGCTATTTGTTTTCAAGACTTTTAGAGAGTATTTAGTTGTCATGTTGTGCAAAATAAATAAGAATTTACTGGTCCAAAGCATAGACGTGCCCCCCCCCCCCCAACTTAACTTGAAATAAATTAAAACGTTAATAGAAGTTCGGTTAAATCAGAAAATTGTAGAAAACTTTTAAGAAAGTTGGTTTTTTTCCCGTTTTTTTCAAACTGTGAAACTGAAAATACCGATTATGTCTTTAGCCCTAACATAGTTTTTAACAATATGATCCATAACAAAAATTCGATGCTACATTTTTTTTCTTCATTTATTTATATTACATTTATTTTTCTCATTGTATAACTTTTTGAATACTACTCAAACATCAATTCTATTGTTACTCAATTTCAAAAAATCATAATATTTCAAATTTTAAGGATCGACCTTTTTTATTTCACTGATAAGCAAATTTATAATGAACTCTGCTTTTCAATGCTTCTTGGTATCACAAATCACTCTAATTTTTATTATGGCATTATAAGAAAATATTGGTTTCTTTACAGAATTCTGAAACTGGAATCCATCTTCACCTCATTGCGATTTGCTTCTATAGATCCAATTTCTCACTTGGCAGTGTGTTCGATTCATAATCTGTGTAAGTTGATTTGAACCTCACTGAACCCATTTTTTTTTTATTATTCTCTAGATATCCTTTTTTTTTCAGCAGTGAACTTGTGGGCAAAATCACAATGTTGTGAATATATTTTTTTTTAATTTATTTTTTGTACTTAAATTTGAATTTTTCTATGAAAAACCATAAAAAATATTTTTATTACATAATTCTTAATTAAAAACAACTCAAATTTTCAAATTTCTCTTTGTATATTTTATATGCTAATCCGAACATTCTCATAAACTTTGGTTGCAGTAATTTGTGGATTGATATTGATTTCCTTTATTCATTATATTTTTAACTGGCAAGCCTGTTATTAAAGTATTAGGTATGTCCGAAAGTGCAGTTCAGGGACTTCAGTTAACCATGACTCTTGTGAAAGTCTTTTATCAGAACTGCTTACCAAAAAAATTTTTATATTTTTATATTATAAAGATATAAAATGCCAAGGGTTATTTTACTCTTGATAGTTAATGTTAAAAAATTTTTAAATGTAATTATCAGAATTTCATGAGAAGTAGTTAGAGGTTCATTCATAATTCCTTACAGAAGTAATAATAATAATAATATTGCTTATAGATGTATTAGATCATTCGTTGATGAGCTAATAGGTAGTTTAATGTCATTTGGAATACCAACTTCTGCCTAGTATTTAATTTTTTTATTATTTTGGTGGAGATCTGTCACATAAAATATATTTTTGTGAGCAGCTGTTATTATAAAGTGTAAGGATAAGGGCAGTAAAAAAATATTCCAAAAAATATTATTTAGGTTCAGTTAATTATTAAACAATTGTTGAGTATAATAAGGTTATGTTTGCAAGTGTGTATGTTTTTTTATGGTCTATTATTTGGTTTATCTAAGTTAAGTTGAAAAAGGATGCAAGCATACAAAGATTGACTGGCTGTTAATGTTGAGTGCAGTGGCATAGATTATTTTACAAAGTGCAATAAAATACTTTTAACTTTTCAAACCGAACTTCTAACCAGAATTTAAAAAACAATTTAATAAAACTTTTAAAATTGAAAATATTTTTAAGGATCTAAAGAATTTAACAGAACACCTGTATGGTCAACTAATTTATGGATAAAAGATGCAGCCATAAAAGCAAAAGGCCTGGTTTCTGTATACTTTTCTAATAATCATGTTACAACAGTATACAGAAACCAGGCTTTTTGCTTTTAGAACTGAATCGTTTATCCATGAATTTGTTGACTATACGGGTTTTCTATTCCATTGTTAAGATCTGTGAAAATACTCTCATTAGCAAAATATTTTTAAAAAAATTTAAATTTGGGTTAGAAGCTTGGTTCAAAAAGTCTAAGTGTTTCTTCACGCTTTATAATATAATCTATGCCACTTCACTCAACATTGACAGCTAGTCAATATTACCCACCTCATTTTTCAAATTAACCTAGACTAATCAAACAATATATCATAACAATTGTTTAGTAATTACTGAATCTAAATAGTATATTTTGAATAATTTCTTACTGTGGTTATCCCTAATAACAGCTGCTCGCAAATAAAAAATATTTTATACACAGATCTCCACCATAATTTGACAATTAAGTAACAAAAGATATGGTCTATTAAAATACTATGCAGAAGTTGTATCCCAAAGTACTTTCTACCACATTTTTTGTAAAACCAATTACTGTGAAAGCTACATCATATAATAAATGTTTACTTTATTCATTATTATAGTAATAGATTAGTTGCACCCTTTTCACTAAATTTCTGAGTACAGTAAGACATTCAATCCTGTCAATTAAATGATTAGTTATTACAGATATAAATAAAATAGATTAGAATGTCTTTATAGAGTACAATAATTGAAAGCTGACTGAGAGACTTGTTTAGAATGACAACAAAATTTTCTCTTCACTATCGAGAATCACTCTCACATTGAAAGTAAAGAAACACAAGAATGAAGATTGAATACTATATAAAATCTTAAATTTCTAAATCTGACCCAGCATCTGCATTAATGCTCTCTATGGCATGTTGTAATCAAATTTAGAAATTTAAGATTTTGTATGCTAATGTTTTACTTAGCATTCAATCTTTATTCTTGTGTTTCTCTACTTTCAACAGCATTATTGTCAATAGTGAAGAGGAAATTTTGGTGTCATTCTAGACAAGTCTCTGATTCAGCTTTCAGTGTTGAGCTGAAATTATGCTCAACATTAAAAACTTATTATTGTACTCTTATCAAGGCAATCTATGTACTCTATTTTATTTATATCTATAATAACAAATTAATCGACATGGTTGGATTTTCTACTGTACAGAGAGAAATTTAGTGAAAAGGGGAATACTCTTTAACAAATATTTTATAACTATTTTTTATTAGTATATTTATTTAATCAAGTAATTATTTATTACTTGATGTAGTTTTCACAGTATGTAATTGGTTTTACAAAAAAATGTGGTAGGAATTTACTTTTTGGAAGTAGTTATCAATAAAATGACAACAGATTTAAAACTGCACTTGTGTGTTGGGTGCTGTTTTATATCAAGTTTTTTTAAACCCCTGTCTCAGAATTTATATTTCCTAATTGGATTTATTTAATTCTACTTTATCAACAATGAATTTTTTCAACTACTTTCAACAATCAACTATTTTTACAACAATAAATTACCCTTTAATGTACAAAACTATGCAAAAAATAATTTTCTTATCTGCAGAGCATTTACTAACTCTACATCAAAAAATAATTTAAATAAATTCTTTTGATTCATAAATTATATCAGGGGATGGGAGTCATTTTCCTTTCACATAAATTTATGAACTGATTTTCTTTCTTTTTTTTCCCCCTAGATGCTGTACAGATGGAACAGAGCTACAGCGAAAGGATCCTGTTTTATAGAAATAAATTGTGTAAATGTGCTATGTACTTTCTAAATAAACTATTTTTACTTTAAACCAGCTCTTTTCTGTATTTAAAAACATTTGTGTCTATAATTATTTCTCAAAATTACAATAGAAGATATTACTATCATAGTACTATTTTTGAGAAATATTACTATCATAGTACTATTTCTCAAAAATAGTACTATCAAGTGTTGGATATTGAATGTCCAATATAATATAAAAGAAAATATTTTTTAAAAATGACTTATAAGAATTTAATGAATTACTCTTTAATTCACAAAACTATGCAAAAAATAATTTTCTTATCTGTAGAGCATTAATTAACTCTACACCAAAAAATAATTTAAATAAATTCTTCTGAGCAAGTTTTCATAAGCTCACAATGATGGGTTTCATCATACACACTACACATTACTCAGGTTTGAAAAATTAATGTATCGAATTTATGTTTATAAATTTATCAAATTATGTTAATAAATTTTATACTGGGGAAGTACAAATTTTTTGGGTTAATTATTAAAGTAGTACTGTTTTACATACTATAATCTCATTCTAAATTAAAAAAAAACAAACTGGAACCTTAGATCGAATGGAAAGATGATTTAGCTTTAATGGTTGGTATTAATGTTATCTTAACTTTCAAATTTGGGTAAATGTATCTTAATACAAAATGAGGTTTTGTTCTAACAAGTAAACTTGTAATTCATATGCAAATTTTTAGGTAATAACAAAGATCAGTATTTGGTAATACCTAAAAATACATAAGGCAAAACTGGAAAGAATAATAGAAATATGAAGGCAAAAAAAATAATAATAAAAGTGAAAGGGTTGATATCAGAGGTTATTCGTCAATGAAATAAATAAAAATAAGCATATGAACGAAAGGGTCCTACGCAAAACTTTGAAAAACTGCCGGCGGTCCGATTCTGGTAGAATGCTGGCATGATGCCCGGACCTACGGCACATTGCTGTTTACGAGATGGGTAGATGACGGTATGTCGACACCAATTATTGCTCCCGTAACCGGCCCGTCAACCTCCGGTTACGCTCCGGCTATCTGTCCGCATCGATGGCTTAATCGCGGCTGCCTAACGGTTCGCAGTCGGATGAACGATGGCTCAATTCCTACCGGAAGTGGCCCAGCAGTCGACGGGGTAGTCGCGGGCGAGAGGACACAGCCGTGACGGAAACGATACTGACCTAATGCGCCGGCCCGGCAGTGGTGAAATCGGCTGGCTGGAACCTTCCGACCCCGGCCCGATGCCTCTGTGTTTGTTGGGTATATATATATATATATATATATATATATATATATATATATATATATATATATATATATATATATATATATATATATAAACATACACAAGGTCGTTCTCACTTTATGGAAACGATTTTGTAATTTATTTTGCATTTTCAGATAAAATTTAGCAGCTTCAGAATAATCGTCTGCTATTGTTTTGTTTTCATTTGAATGTAAAATAAAAGATTTATTTTGAAGATGGCTCCTAAAATTGTTAGATGGCTCGAAGGTTACATGACTGTGCTTTCCGGGGAGAAATATTCGTATCAACGAATAAAAACTCGGTGTAAAATTCGCTGTTATATCATTTCAAAAAAGGTATTCATAATATATTAAATTTGAAAAGAAAAAATGTCTAACTAAAGTAAAAATTAAAACATGTCCACGAACCCTCATCCTAAGACTTTTCAAACGCAGGTAAATATCAAGAAAGTGAAGTCTCTGATCCTAAAAGAAAATCCGCTGACTCAAAGATCCATTGCCTCGAAACTAGTAATGTCTTCTGGCACTGTAAGTAAAATCATTCATAAAGATTTGAATTTAAAAAGATGTGTAAACCTAAAGTTCATCTGCTTTTGCCAAAGTATATTGCTGAAAGAAAAACAAATTGTAGAAAAATATATGAAAAACACCTAACTGCTGAAAAATGGAAGCTTGTGGTTACACTCGGTGAGGCATGGGTGCATTTAAGTGACTGTAATAAAAAAAGATCAATATTCTATTGCTCAACTGACTTGAATGACCGTACGAAATGTCTTCGTCAATGTACAGAAAAATTCCCAAAGGGATTCATGATAGTTGCAGGATTTTGTTACAACGACAAATTAAAAATCAAAAAAGTCTCAACTAAAGCCAAAATTTATTGACTCTACAGTCGAACCCCGATATAACGAACTTCAAGAAACCAAAGGCTTTGTTCGCTATATCCGAACCGTTCAGAAAAATGCTAGAGTTCACAAAATGTGTAACTCATAAGTTGCTATGTGTATTCAACAATGATGTATTTAAAAATGATAAAATCTATTGAAAATGATCATTAATTAATTAAATTGACTAAAATCAATTACATTAAGCTGACACAATACTAATTAAATTAACTAAAAGTGAAGACAAATGGAAATAAATTCCTTTTACCTTTAATTGTTGGTCATTGTTTTGATACAGAAATAATCGGTAATCTTCTGCTGACGTGATGCCGATTTCAAAAACATTTTAGGAATATTTTTTCCAATACATCAAATGACTCCAACACTCTTTCGTCCACTGTTTGTGTAGACAATAACTTATTAATTACACGCATTGCTGCTGTAGCATCTGAGATGGTGGGGATTTCGCCATTTATGTACCCCTCTTCACCAGCATCAGATGCTGAATCTTCGATTTAAAAATTATTCAATTTAATTTCTTCCACAATATCTTGATCAGTCGGATTTCCACATGTAATGACTTCTTCATCGCGTATCGAACAACTGCATGTCACAATCTGAAAATGATGAAATTTTGTGCTTTTCTATCCACATCGTTATGGGTAAATCTTCATCTCTTTCTTCAACATTCTTTGATTCTTCAACATTCGTTGTATCTTAAACATTCTTAAAAAGTTTTTTTTTAAATTTTCAGTAGTCGACTGAAAAAAGGGTTCGTTATAGCCGATTCTTAAGATTTCGGAGGTTTGCTATAAAAAAGATAAATTAGCATTAAATCGAACAGGAAAACGGCGGGACAAAAATTTTCGTTCGTTATATCCGTAAGTTCGTTATATATCGGGTTCGCTATAACGGGGTTCAACTCTATCAGCACAATATTTCAATAATACCAGAGGAACTTATTTCACAACAAGTGGGTCAAGATGAGCCATTAAAGATTATATCGTTACTCATCGGTGTTATAAAAGACTGTACAAACTGGATCACTATTGCAAAGAAGATATGGAATGAAAATGAATAAATTCGTATTACTTATTTTATAGAACCCGGAAGCTGAGAAATAAGTAATTTTCCTAAAAATTCCACATCGGAACTTCGTGCGAACCAAACAACTGGAATAATAGAAATAATGCACCATGAAATCAATTTAATCTACCAAGATAACACTTTATACTCCATAATATTTAGAAGCAATTCGTCAACTGTCAGACAGGGAAAGTATTGGTATCTACTTGAATACGGAAGCCAGTTTTTCCACCATTCCACAAAATGCTCACTACTCGTGAAAGAAAAAAGATTATAGGGTCATTCCCCAAATTAATGAACCAATTATTATGTAAACAAACGGAATAATTCAAGTTAATAAAGAAACTGAGGTGTGTTTGAAAGTAAGCAAACTTATAAGAAGTTCTGTGCTACATGTTATTGAAAATAGATTTTCCTATCTATTATTAGGATTAAATTATATTTCCCTTTTTAAATTAGAACTGGATTTTCAAAGATACAAAATTTATCAATTTAATTTTGATAACAATTATAAATGTAATTCTTATAGTTTGGATGATTTTTTATTTCATGACTATTATTGTTGCACTGGTAAATCTGGGTATAATAGTGAAAGCGATGGACCTAGTTTTAATACTAATGAAGTCAACAGTAGTCACTTTGTGAAATATTTATAGTGAGTCTAAGTACTAACATGATAAGTGGGACGTTAGAGGCATTTTTAATAACAATAAGAACTATTTTATAAAGTACTAGCTGAAAACCCGCACTTTGCTACAGAGTACATTCAAAGTAAATACAACGGTCAATGTATGCAATTAATGCCAAAATAAATATATATACAGGGACGTCCAGAGGGGGGGGGGCAACTGGGGCACTTTGCCCCAGGCCCCCAACTGCTGGAGGGGCCCCAAAAAAATTTTAAAAAAATATGTATTAGATTTTCTCAGAAAATATAACAAGAGGGCAGTACAATGAAATATAATGATTATGTTAATCATTCATGTAATAAAATTTTAAGTATGAGTAACTTAATTTGAATGTGTGTTTTCGTCTCTTTCCATTTTTTATTTTTCTTGGGGCCCCCAACGGAAGTTTGCTCCAGGCCCGTAAAGTCTCTGGGTGGACCTGTATATATATATATATATATATATATATATATATATATATATATATATATATATATATATATATATATATATATATATATATATATATTTATTTATTTATTTATTTATAATAAAATCGTAAGGGATATTTTTATAGACAAAATAATGTAGAAGAAAATATTCAAATTAAATCTAATATAACACGATAAGAATACGAAAGCATATAGTACAGTTAATATAGTACAATTTGTAAAACATTTCTTTTACTGTATTTTAATATTTTTTTGGTTAATGTCCAATCGTCTGCCGCAGTATCAAGAAAAAAAATATTTTTTTGTCTATTTAGTTTTTATGCACATGATGATAAATTTATTTAAAGTACCAGAAAAAGAAATCACGTGATCAGCATTTAATAAATTGAATTCTAAAAATGAATATTTAAAAATTCACCAAAAATCGGGAAATGAAGGTAAAGATTTGAAAAAGATTTCATTTTAAAGGAATTTTTACGATCTTTCTCGCGATATAAATTTTATAACCCTCAAATTATTGTTTTAAATGCAAACTTTAAAAAAGTTACTAAAACAGCTTAAAAATTTAATTTAAAAAAATCTAAGAAACTTTTTTGAAAAATCTCTCTTAGTGCACCCCTACACTATAAGAAGAATCGCCATGCAAAGCTTCAGCCCTTTAGGTCCAGCGGTTTGGTCTGTGCGTTGTATGTCAGTCAGTCAGTTACGGAACTGTTTTATATATAGAGATCATCCAATTAATAAAACTGTATTTGATGAAGTTAATAACTGTGATATGTGAAATGGTAATTCTGAGAATTTTGATATTTGAAATACTAAACCTAAAATTAAAATTTCGTTTCTTCATAATAATTCTATGATTATGTACAACAAAAACAAGACTGAAAATTTTGGCGAAGATGACAGTGCTGTTATATATAATGAATAGTTTCAAAATTATCATGAGACAGGCCAAAAATTATTAAATAAATCTATCAGACCCATTGGTTCTTTTAATGATTGTTGAGGAAACGGTAACAAAACAAATAACAGAGATTTAGGGAAAATTTAGACACATTTTTTTATGTTGATAGGTATGATTTTTAGTGAATAAACTTTGAGCACCTGAAGATTCATTCAACTTCTCAATTATCTACTTCCTTTCCATTTTATGGAACTTCTCGAACAAAAAATTGATGAAATTAAAATACAGTTAGATGAGCTATTAGGAGCAGGCTGTATTAAACCATTCCATATCCCTTATGTAGACCCCATTACGCTTGCTTTACGAAAGATGAAGGACGTAAGACTGGCTTGTGCATAGATTACAGAAAATTAAATTGAATTACTTGTTTTGATGCGGAACCTTCTCTTCAGACTCTTATGGATTTATTTATAAATTAACCCCTGCTAAATAATTTACTACTCTTCATTTGATATCAGACTGTTGGCATATTAAAATTCATGAGAAGGATAATGAGGAACACACATTCACAACAAATTTTGGTGTATATGAATGATCTCCTCTTCCATTTGAATGGGAAAATTCCCCTAGTATTTTCCAAATGTGCTATTGTGCAAATTTTAAGTGAATACAACTAAATACCAGATAAATTCTTCTCGTATATAAACTGATGATAACATTAAATTATCCCAAACGATTGAAGAATTTTTGACTCATTTGGCAGATATATTTAAAATATGTGAACAGAAAAATTTTAAACTAAAACAATCTAAGTGAGAGTTGGCTAAAACTCACCTCACAAACTTTAAAAAGAACATTGGTTAAATTTGTAATCTGTGAAGCACTTAATTACATTTCTTGTGTTGTTATTGTGTGAGGAGACTTAATTTTTATATTTTGGATGTAATTTATTTTTTTGGGGGGAGGGGGAGGGTAATTTCATTGAATAACTTGTATGAGTTCTGTCTGAAAGGTAACTACACACGCAGCAATCATACTGTGTTATCATCTGTTTTAAAAAATCCAAAAATTTTATTGAAGTGCAATACTTTTGTCTAAATAATAAATGACTGGCTATATTTGTAGCTGTTTGACACTCCGAAGTAAGTTGTTGTAATAAAAAAAAATTAATCTATTAATTTTGTTCGAAATAAGATGGTTTAAACATTTATGTTAAACATTATGTTAATGATAATATGATTTTAAATGTTATGATGAGTGTAGTATGATTAGTAATTGTAAAAACAAGAAGAGAGTTAATAGGAATTTCAAAGTACATATAACGATAAACTGTTATGATGATATTGACAATGATAAATCGTGAACTATGATGTGATGGAATGATGTGATGATTATTAATACTGATTTCATATGCAGATTTATAATCCTTGATAATATGTGATGATGAAAACACGGATATAATGAGGATATGCCCCAATAACAATCTTATTTACCTGTAGAAGAGTCATATCTCAACAAGGGTGAAATAACGTTAAAAAACAGATTACTATTCGAAAATAACTTTACTACTTATACTTTGAAAAATTTGATTATTTTAGGATTTTGTTACCAAGAATTTAAGGAATGGAATATTATTTTTAAGAACTTTTAGGAGAAAGTTGTATTGATAGACTTTAAATTTTATATTTTTTTATAGTTATATCCTCTATATTTGACATTTTGTTAGAATCGACAGTTTTTTTATATTTTTAGTTATTTAAGACCATTTCAACTCCTTTAGAATACTTGGCTATTTCACCTGGCCACTTAAATTTACTCTTTGTCAGCAGATATATATATGTATATACAGAGGCTGTTCACACATTTTTTAGACGATGTATATGTATTCACAAAACTAAATTACATAAAAGTCTTGTGTTTTAAATGTTCTATTTGACATCCCTTATTCTGAACTATCTTTCGACACCGCAATTTCCAGGATAATAATGCCTTTTGAAGTGTCAGAAGAGGTATTCTATCCCATTCCTCCTAAACAGCTTTCCAGAGTCCTGTTAGGGTTTTGGGACGACGTTTGGATAATGCAGATTTTAAAAGTCCGAAAGCACAAAAATCCATAGGTGATACATCGGGAGATTTAGTAGGGATATCAGTGAAGGGTATGGCCTTGATACCAGTTTTTAGTTCCATTTCTTTTAGGAAATTTACAGTGGATTTTGATTTGTGACTGCTAGCTGTGTCCTGATGGAGTCTCACAGATTGATGGCACTGTGGGTAAAGCGATGGTATTTCATTCAGAAAAATTGGCGATAAAATATTTTCCTGATAGCATTTGGAGTTAATCTTGACATTTTTTTCCACTCTCTTTATTTTTAACTTGCCATTATAAGGAAAACCAGCAACAATCATGAATCCCTTAGAAAAACTTTCTTTCGATTCTTTGAACCATGTACTTAAATTTTTTTCTCCCCTTTTATGATAATAAATGGTTCTTTTATTGTTACAATAATTTGAACACACCCATGATTCATCTATTGTGACAATTGTTTTCCATTTTTTTCGGATAAGTGTTTCGCATACAGAATTCTGCAGCGTGTCCTGCGTTCAGCGATATGATTTGGAAGAAGACGATGCACATTGCGTTTTTTCGCTTTCTTAAGATTTAAATCAACGTTTATCATTTTGTTTACAATGGACACCGAGCATTTTAATGATTTTGCAACTGTCCTTTGACTAGGGGGATTTTCTTTTAACATTAAACAACGTACCTTTGCAATAGTCGAAGATGTCCGTTTTTTCCTTGGATACTTGTTTGGAATTTTTGTCCCACCTGAGGCTCCAATTTGACTTTTTTTCCTTTCTTGTTGACGATATTACCTATCGACGCTTTAAATATCACAAAACCATGATCTCACATCGTTTTTGGATAACGGAATATGCATATTTCTCTTCGGAAAGAGCATAAATGTAGCCTTCGAACCACTGCTTTGTTAAAAACGCCATTTTGAATAAAAACAAAACTTTCAAGCCACAGACGATAATTTTGACTTTTAAAAACTTAGTACAATTGCAATTATTTCTTTTGCAGCAAACTATTTTTTATTACCGCTTAGCAAAATCGTCTAAAAAATGTGCGAACAGCCTCTGTATATATATAGATATATATATATATATATATATGTGTGTGTGTGTGTGTGGGGGGGGGTAATGAGAAAATGCCAGCTCATAGGCAGTCGAAATATTTAAATTCCAATAACAATACCATATATGGTTCGAGCCCGTTGGTTTCATTAACTTTGTATATAATAAAAAAGGCCTGTTTTCAAATTCTTACTCACTAACAGAATACAGCAGCTCGTGCCCAATCTGGACTATTTGACAATAAATTGCAATCACAAGAAAAGAAGGGTTATAGACCACGTAATTACTTTTAACCATTTAGAAAGTTCTATAACAGGTGAGGAAATAGGAAAATGTTCATTTTATATACGCCTGTATGGAACACTCATTATCTTCTTCTACGTGTTGTCCTGCAATCCCGCGTCTTTCGCTTTCCGCTCTCCCGGGTAACTCTGGTGGCATTTACTGCCAGAACGAGTATGTCTGCAGGATCTTGAAACCAAAAAATTTTCTCTATATATATTATCTCTCGGGCTCTAAGACTGCATCTCCCTTGTTTGTCAATGATTATGAATTATTCTCCTTTCTACGATTCATCCTAAATTCTATTATTCCTCCATCCTTGTGTTTCCTTATTACATAAACACACTACCTACCGATGAGTATTTGAAAACCTGTGATAGAAAAGTAAAACAAAATTTATTGATACTCAATAGTTGGTAGAGCCTCCACGAGAGGCAATTACAGCCTCAACCCTCCGGGGCATGCTTTCCACAAGTCCTTGCATGACGGCTAGTAGTATTTTCTTCCACTCGGCTTGGAGAAGACATGAAGTTCCTCCACCAACTTTGGACGGTTGTTGCACCCTTTGATTCGGCAATCCAACTCGTCTCAGAGTTTGTCGATAGGGTTCAGGTCTGGTATCTGGGCAAGCCAGTCATTTCGGTTTACCCCATTGTCACCATACCAATCGATGGTGGACCTCGAAACATGACAGCTGGCGTTGTAGTCCTGGAAGTAATGTGGGTTCAACCCGTAAAACTGCGTTGAGCTTACCGTGAATTGGGACCAAGGGTCCCAGTCCATACCAGGAAAAATACCCCCAGTCCATAATTCCATCTCCGCCGAACTTTACTGTGAGTGCAATGCATTCTGGCAAGAGGCATTCTCCAGGCAGGTGCCAGACCCTGACCCTGTCTTCCGAACGGTATAGGGATTCGTCGCTCGCAGGGATTCGTACCTTGATTCGTCGATCCAGAGAACCCGTTTCCACTGATCTACGGTCCACTTTCGACGTGCTTTACACCACATTAAACGCGTTGGACCTTGTAATCAAAGGATTATAGGCGCCAGCAAGACCATGAAAACCAAGTAGATGTTCTTTCTTACTGATGGTATTCATCAAAAGAACATTCCGAATGCCTCTTGAAACTCCTGGAGTATCTGGGTCATCGGTGGGGAGCGGTTCATCCGAATTTCTCTGGACGGCACTTGTCGGTCTCTATCTCCCTGTTTCGTGGGTCTGCAGACTCGGAAACATTCCGAGAATCACAGTTCACCTTCCACTTCTGAATCACACTGCCGATTTTGTGTAACTCAGCTCGCTAGGTATGTCCCTTATGGATCGGCCATTCCTGTGATACCCGACGCTTACACTTTTCTC
Organism: Dolomedes plantarius; assembly: GCA_907164885.2. Taxonomy (NCBI): domain Eukaryota; kingdom Metazoa; phylum Arthropoda; class Arachnida; order Araneae; family Dolomedidae; genus Dolomedes; species Dolomedes plantarius. Next base: position 13,424,597 of record OU015494.1, on the reverse strand, counting down.
GAAATAACTCTGTACTTCGTGGCATCTTGCGAATAATGCCAATTCTGTTTCCTACACGATATTTAACAGCGGAGGACGTGACATATATCAAGACCACAGATTTCGTCATTTGCATGGGTGTTCAAATACTTACTGGTAGATAGTTTATTTACTTACTTACACACACACACACACACACACACACACACACACATATATATATATATATATATATATATATATATATATATATATATACATATATACATCACACATATATATATGCTTATCATATCTTTTGTCAGAAAATTTCATAAGTTTTAACAGCTAGGCTCAAACTGTGTTCCATTTTAAACTTTTAAATAGAACTTACAAAAGCAAAATATATTGCCGCTGATTTTCAACAACAATTAAACCTTGATTTCTTACTTTACTAAAATGTAATATTAAATTTTAAGATGAATTTAATTTATCAGTACAATTTAGTTGCTACTTTAAACTGTATGGAGATAAAGAAAACTTAAGTGATTATTTTAAAAGCCTGAGATTCAATATACTGAAAAACTAGTGTTATTCCTAATTAGAAATTTATAGGATAATACTAAAGATTTCGTCCATTTACTATGCCGTTTCAAGCCAATATTGCGAGTAGCATTCGGTTACTACGAGTACATCTTCATCTTTGTTGTGGCTATCCATATTACGACACTATCGATTATATACCAATCAATACAGGATATTAAAGTCCTTTACTGAAACATTTCGGCAAAAAGAATGTCTGCCATTGTATATTGACCGAACCTATTCTCATGCTCGAAATTTTTGAAATGCTTCATAATTAAATGATAATGATTTGAAAAATACAGTGAAAGATACGGTAAAATTGAGAATGCAATAAGTATTAGGTTCTTCATACAATGTCCTCAAAACAATTCACGTTAGAAAAAGGAAAATACGCTCTTACTCTCCAGTCATAATTCATAAGCAGTTCTATCGTTCTTCTAAGTGGATATATTAAAGTGAATTAACACTCGGTACTGCATGATAGCGATATTTTATATGACCATCTTATATAAAGGAATAACCGCATTAAAACAATGGCATAAACGAATTCCTTTTGTATCAGAATAAATGTAACAAAAATAGACTGAATTATGGAAATGGTTTCTTAACTGACAACTTTCCGACATTTTCAAGAGCGTTTGTAATTGGACCTTGTCCTGTTAACTTCGAGGATGACATTTTTTCACTTCTAATAGTTCTTAAATGCAAGAAAATCTTATTTTTCAAATTCATATACTCCTCTCATCTTTCTGATCCCAAGGACACAGGCTGTTGGCATGAACAAATTTTTTTCTCTTTTTTCCCAATGCTGCATTTTCCCATCAAGTATGTGAACATCTGTCTCTTGTATTTGTATATAATACTAGAAATATTCCCATGGAGTGAAAAACGCTTATTTTTGAAATTTCATGGCAGGATAGTTTACAATTTAACTAACTTAGGGCTGGTGGTATTTTGATTAATGCCAGAGTTGAATTAAAGACTCAAACTCCCCTCGTCGACAAAAAATTGTCGTGAGAAGGACATATTTTTAAACACATCATATTTAAAACTGAACCGACGTTGATTACGCTCCATGTAAGAAATTAAAATTTTTTAGGTATTCCTGATTTTATTCCAGTTAGAAAATTTAACCCTCAAACCAGCCCATGAATTTGTTGCCACTATCAGGACTATCAGTCAAATTGACCCCCAAGCCTAAAAAGCTGTTATTTTTGCGTTAATACGATGTAACTGCATGTTGATATTGGGCACAGGGTTGTTTGATATACATTAGTGATGAATAGTGAGGGAAAAAATCATCTACACTTATTTATTCAATTTATTTAATTTATTTGGATCTGGTATCTGCATCATCAAATCGTAGGGATCTTAAAAGAATTGCACAATGTTTCTCAGACATAATTGCTCGAAACATTAGCCTGCCAGTGATTGAGGTAGAGAATGATGTCAAGGCTTCACAGGATACTTTAAAAATCGCACAGAACACTGAAATCCTTATCATGACCACCCGTATCAGGACAGTCCTACCGGTCATTTTGACCGCCATACTTTTACAAAATTGCAAATTACTGGCAAATGGCGAGCATTTGTGAAACCCTGATGGGCTCTCCCTGATGTCCAGGAACAGACTGAGGATGCCAAAGGCAGCCAAGCGTTCACGCCTCTCTCCACTCCTGCCCCACACCTCAGTTCCACCCCTGCTTGTCATAATGACCGGTGGGTCGGTTTCAGGGTTAAACATACTTATTAATCTTCCAGCCCATTTTTAAATTAGAAAAGAACTATTTTAAAATGGGGAAAATATTTTTTTTTTAATTTGAAAATCTTAAAAAATTTCAATAACGTCAACTACAGATAATCGCAGTATTTTGTTCGTGACTATATTAATAACTGAGCTTAAAGAGAAGTTAACCAAACAACACAGTTTTATTTTCTTAAGTGAAATAGTTGGACGGGTTTTTTTTTATCACTAAATGTCTTGTTTAAAAGTGATATTCCAGGGGTTAAATAAAAATAAGTAGCATTATTTCTCATTTTGGTAGAGGATGCATATCTGGTTCAGTAATTTAATGTTGTATTATGGCTTATACTTTTGAAATATTCTTTACCAGTTCCTTGATGTTATTGAAAAGATATATTCGCGCCTACAGTAATCAGGAATAAATGAAAACTTCCTAACTTTCAATAATTAATAGGTTTAGATATTTACTACCGATAAGCAACGTTTATTTTTAATAAATTACCCATTAATTAATTTTGATGATTATTACGGTTAGTGGTTGATATAAATCATAAAAGTGTTTCTTCGATTTTTTTCTTTGTGTCCTTTATTTTAATCAGAATACCAAGAGCGGTCAATCCGCAGACTCTTAATAGTCTACTTATGTCTTTTAATCCCTAATCATCTCACCTTATAGAGAAATCTTCGCATGGCATCGATTTCTTGTTCCCCTTGCTAATAATCACTTATTTGGAAATTACCCTGCAATTCAATGTAAAGTGAAGATTGTTTGTTGACCTTTAGCACGATTATGTTACCAATAGGATCAGCCAAGTAAGAAATATAATTAAGTGACTTACATATCTTATATAATAAAGTTTATAAAAGGAATAAAATTTAAAAAACCATAGATTAACATAGTGTGGAAGAATAGTTTTAGTTGATTAGACATTTATTTGAATTCAGATGCTTTAATTTATAGTCATAAAAATTTAATCCGAGAAAGTAGGTTTTGATTCTCATATATGATAATTTTATCATATATGTCAAATGTAAATCAGATTACTTATCATTTAATTTTCATTCTGGGGTACTAAAGGTATAAAATCACTCATTTAACTGTAGGAAAATACCTGATGTTTCCAGAGTTTGAAAGGCCTTTTGTAATGTGAAAATATTGCATAAAATAAAGGTCACCTTTAAAATTATTGCAAATTAGAAAACTGCATGAAAATTAATGGAAAAAATCTTATACATCCCTGAATATTCACGAAAGAAAAGTTTAAATAGCACTGCTTTTTAGGTTAGTTTAATATGAAAATGTTAAATTTTATTCTAAAATATTAAATGTTAATTAATAATTAAAATATATTCCCCCTTCGTAGAAATGGTATTCTTCAGTCAATTAACTATAGATCACTTTTATACACACACACACACATATATATATATGTATGTATATATATGTATTCATTTATTCATTTATAAATATATATAATATATTTCAGTATCTTTATCGTTTCTGCTGCATACTAGTTGATTTTAGATCTTTTTGTTTGCATACGTACCACGGTTTATGAATCTTTTCCGTATAAATGATTAAATGACATGAATAGAAAAAAGTCATGAAATGCTATAATATTTAGAACTTCATATATTTGAACAAATTTCTTGTATAAATCGATTTGTGCAATTTTTTTATCTTTAATAACTGACGAGATATAAAATAAAACTAGATCAGCCGAACTAAAGTGAAGGGAGGTGATGTCAGTCGCCTAATCGTGGTGCCCTTTGTTCTCGCTAAGCGACTGACTACTTATCGCCTTGAAAGAAGCTCTTTCTGTTATACTAGCAAGTGCAATATGATAAATAGTTTGAATACTTTTAATAGTAAAAAAGTATGTTTCCAGACCAGGACAAACCCAGAAGTCTAAGTATATTTTTGGAATGATGGAGTTTTAACATTTGACAAGCTCAAGATTTTTATTTTAAACCATAATATAGACATCATGGGCATTGATGCAACCAGATCCTCCCTTGCCTGTACGACATATAAAGCAATATATATCCTCCTCTATTAAATCTATCCATCTCAGCCTGCATAGAGAGAAGGCTTCTGGGAAAAAGTGGAATTCCCCATTGAATAAGTCGGCAAGAATTTCCAACTTCTTGCCTAGATCGGTCGGTGGGGCTTGCTTTAGACTTACCACGGGTCACGCCTACTTACAGAGCCACCTGTATCGAATGGGACTGGTAGATACAGATATCTGCCCTCTTTGTGCATATGGCGTGGCCATGTCTGGAGAGCACCTCAGCATATGCCCTGCTGTTCTTGAATGTTTCCCTTGATGTGTTACTGACGGAGCCTTTGGCGATTGTTTTTATCGTTCCTCTTTGTATTGGGCTGCTCGTCGACTCATTACCAAGAGGTCGGAGACAGACATAGGATAAAAAAAATTGCAATTGCACGTACTCTTCCCATCCCAAGAATTTTTGTACGGGCCACTGTAGAAAACTAAAAATATACGTGATTCATTTCAGTAGGTAAAGAACATGCGAGGTTAGATTTAGATTATCTTAAATAAGCCAACTGTTTAGCTTATTTTATATAACAATGTCACACATCAATTAAAATTAAAAAGGAATTATGATTCAGTCTTCAAATGAATGTTACTTGTCAGGAAAAATTGTCTGGTTATATATGTAATATACTCTGTAACAGTAAATATAACGTTTTATTTTCAATTGATCTTATTTTTTTAGAATAGTAAAACTAGCATTTGTATTCTAATGTCAATATTCAAATTATGTGTAAAACTTTTTATTTATTTTAATAGCATTTGGTGAATTTATAAGGCAGGAGGGAATTAATAATACATAATTACTCCTTTTCAGGATTTTTAATCATAAAGAACCATTCATTTTTGTAAAGAAAGAGCCAAAAAATCCTGTGATCATCATCTTATTCAGGTAAGCATTTTGATTAATCTGTGTACCCATGCTTTTCATAATACTTGGAAACGTTCAAAACTAGAAATTGTATACAATTTTATCTGACAAGAATCAATGAAATGTTTTGTATTTTTATTGAGAGCTGTTGTTCTCTTCTTTATTGTAATTTTTTCGTATAGTAAAAAATATAACACTTACTTATTAAGTAGATGAGGACCAAGATTTTTTAAAAAATATAATTACACAACTTTAGAATTAACAAGCTCGTGCAAATTATATTCAATATTACCGAAAAATAATTTCATATATTTTTTTTTAATTTACAGTCTACTAATAATTTAGAGAAAATCTTGGTCCTTAAAGTGCTGCTCAATTTGTATTCACTTTCTTACTTTTCAGAGTTAGAGGAGTTTTCAAGGTGTATTCAATAAGTTATTTTAATATTTAAGTCAATGAAATTCATATAAACCTCCCATTTGTAACATTTAATACCACGATTGAACAAACATTTACATTTTCCGAATCGATAATATATTAATTTTTTACTCCATTTTTATTTCGATTAGAAACTGATTGCCCTAATATTAAATATAAACAAATTTAGAAGAGTGAGTTTGGTAATATTTTATCAATGTTTTGATCATAATGCTTACATATTAAAATGCACTTTAAAGATTATATTTCTTGGACACTACAGGATTGAAATGCGTAAGTATTATTTATGTTATTTCTTACGAAGATGAAACTCCCTTTTTGGACTACAAAGTAAGTGCATTTTAATATTATTCTACAAAACTAGGAAATAATTGCTACGAAAGGTATGTATAGAAAATATTACTCTTCTATTCACGAGTCAATCACTTACGTTTTCAAGATAAAAATCCATGGTGCATTAATACATAATGGGCAGTTGCTATTTCCTACATTTAATGTATGGATCTCTTACTTACATCGACTTATTAAGGAATTGAGGACTTTAAGGACTTATATTTTTCATTTCAATGTTCTGACATAATTCATGAGTTCTCTATTTACAAATAATTATACAACCTTTAGAAAATGGCAAATGTAGTGAAAAGTTTCATTCATTGGGTACTTTCTTATTTACGTTGCATATCAATTCCATATCAAATATCCATTGAAACATTATTAGGTAGTGGCTATTCAAAGCAGAATTACTTGCATTGTTATATTGATCAATATTAACTAATGGAATTGAGGCATATCCATTATGATTACATCTGACTGTCACAAAGCATGTCTGCGAAGCTTCAAAATGATTCTTGCCAGTTGAAGATATATATATATATATATAAATTTCTATCTGAATCACAATCACTTCGAATTGTAATAGCATTAGTTCAAACATAACAATTATCTTTTACATGTAATTTTTTACTTCCTAACTAGTTTTACTTATGCTTATGTAAGAAATATACAGAATTTGTAAGCTTTATATGTAATCCCGCAATGTTTCCTGTAAAATTATAATAAAAGAGAAGGGCATGCCTCCGTTAATTCTCTCTTTCGACCTCGTTTATGAGCAGTATACCTTGAAAAATATTACGTTTACGCGTACTATAAATTTAATTTTCATAATTGAGAAATAATCTTGTCTAACTGCGTCAAAGTCATGAATTTTCTATTTTGATAACTTAATACACTATCAGAAGTATTTTTCTATTGCTTCAAAATCAAATATGATTTAGTACAACATGCATTATAGCAAAATGTAAAAAAAAAAAGTTGTACATTATTCCGATAAGATTTGTCCAGTGTATATTACCTGGCTGCTTACCATCACGGGAGAACAGAAACCACTGTAATCAAAATAGCTTTAAGTCATTTGTTTGTTAAAGTACTTTAAATTTTCCTCACGTAAGTGGCATCTTTGCTGTTTCTGTGCATGTTTACAAGGAACAGGAAAATGCTAGATTTTGCCACGATGAATGATATCATACTTATTTGCCACCCAAGACAAAAACGTTCTAATATTTTAAAATTGGAGGACAGGGAATTGTTTTGTAGTATTGAAAGGTTCCCTAATTGTAGATATTTTGCTCGAAATAATCACATTAAACACTATTGAGGAAAGGTGATACGATAAGATGCACAGCAGGTCATTTTCAAAGCGGGATCTTTTTCAAAGGCTATGCTGGAGTCTAGCATACTTAACAACAATTTAAAATTTTCACCTGATACATACTGTTACCATTATTCTCAACCTAGTTACTAAGGACATTCCGAAATTCATAAAATGGCTGCGCCTTTCGGGGGGATTTCGGGTGTTCCTTTTTGAACAATCGCTGTAGACTGAATGATACAAATCAAGAATGTTTGCTGTCGTCAGCCCGCAGGGTCATTACCCTCCCTCCCCCCCAAAAAAAAGAATCTTTGCTTTTATTCAGATCATGAGATTGACAATTCATCTATATGTAAAAGGGCATAATGGTCTAAAATAAGAAATGTACTTGAATTTCTTTATCTTTTTTGTTCTCCTTATATTAAAATTTCCCGATATTAAAATTATACAGTCCTACGGGTGAGTATTTGAATAAATCTAAAGGAAAATTTTCAAAATGGTAAAAGATGGAATATAGATAATAGATAACAGTGTAAGCATTTAAAACATTTCTGTTAAACATAAGAAAATAAAAGAAATAAAAAAAGTAGTCATACTTTTTTCTATTTATAAAGAAAATTTACCTCGCTATGTAAGCAGAACATTCTGTATTATGAAAGACATTTTTTTCCTCTTTGAAATATTTCGTGTACAAATTAAAAGCAACCAATATTAGCAGAGCTACCAACTGATCTTCAGCTAAAACATCATCAATTTATACTGAATTATTTATAAGGTTATAAATAATTCATAAATTATCTGAACAGAAAGCATTTTGTATCAGCTTAGTAACTCATTTTTTTTCAAAACAACTTTTAATTGCTTGCGTAAACAAATCCTTATTTAGGAGGAAATCAAGTGTAAATGATGCATAAGATAAAAAATTAATTGAATAATAGATGAAAATGAAGATCATTATACACTGCTGGCCACCCAAATTGCAACACCAAGACAGACAAGAGATATCACAACAAAATTTATTTTGTAGATAACATGTTGACCAAGTATCAAATGATTAAATTATAGACTTCTGTGAAGTGTGGTTCCTGCCAAAATCAGTAGCCAGAGTAGCCGCCATTCTTGGAGATCACCGCTGCCACACGCCTAGGCATTGATTCAAACAGACTTTGGATGAGTTCTTGGGGTACAGCAGACCAAGCAGCTTCCACACGTTGCCAAAGTTCATCTGCTGTGGCAGCTGGGGATGGAATCTGGGTCAATCGTAGAGCAACCATGGACCACATGTTTTCTATCGGCGAAAGATCCGGAGAGCGAGGCGTCCAGGGAAGCAATTCAATCTGGCGATTGACGAAGAACCGTTGGACAATGCGTGCCACGTGTGGACGCGCATTATCCTGTTGAAATATGGCTGTGGGCAAGCCCTGAAGGCAAGGAAGGACAACTGGCTCCAACACATCGGTGATGTAGCGCTGGCTGTTTAAAGTACCGGCAATGCGTCTTAGAGGTGTGCGAGAGTGATATCCAATACCGCCCCATACCATAATACCCGGTGCAGGACCAGTGTGGCGGTGCATAACGCAGCTGTTCAGCATCCTCTCTTCACGGTGTCTCCAGACTCGAATGCGACCATCGTGGTGTTGCAGACAGAAGCGTGACTCGTCAGTAAAGACAATTTCATTCCATTCTGCCGTCCACATCCTTCTGTCATCGCACCATTGGCGGCGGAGACGTCTGTGGTTCTGCGTCAAGGGTAGACAAAGCAATGGACGTCTTGCGGACAGACCACTCTGCTGTAAACGGCGTCGAATGGTACGCGCAGACACTGGATGATGCGTTACAGACTGCATGTGGTGTGCTATGGTTCGTGATGTGACTGAGCGATCCGTCACTGCCATGCGCACAATTTGCCTGCCATCACGTGAAGTGGTGCGCTGAGGTGGATGCGATCGAACACGCCGGTCCGTCGTACCCTCCTGCATCCAACGATCACATATCCGCATTACAGTTGTTTGGTTCGGAATCCAGGAGGTTCAGCCAAGGACGGCCATAGGCTACGACGAGATCCAATGATCGATATTTGTCATTATGCGCACGAAGTTACAGAACCGCAACTCCGTCTACAGATCCTCCTCGCTGCAAGCTCACGTTTGTAGCGAGGGAGGATCTGCCTGTGTTTTGAGTGTCAGGGTACAGATAGCAAGGAAAATCAGTTCAAAAGTATTAGGAATCTGAATTTTTGCAAGGGAATGACAATTTGCAGTCTATTCAGACAACAACGAACTAATGTTGTACGCAATTAGACGTGCAAAATTTAGATGTCTGAAAGGTAGCAACGTAGCAGGTAAAGAATCTTTATCACGATCATGTGATCTAAATTTCGCTGCTAAAATATTCGACACCCTAAGTTGCTCTCCCGAAATAATTGAGGAGAATAGTTTCTATTCTTTTTTTGCAGCATCTAGCAGAAATTTTCCTTCATGACTTTGTTAACCTTGGATAACTGGCGGTTATGCTGTGCTGAGACTCATAACAAAGATGGTACCTAGATCATTTCTTTACTGCTTGGTATGCTGGAGAACCCTATCTTTATTTTATTGCAATTAACATTTTCGTTTGGAAAATAAAATCAAGTGCATATTTAGGAAACTTTACTAAATAATAGGATATACTGAAAAATTCATTTGCGTCACATATGGAGAATTCTGTACTTCATCAATTAAAAGCAGTTTTTTCCCAAAATTCGGGAACATGTTTATTATTCAATATGTTTCGTGCTTATTCTATGCTCTTAAATAAATGCATAGATATTTCTAAAAGAAGCGGACAGTAATTATGTTTATGTATCGAAAAAGTTAAGCCGTCAAATAATGTTAACAGTAAGTGTAAACGGTAAGCATAATACACATGTTAGAGCCGTGACATCTTTTGTCCGACTGGATTGCTAAATGTTTTTTGTTAACATTTCCCCCCATTCAACAATATTAAAAATATTCTAGAATTCAAAATCAAATAAATTGCAAAACGAGAGTATAAAAGGGTTCGAGTCAACACAATCGTAGAGCATTGTAAAACGGTACACTATATTAATAGACACTAGTAATACATAAGATAGGAAACAGAAAGAAGTTTAATAAAATAATTTAAATTTACCTAGCCATAGGCCCCTAGCCATAGAATTTAAATTTCTTAGCCATAGTAGCTAATAATTTTCATGCGTCAAACATTGATAGGTAGAAAAATAAATACGTAGAAAATTAGTATTTGTTCTCCATAATAGTAATTCTATAGCTCTGCCACAAAAAAATCTAATCATAGATCTTTGAGTTTAGGTATTCTTCGTGAAACAATATTTTTGCTAGGAGTTTATATTTAGCTGCATCTTAGAAATTACAGTTTCATTCTCAAATTGTACCTTAATAGTAAATTTTCTAAAATTTAGGAAAGAAAAACACAGTATTTTCTTAGGGCTTAGTAGAATCTTAATGTGCTCACGAACTTTAAATTTATCTTTGTATATGTATTAAAGAACAAGTCTAAATTTAAGCTCATACATTTCAAGGAAAGATAAAATCGTTGAATCAATAGCTTTCTCCATTCCGTCTGCCTGATACAGAGTGGAGTATAAACATGAAAGTCACGTAACACTTCATGGCTAATAAGTTTAAATCAAAATCTAGAGTAATCCGAAAGAGTTATTTTATTACATATTTCACTGTATTTTTTCTGATATTTCAGTAAGAAAGTGAATAAGGAAATCCTTTCATAAAAAATTCACTGCTGTTCAAACTTAATTTATAAACACTATTTTTCGTGAAATAATTCATTAAAATTACTTTTTAATACTTTTTGTTAGTTTTAAAAATTAATATTAGTTTTTTAATGTATAGCGATTACCTAATTTTAGAAATGGAATTTTAAAAAATGATAATTCCTCACATCGTTAATAACATTCCTTAGGCCGAATACCGGTTCGAAGTTAGGAAGCAATTGAAGTACTTAAACTAACTAAAACACGAAATAGAACTATGATTAACAGGTATGATTCTTTGCAGTAATGTTTCCAAGGTAAATACACTCATGGACAAAAAAAATTAGCGCACCAAGAAAGAGTCGTCAAAATGAAACGAAATTTTACATACGTAATGACTACTTTGATATAAGTAAATGATAAGAAAATCAAAGAAAAAGGATAATTTATTTCAGAGAAAAAGGCAAAAGAACGGAGGAGTTAATACTCCGTTGGACCCCCTCTAGCGCGAATGCACGATGCGATACGATCGGGCATTGAGTCCTACAAGTTCTGTATGATGTCTTGAGACATTTCGTTCCATATTTTCTGTAACCTTGCCTCTAGTTCATTCAAACTCGTGGGATGCCCAACTCGTCATCCCAAATGATCCCAGATATGCTCGATTGGAGACAATTCTGGGGATCGGGCAGGCCAAGGAAGGGTAGTAACATTGCGGAGACAGTCTTGTGACACCCTTGCCCTATGAGGCCGAGTATTGTCTTGTTGAAAAATGGCTCGTGGGAGCCGTTGCATGAGTGGCAACACATGTGGTTGCAGGATTTCATGAACATACCGCTGGGCTGTCATGGTACCACGGAACAATACTAGGGGTGACCGTGTATTGTAGGCAATGGCACCCCATACCATCACACCAGCTGTGGGAGCGATGTGTCGCTGTACAGCAAAGGCAGGATTGAAGCGTTCACCACGGGCTCTCCACACACGAACACGATTGTCATCACTGTGGAGATTGAATCTGGATTCGTCGCTAAAGACGACCTGGTTCCATTCCGCTGCAGTCCAGTTTCCTCGTGCGCGGCAAAACTCCAAACGGAGGCGTCGATGGGTGGGCGTCAAGGGCAGCACATTTAATGGGCGCCGCGATACCAACTGTCCTTCAGCCAGGCGCCTTCGTATGGTTCGAGAAGACACAGAGGCCCCTAGTGAAGGTGCTACCTGTGCCTGGATGGCGGCCGATGAAGCAGTTGGCTGTACGCGTGCATTTCTTACGATGTGGCGGTCTTCTCGACGACTGGTCTGTCGAGGGCGTCCTGAGCCTGGTCTTCGTGTACATGACATCTCTCGGGTCCACTGGTCCCAACACCTCCTCACAACACAATCGAGCGGCCTAATTGATGAGCTACACGCCTAGCTGACCACCCAGCTTCCATCATCCCGACGATTCTCCCCCTCTCAAACTGCGACAACTGCTTATATTGTCTTCGAACACGGCGTAATGGCATGTCTATCTCAGCTCTTCCTTTGTAAATAATTCAGCACACTCAAACAAGCTTTGGTTACCTGTTTTATACTCCACAGAGTACGATGTTCAACGCCCTCTACCGGCTATACGTAATGCGCAACCACGCTGCATTTCTAATCATTTGCATATCTCCCCGACATGTACCTTCATTACAAGTTTCGTTACGATCCCGCAATTATTTCTTGGTGCGCTAATTTTTTTGTCCATGAGTGTATATCATAAATTGAATGAGTCCCTACTTCACCCACTTCGATTCATAAGACTGTAAGTCTGTCATGTTGTAAATATAGTAACCGTGTAAGTCTGTGTGAAGGAAAAATAACTAAATTGTGTTCGTATAAATGCACCAACACATAACCATGGTATTCATAAACCGTAGCATTCATTTGTTGCTCCATAAGCACAGATATAAGATAGTCTCATAAGGACTAATTTATAACGTCCTTCACATACAGTACATCAACGAATCGTATCGGCGACGTTTGATTACTGTGTCCCAAACCCACTGTTTAGGCTCCATTTAGAGTGGTTGGTTCGATTCCAACTGTGGCTTGAGCGCTCTAAAACTCCGGCTTTAGGAATCTTATTTTCTAACTGCGGAAACTGACATCACCAACTGCATGGCATATCACATGTTTAAAAAACTTTGAAAAAAGCTTTGTTAACGAAGAATTTGAAAGTGAAAATGAAATAGAATCTAGGCTTATAGCATCAGAATGTACCATTGAAAAGTGTTCCTATGGAGCATTATGAAGGTCACTTCTTAAATTTAGGGATTACTAAAAATGAATTGCAAAAGACAATGCTAGTTATTTTATCTAGTTGTAAGTTTAAGCAACCCCAGGGGCTAAATAGTTTTTTAAAGTCTTTTAGACAAAGAATTTTCATATTTTAATTTAAATTCAAAATACATCTGTATTTCATTCTAAATTTTTTTTTCCGTGTTAGCCTTGTACTTTCTCAATAGACACTAAAAAACTTGGTTGCTGAAGAAAATTTGCTTTTAAATGCCTGAATTTTAAAAATAGAGGGACAGCCTGAGTAAGTGAGCTAAAACATTAAAAACACTAAGATTTACTTTGAAAAGTTATTATTTAAAAATAAAAGTGTTGTTATTTCTGATAATAAATTTAGTATATACTATTTATTTTTATATCGTAAAAGTACCGGGTTTAAAAGTTAAATACCCTTCATACTAAAATGTCCTCAGATTAGCATCATAACCAATTGTCAATATTATTATTATCTTTGTTGGTCATCTAAACGGATCATGAACGGAATTCATATGCCTTTCATAAGCTTCTTTGACACACAGATCGAGCAGATTGTTAAAGATTCATTTAATTTGGGATACATGTTTCAAGACTGAAATAATATATAAGTAATGAAGGTTGTTTTAAATATTTAGAGACGCTTGTAAATCCAATTTTAGAAATAAGATGTTTGAGCAACTCTATTTAAAACGAAATAAGTCAGCTATCCTGCAAGAACCCCAAATTCACAAGTTTCGAACTTTTAACATGAAAAGGAATACTAAAATTTTTCGTTAATACAAAATTTATAAAAACCTTGAAGAGAACAGATATAATGAAATTAAATTTTTCTGGCAAAATCACAGGTTTCTAATAAATGATTCATTATTTACTCTGTAAATAGTGATTTCATCATGGATAAGGTTGATTAAAATTCGCAAGAGCAGAGTTTTGGTATTTTGTGATTAATGATGTATTCATACATATTTCTTGGTCTGTCTTCAGATAAATAGGAAAATATAGACGAAATTAATAATAATAATTATAAATAAGGATTCCCAAAATAAGACAATAGTTTTTAAATCCTTTATTAGATTCACTGATACATATAAATCTAAAACCGCTTCCAAGAAATGGGGCAGAATATACCTATCAGGAATAAAGTGAAATATAATTAAACAAAATGAAACAGAAAATTGAACCCTGAAAGAAATTAAAAAAGTGCAATATGGCTCAACTTTTTTTTTATCATTAGTGTCATGAAATACTAAAAAAAGATTTTTGATGATTTTCACTGTTGAGATAAATAGACTAAGGGGCTAAACACACCAAAGAAAGCGGGAAACGAAGAAAATTTGCTCAACAAACACAGTGTGTAAACAGTGACTCAATATACATGAAACAACTTTTACTGCAAATGGTAACGGTCAAAGTGTGTTACTTGTGCTAAAAAGAGACAAACTTCTTTGTGCTAGATGTAATGCATAAAAGAACATTAGCGGTTACTCAAAAGCATTTTGCTCGCACAAGTAAATAAAAACTCATCGCAACTTCAAAAGCAATTAATACATTTGACAGAGGTATTAATACAGTTCGGAACGTAAATATCTAATACCCTTACAGATGATGTCTCAAGTCAACAATTTATCTCTGAAACTCTTCCAATGTCTTTCCAATGTCTTACAGCTATTTTAGACATATAAGTTTAATAGTTGAAAACCCGCACTTCGCTACGGAGTACATTCAAATTAAATACAACGGTCAATGTATGCAATTAATGCAATATATATATAATAAATACGACGATCAATGTATACGATTGATGTAAAAAAAAAATATTTATAAAGAATCGTAAGAGATATTTTTATAGACAAAATAATGTAGAAGAAAATATTCAAATTAAATGTAATAGGAAAATTTAAAGAATATAGTACAATTTGAGGAACGTAATATCTTTTACTGTATTTTAATATTTTTTTGGATAATGTCCAATCGTCTGCCGCAATAGCAAGAATTTTTTTTTGATTATTTAGTTGTTATGCACGTGATGATAAATTTATTTAAAGTACCAAAAAAAGAAATCACGTGATCAGCATTTAATGAATTAAATTCTAAAAATTAATCTTTAAAAATTCACCAAAAATCGGAAAATCGAGGTAAAGGTTCGAAAAAGATTTCATTTTAAAGGACTTTTTATGATCTTTCTCGTGATATAAATGTTATATCCCTCAAATTATTATTTTTAATGCAAACTTAAAAAAAAGTTACAAAAACAGCATAAAATTTTAATTTGAAACAATATAAGAAGAATTTTTCAAAGATCTTTCTCAGTGCACACCTACATCATAAGAAGAATCGCCATGCAAAATTTCAGCACTTTAGGTCCAGCGGTTTGGTCTGTGCGTTGTATGTCAGTGAGTCAGGCAGTCAGTCAGTTAGGGAACTGTTTTATAAAGGTTTTTTTCTAAAATCAAACTATCTTGTGTTTGATTTTAGAAAAAAAATATTTCTTTGTGTTTAAAAAATATAAGAATGGAAACTATGCCTAGAAGAAGAGAGAAAGAGAAAATCTGCTATCATTTACAGTAAGTCTTTTACGGTAAAGCACCTGGGTCAAATCTCGAGTACAGCCCTGACCTCGTGATTCCGAAATGTATGTGCTTACCATAATTACAAACTGAGGAAACATAATCTTTCTTAGCGAACCTTTCATTTAACTTGTTTTGTCGTTCAAATTTGCTGTTATATATGCTAGATCCAGTACTGTGATTAAAAAACCCATACATATGTTAAACTTTTAACTTCCCTTAAATCTGATAATACACTTGCTGGCCACCCAAATTGCAACACCAAGAAAGACAAGAGATATCACAACAACATTTATTTTGTAGATAACATGTTGACCAAGTATCAAATGATTAAATTTATAGACTTCTGTGAAGTGTGGTTCCTGCCAAAATCAGTAGCCAGAGTAGCCACCATTGTTGGAGATCACCGCTGCCACACGCCTCGGCATTGTCTCAAAGAGACTTGGATGAGTTCTTGGGGTACAGCAGACCAAGCAGCTTCCACACGTTGCCAAAGTTGATCTGCTGTGGCAGCTGGGGATGGAATCTGGGTCAATCGTAGAGCAACCATGGACCACATGTTTTCTATCAGTGAAAGATCCGGAGAGCGAGGCGGCCAGGGAAGCAATTCAATCTGGCGATTGACGAAGAACCGTTGGACAATGCGTGCCACGTGTGGTCACGCATTATCCTGTTGAAATATGGCTGTGGGCAAGCCCTGAAGGTAAGGAAGGACAACTGGCTCCAACACCTCGGCGATGTAGCGCTGGCTGTTTAAAGTACCGGCAATGCGTACTAGAGGTGTGCGAGAGTGATATCCAATACAGCCCCATAACATAATACCCGGTGCAGGACCAGTGTGGCTGTGCATAACGCAGCTGTTCAGCATCCTCTCTTCACGGTGTCTCCAGACTCGAATGCGACCATCGTGGTGTTGCAGACAGAAGCGTGACTCGTCAGTAAAGACAATTTCATTCCATTCTGCCATCCACATCCTTGTGTCATCGCACCATTGGCGGCGGAGACGTCTGTGGTTCTGCGTCAAGGGTAGACAAAGCAATGGACGTCTTGCGGACAGACCACTCTGCTGTAAACGGCGTCGAATGGTACGCGCAGACACTGGATGATGCGTTACAGACTGCATGTGGTGTGCTATGGTTCGTGATGTGACTGAGCGATCCGTCACTGCCATGTGCACAATTTGCCTGTCATCACGTGAAGTGGTGCGCTGAGGTGGATGCGATCGAACACGCCGGTCCGTCGTACTCTCCTACATTCAACGATTACATATCCGCATTACAGTTGTTTGGTTTCGTTCAACACGACTGCCGATTTCCCTGAAAGATAATCCACAATCTCGGTAAGCCACTATCCTTCCTCTGTCGAACTCGGATACTTGATCAATAGATGATCGCTGTTTTCAACGAGGCATAATTGATCGTTTTTTTTTAAAAACCACAAGAAAAACACAATTGCCGAACTTGAAATCGTTGAAATCTCCAAGCCTTAAATAGCGCTTTGAAGTGGCGCCACAGGCGCGCGTGATGTGCGTCTGCGCTGAAATTCTAATCATTTGCATATCTCACCTCCGCTAATGTATGTTTTAAATTTCATGTTATTTGCATGTCTCCTTCAGGGTGTTGCATTTGCAGTGGCCAGCAGTGTAGATGATAGAACTCAGCTCTCGTTAAAATGATAATCACAGACTTAAATAAATTTACTTAATAAAAATTAGACTTAAATAAATTTACTTAATAAATAAGACTTAAATAAATGATAAATAAGAGAAATATTCAAGAGAATTTTTTTATTAAACACATCCACTATGGTTTCCCGAGACATGCATTAGCATAATTGATGTCAAAATGTTTTCTTAATTTTCTTCTTCCTGGTTTCGTTACGAAAGGGAACACATATTGCATAAATTTACATATTTACAAATTTATTTTATGAAGGGCTAAAATAGTTTAGCAATAAATCATTTATCAAACACAAGAAGAAAATGGGTATTCTTCCTCAAGTTGTTTATAATCAAATAAATCATCACTAAAGGATAATACAATAATTTGATGCAATAATTACTTTTTAAATTAATTATTGTATCAAATAGTGAAAGTTAAATCACAATAAATGATTACTTATGAACATAATTATTGGTTGAAATTAAATTATTTGACATTTCATTAAATTTCAAAATTTCATTAAAATCTAAATAACTTCAGAATGAATCTTCATTAAAGTTCTCTAAACTATATACTCAAGAATTTGCTGAAATTCTATTCAATTTCCAATCCTTTTTTTATTTAGAAAATGCTTTGTCTTTAACGGTTTTATCTATTACTAGCATTATTGCCCGGCGTTGCCCGGGTAGATATCTAGGTATAAAAGTTTTCATGCATTCCATCAAAAAAATACTGCGCTGCACCCCCCGCAAAATAAACACTTCGCCCTGCCCCCCCCCCCGTCACCCCCAGACCAACTCTCAAACTACCCCTCAGAACAAACCTCTTGTCCCCCGCGTATCGAATTAAACTGGTTGTGGTAAAGGGGCTGTATCCACATTTAAGAGGTGCGCTTAGGGGCACAAAAATCATTAAAAAATTAATTTAAAAAAAACTAATTGAGCCCCAAATTTTGTTTTTCCTGATTTAAGTTTCTTGGGTCCTAAACATTAACTGTGCCGAATTTGGTTCCGGTGGGTGAAACAGTCTATGATTCTATAGCGAACAAACAAACAGACAAGCTCTTTTATATATATATAGAATAATATCTGAACAATTATGAATATTAATGATACTTTGAAAGTAGTGATAAGAAAAATCTTAATGAAAGTTTTTCTTTCCATTTATTACGTGAATTTGCTTTCTGATCGTAGCTAGTTTACGGTAGATGAAAAGCAACTTTTGTATTTATTTAGCATTACATTAAATCCATATATATATATATATATATATATATATATATATATGTGTGTGTGTATATATATATATATATATATATATATATATATATATATATATATATATATATATATATATATATATATATATATATATATATATATATATATATATATATATATATATATATATATATATATTGTCACATTCCGAAGGTAACTGCAAGTAGCAGCACTCCAAATGGTAGCACTGGACTGCTGACCGACAGGTTGTCGGTTCGAATCCAGTCGGTAACTTATAGTTTTACTTTCAGTCTAATTTATGTTACCTTTCTCAAAATTTAATTTCGAGAAAGTTCCTGTTTATGTTAATTTGTTATGCTAATTTACCTTGTTTCTATAAAGTGCTTAAGTTGTATATAAGAGACTTTCCTCAGGCTGAGGGTAGTTCATTAATGTGATTGCTTCTTTCTCGAATACTACTAATAACATCCTGCTCTAAGACCGTAACAGCGTGTGGGTTTATTCGATATATTTAACCTTTCTACTTGACCTAATCTGGTGGAGGCGCAGGGTAGATCATTGATTCTGGAAGAAGAAATTAGACGAAGCCGCCGACTTCAACATCTCCCTCCAGAATATGGACCAGGCGAGAAAATTAGATTGAAGAAGATGGCGAACGATGAAGTAAAACCCCAGCCTGTGTTGTTCACTCCAGCCTTAGTGAGGGAACCCAGAAAGCCCACCAACTTCAGAAGCGAACCCGGACAGGATCCAACGAAGTGGCTGAAGGAATACCGCAGAGTAGCAAGTTTTAATCAATGGGACGATACACTTAGGGCCTGTTCACATAGGAGTCTGTTGTGTTGCTTTAAGGAAAAAATGGCGCCGAGACGAAAATAAACCAATCATATGCCTCCAAACGATTAGCAATGAAATTTTTAACGCCTGTGATTGGTTTATATTCGTCTCAACGTCATCTTTTCCTTAACGCAACGCAACGCAACGGACTCCTATGTGAACAGTCCCTAAATCTCGCAAATGTATATTTTTAGAGGGAACTGCCAGAAAATGGTTTGATAATAATGAGCACCAGCTAACATCGTGGGACATTTTTGAATCAGAACTGAAGAAAACTTTCAGCGACACTCAAATGTACACAAGGCAAGTCAAGGACAGCCTGAAATCACGTGCTCAAAAATCAGGGGAATCAACCCAATCCTATATCCAAGATGTTTTAGAATTGTGTCACAAAATTGACTCGGAAATGTCGGAAGAGGATAAGGTGTCACATCTCATGAAAAGAATTGCAGAAGATGTGTACCAAGCATTATTGATTAAAGAAATTGGGGTGACAACTGATTTTAGTAAAGGGTGTCATCAAATGGAATATATGTAGCAAAGGCGAGTAGGCTTCCAGAGATTACCTCGTCTACCTAACGTCGCTCTAATAGCTTCCGTCGATGAAGACGATTTAACGTCCTTAATTCGAAAAATCGTTCAGGAGGAAATACAAAAAGTAATTGGGCCGGAAAAGGAGGAACCACAATCGGGCATGCAGTCCATTGAAGCCATTGTTCGAGAGGAGGTGGAAAGATCTCTCAATTCTATCTCCAGTAACAGGTTTAAAAAAGCTTATTCAAAACCGGAACGCTGTATCCAGACAACATACAGTGAAGTGGAGCCTGCATCGGAACAGCTTCTCAGAGAAACTTACCTGTGGCGCACTACAGACAACAGACCAGTCTGTTTCCACTGTGGCCGTTCAAGTCACCTTGTACGCTATTGCCGAGACCGAAAAGCTATCATTGACGCCCATCGCCAAAATTACGGACGAGGAGCTTCTAAATATTATGACGACATCCGCCCAATCGCAAGATCCCCATCGCCTAATCCAAGGCGAGGACGATCGCCGACACGCCGCTGTAGATCTCCGTCACCATACCGAAGATCCAGTCAGTTATCAAGCCGCCGAAATGAGGAAAACTTAATCACACGATCTTTGGGGGGGGGGTGAGGCCGCTAGTTCTCATAATCATCCCGCTGTCGCTATGCATGGAAACTACTTGATATCGTTATCGACTATCAGCCGGTACGAGCACTTGTGTACTCTGGAGCTTCTTTTTCCGTTATCTCAGAAGGATATCGACGACAGAGAAGAAAAGTTCTGTTCGGCTGTTCAAAGAAAGTTGTTTTAAAAGTCCCAGATGGTAGCTAAGTAAAGCCGATAGAATAAGATTATTTGATTCCTGCCCAATCCATAATAAAAACACTAGTAACTGCTCCTATGGTAGCCCACAAGGACATTGACGCCATCGTCCAAGGCAATAAATTTTTCTTACTGAGCCAAGATTTATTTATGCCGTGGATGGTCATCACCCTTCTGAATAGAAACGGAGAGTTATGAGGTGTTTGGTTTGGTTTAGAGAGCTACGGTGATTTTTTTTACTACACGAGGGCTAATTCGACCGGGACCTACTGCTTAAAGCCCATTCCTAACGGCTACAAATATCCATACCAACAGTGGGACTCGAACCCACGGACTCTTGTTCCGAATGCCAGTGCCCTAGCAATTCATCCATCATCCGGGTGTTGTGGGTTGTTAATGGGTTGAATCATGCGCAAGACCTTCCTAAAGTTATTTGTATAGGTCATGCTGAATTACTTAATTCTTTCTGTGTCAATGCCCTGTCAGCAGTACCCTCGTATGAAGATATCACTAAAGATGGAACGAGATCCGTCGATTACACACCAATGCTAGCGATGAATGCAAGCGACGAAAAACAGCAAAAAATGTTAAATGTTTTATAGAAATTTCCAAATGCCTTCAATGGAGGTAAGAATAGTCAATGCCGAAACAAAATTAAACACAAAATAGATACTGGAGATCATTCACCCATCATCCAAAGACCCTACAGAATATCACCTGCTGAACGCCGAATAATTCATAATGAAGTCGAAAAAATGCTACAGGATGGATTAATCCAACCCCTGGTCATTTCCAGTTGTTTTGGTGCAGAAGAAATATGGCAGTTGGAGCTTCTGTGTGTATTATCGCCGCTTGAACAAAGTTACAAAACGTTTAAGCCTTACCCCATATCGATGACACTTTGGATTTCTTAAATGGAGCTCAATTTTTCCGCTCTTCAGAAGGCCTCTATTCGGGATACTGGCAAATCGAAGGTGACGAGGCAGATCGGTATAAGACCGCATTTGTTACAAGGGAAAGCTTGTATGAATTCAAAGTAATGTCATTGGGTCTTTACAATGCCCCTGAAACTTTCGAGAGACTAATGGATAATTTACTGCGTCACCTTAAGAGGCACCTAGATGGTATAGTGGTATTCTCTCGAACTTTTATTGAACATCCTGAGTGGCTTTACTGTGTTCTTTAGCGTATACAAGAGGCGGGACCCATCTTGAATGCGAAGAAGTGTATATTCGGTGCAAAGGAAATCAAGATTCTAGGCCACCTAGTATCTAGGGAGGGTGTGAAACCAGATTCCGATAAAATAAAAGCTCTTCATGATTTCCCTACACCAAAGAATGTACATGATGTGAGAAACTTCCTCGGGCTTCATCGACAGTAATAAGCGGAAGCTTCTTACTGCCGTCGCTTCATTAAGGACTTTTGTTATAGGGCGCAACCACTTCAAATGTTATTAAAGAGTGATTCCAAGTTTATATGGACCCAACCACAGAAAGAGGCCATAACGAGCTGAAGTCAACACTTATTTCTGAACCCATATTAAGTTTGTTTGACGAAGCGGCTCCTACCGAACTGTACACAGACGCTAGTGGCTATGGAATTTGTTACCGTGTTAGTCCAAAGGCAGAACGAAAAGGAAACGTTATAGCCTATGCATGTAGAAAGATAACAAAAACAGAGAAAAAATTAATTCGACTACTGAAAAGGAATGTCTTGCTGTCATGTGGGCGATAATGAAGTTTCGGCCTTATCTATTTGGAAAGTATTTTACAGTTGTGACTGATCATCATTCATTGTGCTGACTCGCTAATTTAAAGGATCCCTCAGGAAGATTAGCTAGAGAGGCTTTACGGATCCAAGAATATGATATTTCCATTGTATACAAAAGCGGAAAGAAATACCTAGATGCCGATAGTCTTTCTAGAAATTCCCTTAACAATAACAACATATCAGAGAATATCAGTGCCCTCACGTCAAGCGATCTAGGGCTGGAACAATGTAAGGATTCTCCGACGTCTGCAATCAATCAGTCCTTCAAAATGTCGCAAAAGCCTTATAAATCAGATTTTGAGGTAGTTGATGGGAGAAATTTCGATCTTGAAGGAAAGAGGTGGCTACCAGTTATTCCGAAGCATTTAAGATTGTACTTACTTCGGCATTTTCATAACGCACCATCAGCCGGTCATTTGGGATTTGCGAGGACCTATGACAGATTACGGAAGAGCTTTTTTGGCCAGGCCAGTATCGAAACGTACGCCGTTATGTTTCGCATTGTAAAAAATATCAAAAGAGGAAATCCGTCCCACAGAAACGACCCGGTCAACTAATGCCAATACCGCCAGTGGAAGCGCCTTTTCATCATTTCGGTATGGCTATTCGAAAACGTTTTCCTAAATCACTAGGTGGAAAAAAATGGATAATCGTTTGTACCGACTATTTGACTCGCTATGTCATTACAAAAGCTCTACCGTCTGCTGTAGCACATGAAACCCCAAAGTTTGAGGAAATAATTTTGAAACACGGAACAGCGAGGACTATAATCATTGATAGAGGACAAGTCTTTCAATCCAGGCTAATATCCGAAATTGGCAGACTATGCAATGTTGACTACCGAATGATGACGGCATACCACCCTCAAACTAATTGTATATCCGAGAGGTACAGTATGACGTTAGCAGACATGTTGTCAATGTACGTTGATCACGAACACAAAAATTGGGTCGAAATACTGCCCTTCGTGACATATGCTTATAATACCGCACTACAAGACATAACAGGATCTACTATCTCTTGCAAGGCCGCGAGTCTGAAACAACCCTAAATACTCTAAATACTATGGTTCCTTATAGTCCTCACGGGACAGAACGGGATTACCTTGATCGAATATTGAACCAAGCTGAAGAATCCAGGCAGCTAGCTCGTTTACGAACTCTGGAAACTCAACAGAATGGTCGTCGGATTTATGACGCTAAACATCGAGCAGTAAAGAATAGATCAGGAGATTTAGTATAGATTTTTACGTCAGATCGCAAGGCTGGCCTATCGGAAAAGTTCCTCAAAAGGTATTTTGGCCCTTATGAAAGATTAAGGCAATTACCTGACCTTACCTATGAAATTAAAGATTTAGACCCATCTTCAAAAAGACGAAAATCTAGGCATGTCGTTCATGTAGTTCCAATGAAGCCATACTATGACCCGGACACCTAAGAAATTGCTGTGAAGAATGACACAACAACACACGATTAATACGAATCGCCTGGAAACAAGCATTCCGTGCAAAATCTCCTAAGAAAGATTCGAATTCTCCTAAGAAACGGCGGGCAGATTATAACGGGCTGATAACTCGTTCCAGAACGAAAGCCGTAGTTTATCAGCGATTCGCTGTTTTTCTAAATGGGGGTTACGCCACATTCCGAAGGTAGCTGTTGGAAGCAGCACGGCCAAATTGTTAAAGAACTGAACTGCTGATCGACAGGTCGTCGGTCGAATCCGGTCGATAACTTCAGGTTTTACTTTTATCAAAACATATGTTACCTTTCTCAAAATTTCGAGAAAGTTTCTGTTTATGTTAATTTACCTTATGTTAATTTGTTATGCTAATTTACCTTATTTCTAGAAAGTTCTCAAGTTGCATGTAAGAGACTCCGCTTAGGCTGAGAGCAGTTCATTAATGAAATTGCTTCCTGCTTGCATGCAGCTAAAAAACTGCTTTCAGCGTGTTGGTTTATTCGATATATCTCACACTTCTACGTGTATATATATATATATATATATATATATATATATATATATATATATATATATATATATATATATTTGTATGTGTGTGTGCTTGTTTTAATGATGAAAACAGCCACAATTTGTTTTTCTTCTAGTTTAACCACCTACCATAAGAAAAGAATCACGTTGTAGATAAAAAAGGAACTGTAAGTGTACCATCGTCTTAACACTATAACAGTTGATACTTTCAGTAGAAATGTTACAAAAATTCACCAGTATAACGCTATATATGATTTTTTAACTCTGAATTAAACACGAGCTTGAAAAGGTAATTTTAGCTTATGAATTCCCCGTAATCTAATTTCAAAAATTTAAGTTAAAAATTTTATTCTGAATCTATACCATCTAACAATCTATTTTATACCCATTAGCACCAGTATATTATTTGAGGATGATGTGTTTATAAAAATTTCTTTTTACTCCTTGTAATATTTTTGAAAGCATTTCCTGTGTGTTGTCCTCAGAAAGTTCAAAAACCCATTACTTTTAGGGCGTTAGTTTTATGCTAACTGTTGTCCCACCAACCCAAGGATACGAGTATGCGAATATTCTCAATATTTGTTTCTAGGAAGTTGTTAAAAAAATAGTAGTCCGTGGTGATCTTAATGTCATGAAACAAATTAACAGTCAACGAATCACAAATTTAACGAATATTCACTCGTTTATGGTATTGACGCAGTATGAGATTAGCGGGACATCACAAAATTTGTTCATTCTTTCGAAGTTTCTGTATCTCCATCCTCTATTACTCCTTGCCTTGGTAACGTATCCATTGTAAATCCCTTTGCGAAAAAAGGCTGAAAAGGACTTTATATTTTCTGAACCGAAACAGCCTTGTCATTTATAATATGGTAATTTACAAACGTACACTACCATATTTTGATGAATTATACACGTTGAATCCAACTCACGAACGGAAGTATACATCTCCCTTCCCAAATGATACCATTCGAATAACTTAAACTATGAAAAGTATTCAGCGCGGCCCCCTGCATTCAGATAGGTCCAAATCCAAACAAAAAGGAATGTGTTCATTGGAGTAATATTTCCAAGAAAGGTCTATAAGTTTAAGACTTTTCCTCACTAATTCGATAGGCATATAACCTAAAGAGATTCTCCCTTATGAACCATATTTGTTGGCTACTTTATAATAGGGATGTTACTAACTAAACTGACCTTTCTTCCTATGACGGAATAACTGAGATATGTCCCTGTCTTAGCCGGGATCCAAACCTGGGAACTTGTAGTGGACGTTTGATTAGCTAACCCCAGAAAATATGTTAACCACCATACAATGCTATATGTACGCTAACCTCCAAACAATGTGAAAGGTATACACAAGATTCGATTCACAAGAATCGAACTTTTGTGTGAATGAATTAAAGAAGCTGCTTGAGTTATGCTAATTTCGGCATACGCGCTTGGAATAAATACCAAGCAGCTTGATTAAAAGAAAGGGGTTGTTAGGGTTGAAAAAAGGTTGTTAAGGTTGAGAAGGTGTTGTTAAAGTTGATAGATAAGCGAGAGGGAGCTACGAGGTAAGCAGTTCCAGGTGTTAACCGGTGCTAGTGCTTAGGGGGCCCAAAGTTTACGTGGCAGTACTGCTGGTTTGACTCTCTGCTGGTTTGTGAGTCTTTGAAATGTGTATTTCTATTGAATGTTAATATATATATATTCCGTACAAGTAGTACGCATGCTTATTGCTGTAAAAGCAAATTCTATATGTGCAAAGAATTCAACAAACATTGTTTCATGTATAAACTGTGTTTGCATCAAATTCATTTAGAGTGCCACTTCAAATTATATACACCCAAGTCTGGGTAGAAGTGATCTATTTTCTCTATACTCGCGCCCGAAAGTTTATATATATACCCTGGTTGTTATCGTTACATTTATAACGAACAACATATTTGAAGTTAAACTTTATACTGTGTTATATTCTGATATTGATATTGTGAAAGTATCTTGTTATTATACTTATCTACTGTTGAAAATGTATTTAAGACAAAACCCTGCTGATAATTTTTTCTGGGATAATTATGGTTCAGCAATTTGCGCCATTCGAAGCCACATTCAATGGCGGCCCCTCAAGCCAATTCCTAAACAAAATTGAGCATTACTTTCAGCAACAATGCACCCCAGAGGGGGAGAAACTTAAAATTGCTCTAGCCGCTTTAAGAGGTAGTGCATATCAGTGGTACACGTGTATGCAAAGCAGTAATCTGATTTTTGACGATTTGTCATTCAAGCAACAGTTTCTTAGCGTTTTTCCAAAGACCTTTAATCAAAGTCAAATTGAAATGGAAATTTATTCGCTAAGGCAACGTGAAGGTCAGTGTGCGTTAGATTTTGCTATGGAAAAGATTTCCAAGTGTGAGGAATAACAAGAAGGGGTGACGGAAGCGGTAATCTTAAAAATAGTTATCCAACGTTTGAAGCCAAGTGTTCACGATTTTTTAGACAATAAAAATATTACAAGGTAGGTTACCCTCCTTCAAACCTTAGCTAAACATGACAATAGGCATTTCTTCGCTACCTCTTACCCTCACTCAGGTATAAGAAGTTTTATACACCCCAGTCAAATTTTTCGCGAGTTTCAAACCAGCAGCGAAACCAGTATCGTGGGCGAAATAATAGAAGCTCACGGCGTTACAATGAAATTAGTGCACTTAAAGTAAATAATATGCAAGCACCTTACGTGCACTGGCAAGTTGATTTACTTGATATGGTTCAAACTGTTGAAACTGTGTGGTCAAATGTATTAACTTGTCCGAGCAGTAATCATTATTTTGAGAATAGTGAAATTCGGGGTATTTTTGAGGCTTATAATGAAAGTGAGTCTAGCTAGAATAATGCGGTAAGTCCAGTGCAATTTCCAAAAAATAGTGCCGATACTAATGCTAGTGGTTTAGAAAATAATTCTTCTGATACTTGTATTAATGTTATACCTGATATTTTAGATGATATTCACACATCTGTTAATGAAGGAAATTTAGTAGATGACGAAGTATGCGTTACGGAAGTTAGTGAATACTTATTAGTTGACGACAATAAAAATTCTTTTAACGATATTAGGAACTCGCTAGGTAATGATGATATTATTTCAAGTTCCCAGCCGAAAGGGTATTGTGTAGGCCAGGTTGATAATATGGTTTTAAATAAAGTACATGAAAACCAGACTGAGAATCAGGATGAAAAGTTGACACAGAGTTATACTGTAAGTAGTTTAGCTGATGCTTCGGAAGTTATAGACATAGTTTGCATTAAAACGCACCAATACAAAATCTTAATCTTCCTAAAACTGAAGCAGTGTTAAAGAATTTAAATGATAGCGATTCTGAAGAATGAAGTTTTCAAGAGATTTTTTCGTCAAAAGAGTATAAAACTAAAGTTAAAGGGGATAAAAAATGTTAAAAAGCGCCTTCAGGTTCCAGCATTAAAACTGCTAATACTGAAGTAATTAAGGCGGTAAACAAGAAGTCGTATAAGCACAAATACGAAAAGCAGAGTCAGGTTGTTGAAAAACATGAAACAAGTGGCGAACTAACTTGTAAACGTATCATAAATGGGGAGATAAATCCAGTAACTGAATACATAGGTGCGGCGTATAAGTTTGAAAAAATAGAATCTGCACTAAAATCTAATACCGATTCAAGCAAAAGTACAAAGAAAAGTAAAGTGTGCACTACTAAACCTCCATCAAAGGATGAACGTGGCACACATAATGTACACAAGGTTATCAAAAGGAGGAATTTCAGTTTTAAAGCTCCTTTGCATAAGTACAGGAAACGCAAGATATCAGCCGCCCAGCAAGGTTGGCCTCCTCCCAAGAGACCTCCTGTCCTTCGTCAAGACGGACCAGTGCCTCAGGAACAACGCCTTGCTGCACGAAAGATGCCCACACGGTCAACGAATCCCTTTACTAAGACTGCGACCATCAAGAGAGGTTCGACGGAATGGACTGATTGGGCGCAGTTTGCCTGCCCAGTATCCGCAACTCTGCAAATCCACTGTTTGATGGTGTCACCTGGAACCTTCGGGGTTAGTTTTGTAAAATGGGAGTGGCGTTTTTCCCCCACACAACGTGTGGAAGGTTTTTTTGGCTTTGCCACCCATTATGTAAAAAGTCAGACCAGCACGCATTTTCAATTAGTTAACTGAAGCCGTTCAGACCTCAGTTACCTAATTTTTTTATCGAGGGAGGCCAGTGTAAGGTATACACAAGATTCGATTCACAAGAATAGAACTTTTGAGTGAAGGAATTAAAGAAGCTCCTTGAGTTATGCTAATTTCGGCATACGCGCTTGGAATAAATACCAAGCAGCTTGATTAAAAGAAAAGGGTTGTTAGCGTTGAAAAAAGGTTGTTAAGGTTGAGAAGGTGTTGTTAAAGTTGATAGATAAGCGAGAGGAAGCTACGAGGTAAGCAGTTCCAGA
>OU015494.1:13192880-13390380 GCA_907164885.2 Dolomedes plantarius | reverse complement strand
TTTTTCTGTGGGGCTATCACAAATAAAAAGTGTACCAACACTGACCAACTAATTTTCAAGTACTCAAGGCAGCAATTACTCAAGAAATCACAGCGATTCCACGGGACATTATCCACAGATCCATGCAAAATTTCCGAACGAGACTTCAAAACTGCATCGAAAATGGCAGTCGCCATTTAACTGATGTAATCTTTAAAACTTAATGGATGACAATGGCATACTGTATACTTCTCAGGTATAAAATATTTCTTTCTCTATCTTGCTTTGTATTTTTTTATTGACGTTCCAAATCGGGACATTCTTTCTGCCGCACCCTCTATAAAGGGCCCAGACAGGGAAAGTAGCTACACTAATGAGGTGGAGATGTCTTTGCAGTTATTAACGGGTAGTTAAAGGTTTCCACATACTTACATACTTAACTGTAGAGTTTACAAATGACTTTTTAGGAAAACAAAAACTTTAAGGACTTACTCACCTCTGAATAATCATTGAGGTAATGTGTTTCAACCACACTATATAAACACCATAGATAAAAATTTTTTTTTTGAGTCATTCGAGACACGACATTCGAGAAACCTGTGAGATAGTCCATAAAAAGTCCCAAAAAAGGATTAATATCTAAAACATATTCAAAAATGAACAGAAATTAATTTAGAGGTATTTCTTTGCACTATCATGAATTATGAATTGGAATGTGGTTAAATCGTCATTCCTTACTTTGAAAACCTCGAACAATTTTATCTCTTTGGCAAAAGTGTCTACCGATAGGTATCAGGATAAACTGTAAGTAATTTTGAATCAACTATATATTCTGTTCTTGTATAGAAACTTCAGTAGATATTTTCAAATATAATTATACCTTTCCATCGAAATCTAAATGTTAACTCTAATATCATATTGTTAAGGAGGGGGGGTGCAGCCAAGTTCAGTCTTCTAGAAGTCCTTTATGAGAAATTTTCAAGAAAGGATAAGATTGTAAAGGATAAGATTCTATTGAAAAAAATAGAAGATATTCGTTAAAAGGGGGGAAATACCACCAAGATACAACCCCCAATTAAAACAAATGTGTTTTTGTTCGTGTTTTCTAAGACTTGTCGCATTTCCTTTTCCGGGAAGGGTTAATTCTGAGATATTGCATTATGTCTTAGTCTCAATCCACATAATGAAGCAATCAATAGCCTACATTCTCTCTCATGTTTTATCTCTTTGCCTTTACGAAACTTCGTTGGTACGAGATATTGAAAGAGCTGTCTTTTTAATTTTTGATTAGATAGATTTAATCTCAAGTCTATAAATTCATGTTGAGCTATATCCTATGTTTCTTATACCATGTTATCACGTAAGTTGACTGGCATTAATACATCTTGCGATCATTTTAGAACAAGACATGCAGAGTTATGTCAGGCTGGAATAAAAAATGCAGTCGATGCATTTTTATGTAAATTAAGAATATGTACAAGATAGTTAGAAAAAAGTACAAATGAAAATGCTTTCCTCTGTCACTGAAGCAGTTGGGTACAAGATGTAATGTCGTAATGTTGAGTACAAGAAACTGAGTCAGAAGTCACAGAAAACATTAAGGAGATTGGGGCAATTTTCAACCATAGAGAGTGAAAAATGATATTTAGATTTTCGGATTCGGGTTTGTTCAGTGAATATAGGACTATTTTTTTAGTTCGCATTGTAAGTACTATTTGAAAGGTAAAGCTATTCATTCAGATTTTGACGCAAGGCTATTTTTTATGATGCAAGACTGTCTTTCCTCTAAAAGCATCTCTTAATGAATTTTTTTACTGCTAACAAAGGGAGGGGGATTTCTTATGGGCAATTTTTTCGTGGGGTTGGGGGTTGTCTTATGTATATTGTTTTCCTGAATAGAAGATAGAGATCTGGAGATTTTCAGGATGTTCTCACAAGCTACATCCAACCGACTGGTAAGATTCAGGAATGGGATGACAGTGCTTTCAGCACGTCAATGCAATAATTCGTACTTTAGTTTCAACTAAAAGAAGGTTTGACACTAATCATGTAACTGTAAAGGACTGGCCATCACTCAGTCCCGGGTGTAAGTCACTGGAAAATCTTCGGTGTATATAGCTTGTGATGTAGACGTGAAATATCAAGTACGCTACACCTGAAGGAAAATATTCAAAAAGTTGGTTTGGAATAAAGCCAAAACGTGAAAATATTGGTATAATGGGTGGTTAATTATTTTTGGGAGAATGTTCCGCAATAACTAAATTGTTTATTTTATTCATTAACTGATTACTATCGAGGTAGCTAAATTTGGGGTGTATAGCCAATATATATATATAAATCATTTACCAT
Source organism: Dolomedes plantarius (assembly GCA_907164885.2). NCBI lineage: Eukaryota > Metazoa > Arthropoda > Arachnida > Araneae > Dolomedidae > Dolomedes > Dolomedes plantarius. The sequence continues at coordinate 13,388,052 of OU015494.1, read as the reverse complement.
ACTACCTGATTAATGCCGTCTTCTTTAATTGCGTTGTGTTTTTATGAATAAACTAATCTAATTACCTGATTGAAATTGCAAATGGATAGATTTATTGAAATTACTAACACACATAAATACATTATAATGCATGATACAATTATTGTCCTAACAACCTAATTTTAAGTCTTCTAATTTTTACAATAACTACAAGTGGATTTCTCTGAGGTATTAGTTATCTATATACTGGATGAGTTCAATTACGCATATTCAAATTTACAGGATCAATGAACAACTGTCACACGTGCCTTTATTGGCGATGCAGTCGTAGACCTGGGCACGCGTCAGTAATTTTGATGAACTTCGCACAGTAACAGCATAGGTGGGGGGGGGGGGTATATCCGTTAACTGTTGGCGGACGTCTTTCGTTAAGTCCCCTGGGAGCGGGTATTCACTCGTTCAGCTGGCGGCCAGTTCTTGGGACTCTCTTTGTCATCCGTCGGGTCAAGTCACTCATCAAGTAGCAGGGCTCCCAATTCAGGTTCACGTACACATTCGCTGGGTCACTCCGTCGGGCCTCTCTCTTTCGTTCGTCGGGGAATGGCTGTCTCACCTTCTAGCATCTTTCCTAGGCAAACAAAACCTCTCTCTCTCTCTATCTCTGCCTGTGTAATCTTTATCCCGCTTCTTTTATATCTGTCTCCTATGCCTCTAACTCCTCGTTTATTTTCTTGATTGGGCCCCTATTTTCCCTTATGGGGAGTTTCCACTCCGCCCTGCTGGAGCATTCCTTCCCATCTCATTTCCATACCTCTTCCGGGGAGTCGTATTTGATCTCTACCGCTCTCTCCCTTCTTACAGACCTATTCTTCTTCTTGACCGTTTCCTATCTGTCATCTCCTTTCATGTCATACTTGCTCCGTTGCACCTTACTCGTCTGGCGTTTCTTCATGAAATTTCTTTTCAAACTGTAACAATCTATTTTTATCAATATTCTCCTTTCAATATTCTCCTTTCTATGGATTATTATTTTCCCAGCTTGCTTCACGTTCTGACCTATTCACGGGCTCATTCATTATCCTTTTCTACTCTCTGCAATGTCACTTTTTCCCGTGACAATTGGTAAACAGAATACCTGATAGAATTTTCAAAGTTATACTGAAAAGTTATTCCGTAATGTAATCGAAAGTTTAATATTTTGTTTATCTATACTTTTGAGACAGCTTACTTCTGAGATTTATTTTCAAACTGAACTCAAATTGTTACATTCGTATCAAAAACATTATACAGAAGCAGCTTCCTTTTTTTCATAAATTATATGTAAAAATTGTTTTTGACGTTTTATTTAATACACTCAGACAAAAACAAAAAGAAAAACAACGCACCAAGAAGGGGTAATGCAAATAAGACACAAATTGATACAGGTTGCATACAGGTTTCAACGGAAAATGCAAAATTTTAAAGTTTGGTGGCGAATGAATGAAGATGTGACGCTGCAACGCATCTTAACTGCGCAACTGGCAGGATATTAAAGAGGAGAAATTTCTATTCCAGGTCATAAATTCTTTGCGAATTTCATTTCGTGTACTCAGGTAGACAGTAACTATGCCTCGCATACAGACGCGCGAACAATGTGCGCATATGTCAGCATTTGAGAGAGGACGTAAAGTTGGGCTCTCAGAAGCCGGTTGGTCTAATCGGCGAATCGCTCGGAATTGGATAGGAGCGATGCCATTACTGGACGATGTTGGCAGGAAAGGGTGAACCATGGCCGAACACAGCGTCAAGAAGGTAGTGGTCAACCTACAGAAACGATAGAAAGTGAGGACCAAGCAATCGTCAGAGCGGCACTAACAGCCCCACATTCATCATTATCATCGATCGTACGTGAAACTGGTGCTTCAGTGACCGCAAGGATCATTCATGGGTGGCTCTGAGAAAGGGGGCTGAGCTCACGGCGTCCCTTGCGTCGACTACCATTGACCTCTGTACACCGACAAGCCCGTTTGCAGTTGTTTCGGGCACATTCGACCTGGAATGTCACTGATTGGAGTAGAATTGTATTCAGTGATGAGTCCCGCTTCAAATTGAGCCCGATGACCAGCGAATACGACTCTGGAGACGCCCCGGACAGCGGTGGGATACCAACCTGATTGTCTTCCGCCATAAGGGCCAACAACTAGGAGTGATGGTCTGGGGTGTCGTTTCATTTCATAGCTGGAACCCTTTGGTTGTAATCCACGGCACCCTTACAGCACAGCAGTATTTCGACGACATTCTATGCTCCATTGTGTTGCCCTTCATATCACGCCATCCTGGGCTTACGATGTTACGAGCAAGATAATGCCCGCTCGCACACGGCGAGAGTTTCTACTGCTTGTCATTGTGTTTGCCCAATGCTTCCTTGGCCATGAAGGTGGCCGGATCTTTCTCCTACTGAGCATGTTTGGTGATTTAATGGCAGGGCCCTCCAACCAGCTCGGGATTTTCACGATCTAACGCAATCGGTCAAAATTTCGCACGAAATCCCGCAGGAAGAACTCCGCCATCTCTGTCAATCAATGCTAAGCCGAATAACTGCTTGTATAAGGGCCAGAGGTGGACCAATCGTGATTTTGACTTTTTGACTTTGTGAAGCTCTTTCTCGAATAAATCATCCAATTTTTCTCAAATTGCAATCATTTTTTTTCTGTATATGTACATCTCATCTACCGATTTTCGTCCCATTCGGATAGCTCCTTCTTGGTGCGTCCTTTTTTGTGTGTTTTTTTTGTCTAAGAGCGTATTTAATAGGTTGGTTGATTCTTTCATTCACCTCAGGTTAAATTAAGTGTCAGTAAATCAAGCTCTTGATTAATAAAAATGGGAAAATGAGCTATAAATACCAAATTTAAAACTACAAACGTCCGATTAAAATTTACTGATGCAATAATTGCCTAAGCTGTTCATATTTTTTATCAGGAATTAATTTAGTTCCCTTCTTAAAAAGAGTAGTACAGCTATAAATTAACTGTAGATACTAAACTTTGGTTCTGGTAGTTGATGTGAAAATTCCCCCCATATGTTCATTTAATCTATCTATTCTTCAAATAAGAAATAAAAATGCTAATAATGACATTTGGCTGCTGTTTATATTATATGCACTTGAGAGTTATACTGAAATTAGGCCTTTGTTCATTTGCGTTACTATGTTGTCTTCACCAGAATTCAGTACTTATAATGAAAAATTCACTGCACTTTAAAAAGACAATAAAATATTAATGACAACTTTTTACTTTAAAATCCAATTAAGCTTATTAGAGAGCGTTTTTAAGTTCCCATTCCTTGGGAATCTGGCAACTTTTCATCGTAAAATAGTCCTGTATTCTTAATTCTTTCTTTGTGGGTTTACATATCAACAGCTCGTATAATTTTGCTGCAATCTATCGGTAAAGATTTTAGCTTGTTAACGAATTTAAAATCCCTTATTTTATAAGAATATTACTAAGCTCATTTTATATTGTAGCGTGACGTCCCCTTACAGATATCCAGTTTGTAATTTTATAGTTAAAAAGGGGGAGAATACAATTTTTGTCTTATGAAACATTGTCTATACTCTACTTGCGTTATCCGATAAATTAGTTAAACTGGGGAACTTGAAACCACCCTTGACTATTTATCCCATATATGTAGATGTTTGGGCTTTGCTTTTAGGATTGTTTTCACATTAAGTCAAAATATTTGTGGATTAAAACCTTAATATGCTCGTATAATCATTACCTATTAAAAATTGTCAATTTTCTAGAGTTTATCTTTAAAAAGGTGGAAAATTGTAAGTAACACACTTTCTTTATTTTAAAATTTTCGAAACTATAAACATGGTATGATTACTTAAGGCTAAGGTAAGTTCTTAATTTTTTGTAAAGAATTTTCTTAAATTAATTTCAATTATTAATTATAAATCCTTCCTTATCTGCTTTTACATATCATGTGTAAAATATTTGAAAATGTAGAAAGAAATTTTACGCACTTAAGATATTTTCTGTCTATAATAATATATAGTAGGAATTATTTAGCAACATATTCATAAAAGCATTAGAAAGAAAGGGTATAAAAGCCAAAATGATATAGTCCTGTCATTATTCATCAAAGGTTTATGTTCTTAATGATATTTGAAGTTTTATTAGCATGAGTTTAAAGGAATATTGCATTATAATGAGAATTATTGATAACCTTGAATTTTTGGCCATAATATTGAGTTATTTCCTTTGGTTACTCTTTTATGCTATGAAAAACAATATAAAATTCAAGGATACCAGCTTCACTTAACTATAACACAGTGATGGACTATTTTGCAACACTTTTATAACACTTCTATCAGAATCAATTTGAAATAATTCGACTAAATGATACAGTATATTAACTCATTTTATTGCACATATAACACATAAAAGGGTAGTATTTGTACATGATATGTATATCCCATAAGACAAAATTTTCACTGACTACAATAGTTGTATTAAACGTATTACTTCAGCCTCAGAAACAACACAAAACAGCTCTGAGGTCGGAATTCAACAGCCGCTTATATCCAATTCCTATGCAATTAACATTTGTTCCGTTGATTTTAAATTAATGAAAACCTCATTTTAATTAAAGCTCTTGTGGCAGAGAGCAATGCATGCTTTTCATATTAAATGCTTGGAATTTAGATTTCAACAATGTTTAGACTATGCCCATATTTGGCAGATTTTTATATAATTTTGGACAATGAAAATTTAAAATTAAAATGTAAATAAAACAGAAAATTCGTATTAGTTAATTTTATGTGTTTATAACTATGATTGATAAGGAAAATTTTTTTATGTTACAAGGGTTGTTTGGAAAGTAGTACAGCGCATTTTACTCGCATGAAAACTTAACTGGTTTAGATAAATTTCAAACATGTTCAATGTTTTCTCTTTAGCAGTAACGTTATGGTACTTTATGGTATTTGAGGTAGCAATATGGTTTATGCGGTAATTTTTATGGTAACATTATGAGTCGTTACTTTAAAATATATAAGGAAATTATGAGAGGAAAGGAAATGAAAATATGATAGTTCCACATATTGCAAGCTTTAGAAATAGGTCTCGAGGCTAGAAGTCCCGAGTTGAAATACTGGTCCTGGAAACGGTTATTACAATTTAAAATCAAAATATTGGTTCAAAAGTTATTCTTTAATTCTAGACCCAGTATAACTTTCCAGTCGACCTATGTCAAGTAAATAGCTTAGCAATTTAGCACTCATGCCAAACAATTTACATAAGTGGCATCTTCTTATTTTATGCCGTATAACCAACATTCTATTTAAATTTTAAGCAATTTTTAACGTCATAAACGAGTGCACTTTTATAAACCTGAAGTGCATCGCAAAAGTTTTCTTTCGCATGGGCACAGAAGCGAGATTTTATTACGGATTCTAGTTTTCTAGAATTTCTTGAGGTAAAGAATATTTATTACACAACTATACTGACTTTGAGAATCCATGCTGGGAAGCAATAAGACATATTAATTCAGCTAAATATTAATTCAGTATCTTATTTAGCATCAGATATGCTTAATTTATTGATTATTTTTTTTATCAAATCCAAAAAAACCTTCATTTCCCGCATATGAGGACGTAATATTATTGACATGGTTTGAAAATGAAATATGAATGAGTCTTCTATGACTTAATCTCTTACTTGGAACCAGAGAAAACCTTTCATAGAAGAAGAATATCAAAATAAAAATCGCAGCATTCAAAGTTACTCAAGTGCGACTTTACATTATACAACATGTCTCGGCCACTTAGATAACTATTACACTTGACAGGCAATCAAAATAACACGTTATCATAAAAGATATCAGTTTCTATTTTGCATGCATGGCAATCTCTTTTTAAATTTATCACGGAGACAAAAAATATTAAAATGTAATAAATACCCAGAATAAAAATAATCAGATACAGAGTGCACTACCTAACTTCAAAGTATTTTCTACAGAAATGGATATAAGTAATGTATTTGTTGTAAGTTTCTTACCAAACCAAACTTTTTAACCTAGGAAACTTGCCATTGATGGTGAAATACGACATGTTGTGACAGACCTATCCTGTGATGAAGATGCTATGCTTCAAATATAGAAGTGGCTGTTACTGCGATAGAGAGGGTAACGCCTTCGGTTGTTAGTACTTATTTATTCTAAGATATTTTTTTAGATTTAATTAGAAATGTTTTGATGCAAGTTTCTCGTTATGGTCAATATTCCATTGCTACATTTTTGTTAACGGAAGCTTCTAAATATGTTTCACAATTGAATTTTTTTTCTTATATTAAATTTGTGGTGACGTGCTAGATATTTTAAGATGAAAAATATCGTTTATAATAGGCGTCTAGGTGGGATATGCGCGTGTAAAATGTGTAGAACGGAAAGTCCTTTTATGATGTCAGATAGGGTAGTAGAAGTTACGAGTTCAACAGATGTCACCCGTGGGGATCAGCCTATTCACCGGCAATATTTCCATCCCGGAATGCGTTAGTTGCTTTGTCTGGTGCATTGTACATTGGAATATATAGTTTATAATAGCTTATCATAAAAAAATTTTGAAATTTAAATAGATTATTTCCTCACTACGACTATAAAGATAAAAAAAGTAAATCAAATTTATTACTTTTTATTTTAATTATAAAATTAATATTCAGTTTAAAGAAATAATAAAAATGTACCTTCACTTCAAATAAAAATTTCAATTACTATTAAAAATATTCGGACAATAGGGATTATACTTTTTCTTTTGAATTGTCACTGTAGCTGACAAATATTTTCGAAAACAAAATTGTCTTACACTGATTTTTGGTATCATTCAAATTCATGTACAAAAGTTTTGATTTTGTAACATTTGGATCTCAACAATACTATTCGTTCCCTTACTAAGAGATATATGGGTTCGTGAATTAATTCCCACTGTCAGTATCGATTCTAAGTGGACCGACAACTATTGATTCCTCATAATAAATGCAACTAATCTCTTAAAACTTTTAATAACATTTAACTCAATACATCTGCAGTTTATAAACTACGGAATCAACATTTCACATCATTATATAAATATTTAAAGAACCTACCATCATAATAGGAGTGGTAAGAGATTTCGGACATAAAACCCTCGAAAAGTTTTGAAATCAAACAAAACATTTAATAAAATCATTAACTGAGAATGTTTAGAAATCTCTTTCCAAAAAAATTTCACCCGTAAAAATTCAAACATGCTCATATGAATATGCATGTACTCGAAACCAATAATAAAAACTCTAATTTTGTGTTCTTTGTCATTTACATAATACATTAATATAAATAACTTCTTTTAATTCCATAAATTCTTTTTTACAAATATACTTACTATTTATCAACGCTTAAAAGATAACTGTAGAGTATAAAATTAATAATTATGTATGATGTAATGAAAAGGAAAGTACGCTTAGTCATATCTTGTCCTTGCTATACCTTGAAAAGAAATTCTTGAGATATAAATTACTTTTTCCTTTCCACAAATATTAAAAAAGAAGATTTAATCCTAGTTATCAGAAATTTTAAATAAATGTATTAAAATAATTGCGAGAGGTTAATATCTAATAGAAATCTGACTTGTTTATTTAAAAATATTACAAGTTTATGCAATTTTACGCGTTTATTTGAAACTGATAAAACCCAAATATGTAAGCATTCCTTTCTTTAAGATGAAATAAACTTAAAATTATATAGAAGTTGTTCAATCTAATGAAAAGGAAAGTAGGCCTAGTCTCTTCTTGACCTTGCTGTACAATGAAAAAAATTCTTTAGATATATAAAACTTTTTACTTCGCACAAATATAAAAAAGGAGATTTCATCCTAGTTTTCAAAGATATTAAATAAATGTATCAAAATTATTGCGAGAGATTAATATCTAATAGAAATCTTACCTGTTTATTAAAATATTACAAGTTTATGCAATTTTACGCGTTTATTTGACACTGATAAAAACTAAATATATAAGAATTCCTTTAAGAGGATATACTCTTAATATTAAATGTAGAAGTTGTTAAATCTGATGAAAAGGAAAGTAGGTTTAGTTTGTTCTTGACCTTGCTATACCTTGAAAAACATTCTTTAGATATAAATAACTTTTTCCTTTGCACAAATGTACAAAAAGAAGATTTAAGTCTAGTTTTCCGAGATTTTAAATAAATGTATTAAAATAATTGCGAGACATTAATATCTAATAGAAATCTTACCTGTGTATTCAAATATTACAAGCTTATGGAATTTTACGCGTTTATTTGAAACTGATAAAACCCAAATATGTAAGCATTCCTTTCTTTAAGAGGAAATACTCTTAAAATTAAATGTAGAAGTTGTTTAATCTAATGAAAAGGAAAGTAGGTTTAAGCTCTTCTTGTTCTTCTTATAAGTTGAAAAAAAATATTTAGATATAAATAACTTTTTCATTTACACAGATAAAAAAAAATTAACCCTAGTTTTTAGAGATTTTAAATAAATGTATCTAAATAATTGCGAGAGATTAATATGTAATAGATAACTTACCTGTTTATGTAATAGATAACTTATATGTAATAGATAACTTACCAAATATGAAAGCATTCCTTTCTTTAAGAGGCAATACTCTTTAAATTATTTAAAAGGTGTTCAATCTAATGAAAAATATAGAAGGTTTAGTCTCTTCTTGTCCTTGCGATACCTTGAAAAATTTTTTAGATATAAATAACTTTTTCCTTAGCACAAATATAAAAAAAAGGAAGATTTAATCATAGTTTTCAGACATTTTAATTAAATGTATTAAAATAATTGCGAGAGATTCATATCTAATAGAAATCTTACCTGTTTATTCAAATATTACAAGTTTATGAAATTTTAGGCGTTTATTTGAAACTGATAAAACCCATATATGTAATCATTCCTTTCTTTAAAAGGAAATACTCTTAAAATTATATAGAAGTTGTTCAATCTAATGTAAATTAAAGTAGGTTTAGTCTCTTCTTGACCTTGCTATACCTTGAAAAAATTCTTTAGAGATAAATAACATTTTCTTTTGCACAAATATAAAAAAAGGAAGATTTAATCCTAGTTTTCAGAGATTTTAAATAAATGTATTAAAATAATTGCGAGACATTAATATGTAGTAGAAATCTTACCTGTTTATTCAAATATTACAAAATTATGCAATATTACGCGGTTATTTGAAACTGATAAAAGCCAAATATGTAAGCATCCCTTATTTTAAGAGGAAATACACTTAAAATTATATAGAAATTGTTCAATCTAATGAAAAGGAAAGTACGTTTAGTCTCTTTTTGTCCTTGTTATACGTTGAAAATAAATCTTTAGATATAAATAACTTTTTATTTTGCACAAATAAAAAAAAAGAAGATTTAACCCTAGTTTTTAGAGATTTTAAATAAATGTATCTAATAATTGCGAAAGATTAATATGTAATAGATATCTTACCTGTTTATTCAAATATTACAAGTTTATGCAATTATACGCATTTATTTGAAACTGATAAAACCCATATATGTAAGCATTCTTTTCTTTAAAAGGAAATACTCTTGAAATTATATAGAAGTTGTTCAATCTAATGAAAAGGAAAGTAGGTTTAGTCTATTCTTGTCCTTACTATACCTTGAAAAAAATTATTACATATAAATAGCTTTTTAATTTGCAAAAATAAAAAAAAGAAGATTTAATCCCAGTTTTCGGATATTTTAAATAAATGTATTAAAATAATTGCGAGAGGTTAATATCTAATAGAAATCTTACCTGTTTATTCAAATATTACAAGTTTATGCAATTTTACGCGATTAATTGAAACTGATAAAACCGAAATATATAAGCATTCCTTTCTTTAAAAGAAAATACTCTTAAAATTATATAGAAGTTGTTCAATCTAATGTAAAGTAAAGAAGGTTTAGTCTCTTCTTTACCTTGCTATACCTTGAAAAATTTCTTTAGAGATAAATAACATTTTCCTTTAAACAAATATAAAAAAAAGGAAGATTTAATCCTAGTATTCAGAGATTTTAGATAAATGTATTAAAATAATTGCGAGAGATTAATATCTAATAGAAATCTTATCTGTTTATTCAAATATTACAAGTTTATGCAATTTTACGCATTTATTTAAATTTGATAAAACCAAAAAATGTAAGAATTCCTTTCTTTAAGAGGAAATACTCTTAAAATTATATAGAAGTTGTTCAATCTAATGAGAAGGAAAGTAGGCAAAGGCTCTTCTTGATCTTGCTGTACCTTGAAAAAAATTCTTTAGATAGAAATAATAATTTTCTTTGCACAAATATAAAAATAAAGCAGATTTAATTCTAGTTTTCAAAGATTTTACATAAATGTATTAAAATAATTGCGAGAGATTAATATCTAATAGAAATCTTACCTGTTTATTCCAATATTACAAGTTTATGCAATTTTACGCGTTTATTTGAAACTGATAAAACCAAAATATGTAAGCAATTTTTTCTTCAAGAGAAAATACGCATAAAATTATTTAAAAGTTCTTCAATCTAATATAAGGAAAGTACGTTTAGTCTCTTCTTGAAAATGCTATAGCTTGAAAAAATTTCTTTAGATATAAATAACTTTTTCCTTTGCACAAATATAAAAAAAAGAGATTTAATCCTAGTTTTCAGAGATTTTAAATAAATGTATTAAAATAATTGCAACAGGTTAATATCTAATAGAAATCTTACCTGATTATTTAAAAATATTACAAGTTTATGCAATTTTACGCGTTTATTTGAAACTGATAAAACACAAATATGTAAGCATTCCTTTCTTTAAGATGAAATACACTTTAAATTATATAGAAGTTGTTCAATCTAATGTAAAGGAAAGTAGGCTTAGTCTCTTCTTGACCTTGCTGTACAATGAAAAAAATTCTTTAGATATAAAAAACTTTTTACTTTGTACAAATATAAAAAAAGGAGATTTAATCCTAGTTTTCAGAGATTTTAAATAAATGTATGAAAATTATTCGAGACATTAATATCTAATAGAAATCTTACATGTTTATTCAAATATTACAAGTTTATGCAATTTTACGCGTTTATTTGACACTGATAAAAACTAAATATATAAGAATTCCTTTAAGAGGATATACTCTTAAAATTAAATGTAGAAGTTGTTCAATCTGATGAAAAGGAAAGTAGGTTAAGTCTGTTCTTGACCTTGCTATACCTTGAAAAACATTCTGTAGATATAAATAACTTTTTCCTTTGCACAAATGTACAAAAAGAAGATTTAAGTCTAGTTTTCCGAGATTTTAAATAAATGTATTAAAATAATTGCTAGACATTAATATCTAATAGAAATCTTACCTGTGTATTCAAATATTACAAGCTTATGGAATTTTACGCGTTTATTTGAAACTGATAAAACCCAAATATGTAAGCATTCCTTTCTTTAAGAGGAAATACTCTTAAAATTAAATGTAGAAGTTGTTCAATCTAATGAAAAGGAAAGTAGTTTTAGGCTTTTCTTGTTCTTCTTATAAGTTGAAAAAAAATATTTAGATATAAATAACTTTTTTTTTTTACACAGATAAAAAAAAAGAATATTTAACCCTAGTTTTTAGAGATTTTAAATAAGTGTATCTAAATAATTGCGAGAGATTAATATGTAATAGATAACTTACCTGTTTAATCAAATATTACAAGTTTATGCAATTTTACGCGTTTATTTGAAACTGATAAAACCCAAATATGAAAGCATTTCTTTCTTTAAGAGGAAATACTCTTTAAATTATTTAAAAGGTGTTCAATCTAATGAAAAGGATAGAAGGTTTAGTCTCTTCTTGTTTTGCGATACCTTGAAAAAATTTAAAATATAAATAACTTTTTCCTTTGCACAAATATAAAAAAAAGGAAGATTTTAATCATAGTTTTCAGACATTTTAATTAAATGTATAAAATGATTGCGAGAGATTCATATCTAATAGAATTCTTACCTGTTTATTCAAATATTACAAGTTTGTGCAATTTTACGCGTTTATTTGAAACTGATAAAACCCATATAAGTAGGTTTAGTCTCTTCTTGACTTTGCTATACCTGGAAAAATTCTTTAGAGATAAATAGCATTTTCTTTTGCACAAATATAAAAAAAAGGAAGATTTAATCCTAGTATTCAGAGATTTTAAATAAATGTATTAAAATAATTGCGAGACATTAATATGTAGTAGAAATCTTACCTGTTTATTCAAATATTACAGGTTTAAGCAATATTACGCGGTTATTTGAAACTGATAAAAGCCAAATATCTAAGCTTCCCTTATTTTAAGAGGAAATACACTTAAAATTATATAAAAATTGTTTAATCTAATGAAAACGAAAGTACGTTTAGTCTCTTCTTATCCTTGTTATACGTTGAAAATGAATCTTTAGATATAAATAACTTTTTATTTTGCACAAATAAAAAAAAGAATATTTAACCCTAGTTTTTCGAGATTTTAAATAAATTTATCTAAATAATTGCGAAAGATTAATATGTAATAGATACCTTATCTGTTTATTCAAATATTACAAGTTTATGCAACTTTACGCATTTATTTAAAACTGATAAAACCAAAAATGTAAGAATTCCTTTCTTTAAGAGGAAATACTCTTAAAATTATATAGAAGTTGTTCAATCTAATGAGAAGGAAAGTAGGCTAAGGCTCTTCTTGATCTTGCTGTACCTTGCAAAAAATTCTTTAGATATAAATAATAATTTTCTTTGCACAAATATAAAAAAAAGCAGATTTAATTCTAGTTTTCAAAGATTTTACATAAATGTATTAAAATAATTGCGAGAGATTAATATCTAATAGAAATCTTACCTGTTTATTCCAATATTACAAGTTTATGCAATTTTACGCGTTTATTTGAAACTGATAAAACCAAAATATGTAAGCAATTTTTTCTTCAAGAGAAAATACGCTTAAAATTATTTCAAAGTTCTTCAATCTAATAAAAGGAAAGTACGTTTAGTCTCTTCTTGAAAATGCTATAGCTTGAAAAAATTTCCTTAGATATAAATAACATTTTCCTTTGCACAAATATAAAAAAAAGGAGATTTAATCCTAGTTTTCAGAGATTTTAAATAAATGTATTAAAATAATTGCGAGAGGTTAATATCTAATAGAAATCTTACCTGTTTATTTAAAAATATTACAAGTTTATGCAATTTTACGCGTTTATTTGAAACTGATAAAACCCAAATATGTAAGCATTCCTTTCTTAAAGAGAAAATACTCTTAAAATTAGGTAGAAGTTGTTCAATCTAATGAAAAGGAAAGTACGTTTAGTCTCTTCTTGTCCTTGCTATACCTTGAAAAAAATTATTTTGATATAAATAACTTTTTCCTGTGCACAAATATAAAAAAAGAAGATTTAATCCTAGTTTTCCAAGATTTTTAATACATGTATTAAAATAATTGCGAGAGATTAATATCTAATAGAAATATTACCTGTTTGTTCAAATATTGTAAGTTTATGCAATTTTACGCGTTTATTTGAATCTGATAAAACCGAAATATGTAAGCATTCTTTTCTTCAAGAGGAAATACTTTTAAAGTTATATGGAAGTTGTTCAATCTAATGAAAAGGAAAGTAGGTTTAGTCTCTTCTTCTCCTTCCTATACCTTGAAAAAATCCTTTAGATATAAATAACTTTTTCTTTTGCACAAATATAAAAAAAGAAGATTTTATCGTAGTTTTCAGAGATTTTAAAGAAATGTATTAAAATAATTGCGAGAGATTAATATCTAATACATATCTTACCTTTTTATTCAAATATTACAAGTTTATTCAATTTTTTTCCTTTATTTCAAACTGATAAAATTCAAATATGCAAGCATTCCTTTCTTTAAGGTGAAATACTCTTAAAATTATATAGAAGTTGTTCAATCTAATGAAAAGGAAAGTAGGTTTATTCTCTTCTTGTCCTTGCTATACCTTGAAAAAAAATTCTTTAGATATAAACAAATTTTTCCTTTGCACAAATTAAAATGAAAAGAAGATTTAATCCTAGTTTTCAGAGATTTTAAATAAATGCATTAAAATAATTGCGACATTAATATGTAATAGAAATCTTACCTGTTTATTCAAATATTACAAGTTTATGCAATTTTAATTGTTTTTTTTTGAAACTGATAAAACCCAATTATGTAAGCATTCCTTTCTTTAAGAGGAAATACTCTTAAAATTATATAGAAGTTGTTCAATCTACTAAAAAGGAATGTAGGTTTAGTCTCTTCTTGATCTTGCTATCCCTTGAATAAATTCTTTAGATATAAATACTTTTTTACTTTGCACAAATATAAAAAAAGAAGATTTAATCCTAGTTTTCAGAGATTTTAAATAAATGTATTAAAATAATTGCAAGAGATTAATATCTAATAGAAATCTTACCTGTTTTTTTCAAATATTACAAGTTTATGCAATTTTACGCGTTTATTTGAAACTGATAAAACCCAAATATATAAGCATTCCTTTCTTTAAGAGGAAATACTCTTAAAATTATATAGAAGTTGTTCAATCTACTAAAAAGGAATGTACGTTTAGTCTCTTCTTGATCTTGCTATCCCTTGAATAAATTCTTTAGATATAAATACTTTTTTACTTTGCACAAATATAAAAAAAGAAAATTTAATCCTAGTTTTCAGAGATTTTAAATAAATGTATTAAAATAATTGCAAGAGATTAATATCTAATAGAAATCTTACCTGTTTTTTAAAATATTACAAGTTTATGCAATTTTACGCGTTTATTTGAAATTGATAAAACCCAAATATATAAGCATTCCTTTCTTTAAGAGAAAATACTCTTAAAATTATATAGAAGTTGTTCAATTTAATGTAAAGTAAAGTAGGTTTAGTCTCTTTTTGTCCTTGCTATACCTTAAAAAAATTCTTTAGAGATAAATAACTTTTTCCTTTGAAGAAATATTATAAAAGAAGATTTAATCCTAGTTTTCAGAGATTTTAAATAAATGTATTAAAATAATTGCAAAAGATTAATATCTAATAGAAATCTTACCTGTTTTTTCAAATATTACAAGTTTATGCATTTTTAAGCGTTTATTTGAAACTGATAAAACCCAAATATGTAAGCATTCATTTCTTTAAGAGGGAATACTCTTAAAATTATATAGAAGTTGTTCATTCCTATGGACTCAAAGATACTATAATAATTTACTGACAATATTTTTTTTTCCAGTAACAAATCCATACACACATCCCAGCTATAATGTATAAGGTATCGTTATAAATTTACTATAAGAAAGTTTGATTTATTTACAAGACAAATTGAGTCATGATGGCGAAAGTTTAACTTATAAATTTCTTGCATAACAGGATCCCAGAGGAATATAACGACAGCAAGAAACAAAATTTCTGAGTAAGGGAACTGGCAATGTAGCCTTTATGCCACTCTTTAAGCGTTCTTTTTCGACAACGTAGTTAGACTTCTATTGG
The DNA here is from genome assembly GCA_907164885.2 of Dolomedes plantarius. Classification (NCBI taxonomy): domain Eukaryota; kingdom Metazoa; phylum Arthropoda; class Arachnida; order Araneae; family Dolomedidae; genus Dolomedes; species Dolomedes plantarius. The sequence continues at coordinate 13,372,551 of OU015494.1, read as the reverse complement.
AAATCAATATCCCCAGCCTAAACGGTAACGCTACAAACGAGGATATGAAATAGCTAAACATCAGCAGATCTTTTTATTTATTTCTATTATATCGCCAGATAATTTATGAGAATTCGTGCCAAATCGTTAATATACGTTATAATAAAACAAACTTACAATCGTGTAATAAAGAATTAAAATAGGGTTTGATTTATGATCAGCGGACGAATTTTATTGTATTAAAAGTAATTCTTCTGCAAGAAGGGACATAAATGGATTGAGAAATAGCTAGAATCCAAATTCTTTTGCTTCTTTTTAAGCACTTTTAAGAAAAAAAATAAAGTGACTGCATTATATTGGAGTCAAGATACTTAAGTTATATTTAAAACGGAAATAAATTGTTAAAATTTAAGAATTCATGAAGTTCTTTTCATATATGAAAACTTAACATAAAATTGAGTTTCTGAGAGCGTTAAATATTTTGTTTAAAGTTTATCATGCGATTTGAATACAAAATTTGTTATAATGCAATCAACAGAGGGAATTTTTAATTTAATAAAGTTCAAATGACATATTTATTGCAATAATCTTGGTACATTGCAGCACAGAAGCACGTTGGATGCATACCATAATACACTGTATTCAAACACAATTATAGTAGTAGGAAACAAATATAATTTATTATAAAAAAGTAGTTTAGTTAAGACCATATTGTAATTTTAACATAAAAGAACAAAAATATATTGTATTTTCATGTTTTCTGGGTTTTGGGCGAAATACGTGTTTTATTCTATCATGTTTCACACAAAGACTATATCTACTCCAGTGGGTTTGAATAGTTTCCACTGGGTTTCTGACCATAATTAAATTCCACTAAAGTGGATTCAGTTTTCAAGGGTATTATACTTTGACTTATAATGAGGGTGAAATATATTAAGAGTAGAGAGAACTTTTGCTAACAATAGATAGGCTGCTGTAAATTCTAATGTATAAATAATTAAGATTAAAATTACTAGAATTTATATTGCAAGTAATAAAGACTTTGGATCATAATTTAAAAGAAGACGTAATATAAAAATGTTATTACTTCTGCTGAAATTCGTAATATTTTTTTTAAAACAGTATTCTATTCTTCATTTAAAATAATAATGGATAGAAAATAGTTTAAAACTTTTTTAAAGTTATACGAGATCATTTCTCCATGATTTAACTTCCAAGAAACGCTATAATTTTGGAAAGGAAAGCATTTTAAACTGAAATTTGAATGCAAAGTGCCCGACATCTTCACAATACTTCGATTTCACCTAGAAGGCTGAATATGTCCGCCATTTACATCCAAACAGAGATCAACAGGTCGCTGCATATTGTGAAATGTACTCTTCAGAATGTTGGTATTTATTGCATCAATTTCCTGCATGATGTTTTTCTTCTTCTGAAGAGTCCTCGGCTTATTTCTGCGTCTCTGATATCGATAGGACTGTGAAGACCTAAGACACTTTGTATTCAAATTTCACCTTGAAATGTTTTCCCCTTTCAGGATTACAGTGATTCTTTTGGGTCAAGTCTCGAAGGAATCACCCTGTCTAATAGAATTCACGCCATCTGCACCCCAGAGAAGCTTTGTACAGAAACGGCCCAGAAGGAAACCCTGAAGGAAACACCCTGAAGGAACACCCTGAGGAAACATGCAAATAACATTAAATTTACAACATGCATTAGCGGAGGTAGGATATGCAAATGATTAGAATTTCTGCGCAGACGCACATCACGCGCGCCTGTGGCGCCACTTCAAAGCGCTATTTAAGGCTTGGAGATTTCGACGATTTCAAGTTCGGCAATTGTGTTTTTCTTGTGGTTTTTTCATAAAACGATCAATTATGCCTCGTTGAAAACAGCGATCATCTTTTGATCAAGTATCCGAGTTCGGCAGAGGAAGGATAGTGGCCAACCGAGATTGTGGATTATCTTTCAGGGAAATCGGTAGTCGTGTTGGACAAAACCAAACAACTGTAATGCGGATATGTGATCGTTGGAGGCAGGAGGGTACGACGGACCGGCGTGTTCGATCGCATCCACCTCAGCGCACCACTTCACGTGATGACAGGCAAATTGTGCGCATGGCAGTGACGGATCGCTCAGTCACATCACGAACCATAGCACAGCACATGCAGTCTGTAACGCATCATCCAGTGTCTGCGCGTACCATTCGACGCCGTTTACAGCAGAGTGGTCTGTCCGCAAGACGTCCATTGCTTTGTCTACCCTTGACGCAGAAACACAGACGTCTCCGCCGCCAATGGTGCGATGACAGAAGGATGTGGACGGCAGAATGGAATGAAATTGTCTTTACTGACGAGTCACGCTTCTGTCTGCAACACCACGATGGTCGCATTCGAGTCTGGAGACACCGTGAAGAGAGGATGCTGAACAGCTGCGTTATGTACCGCCACACTGGTCCTGCACCGGGTATTATGGTATGGGGCGGTATTGGATATCACTCTCGCACACCTCTAGTACGCATTGCCGGTACTTTAAACAGCCAGCGCTACATCGCCGAGGTGTTGGAGCCAGTTGTCCTTCCTTACCTTCAGGGCTTGCCCACAGCCATATTTCAACAGGATAATGCGCGACCACACGTGGCATGCATTGTCCAACGGTTCTTCGTCAATCGCCAGATTGAATTGCTTCCCTGGCCGCCTCGCTCTCCGGATCTTTCGCCGATAGAAAGCATGTGGTCCATGGTTGCTCTACGATTGACCCAGATTCCATCCCCAGCTGCCACAGCAGATGAACTTTGGCAACGTGTGGAAGCTGCTTGGTCTGCTGCACCACGATGGTCGCATTCGAGTCTGGAGACACCGTGAAGAGAGGATGCTGAACAGCTGCGTTATGTACCGCCACACTGGTTCTGCACCGGGTATTATGGTATGGGGCGGTATTGGATATCACTCTCGCACACCTCTAGTACGCATTGCGGTACTTTAAACAGCCAGCGCTACATCGCCGAGGTGTTGGAGCCAGTTGTCCTTCCTTACCTTCAGGGCTTGCCCACAGCCATATTTCAACAGGATAATGCGCGACCACACGTGGCATGCATTGTCCAACGGTTCTTCGTCAATCGCCAGATTGAATTGCTTCCCTGGCCGCCTCGCTCTCCGGATCTTTCGCCGATAGAAAGCATGTGGTCCATGGTTGCTCTACGATTGACCCAGATTCCATCCCCAGCTCCCACAGCAGATGAACTTTGGCAACGTGTGGAAGCTGCTTGGTCTGCTGCACCACGATGGTCGCATTCGAGTCTGGAGACACCGTGAAGAGAGGATGCTGAACAGCTGCGTTATGTACCGCCACACTGGTCCTGCACCGGGTATTATGGTATGGGGCGGTATTGGATATCACTCTCGCACACCTCTAGTACGCATTGCCGGTACTTTAAACAGCCAGCGCTACATCGCCGAGGTGTTGGAGCCAGTTGTCCTTCCTTACCTTCAGGGCTTGCCCACAGCCATATTTCAACAGGATAATGCGCGACCACACGTGGCATGCATTATCCAACGGTTCTTCGTCAATCGCCAGATTGAATTGCTTCCCTGGCCGCCTCGCTCTCCGGATCTTTCGCCGAGAGAAAGCATGTGGTCCATGGTTGCTCTACGATTGACCCAGATTCCATCCCCAGCTGCCACAGCAGATGAACTTTGGCAACGTGTGGAAGCTGCTTGGTCTGCTGTACCCCAAGAACGCATCCGAAGTCTCTTTGAATCAATGCCGAGGCGTGTGGCAGCGGTGATCTCCAACAATGGCGGCTACTCTGGCTACTGATTTTGGCAGGAACCACACTTCACAGAAGTCTATAAATTTAATCATTTGATACTTGGCCAACATGTTATCTACAAAATAAATTTTGTTGTGATATCGCTTGTATTTCCTGGTGTTGCAATTTGGGTGGCCAGCAGTGTGTATAAGCATTAATTAAGGCTCAAATTGTATCAACTGCAACTGTTTATGTGTGTATATATACTATATAAATAGTCAAGTGTGTTTATATGTATTTCCTTTATAAGTAAGATCATAGGAACCTTGCCTGGAGATTCAGCTTATATTATTAGTAACAGAGTTTGAAACTAATTAGCGTAAGCTTATTAACCTATTTAATCTGAGAGATGTCTAGAAAACCAAACAGTAAAATTCTCTCCGGGAATCTAAATGGCAATTTAGTTTAAAAAATTGCAATGTGTGCTTAAAAAAATAAAACGTTATCTAGCTATTCTGCGGTATATCTGAAATAATGTTAAAATAAAGTTGTGTAAGATTGCGTTACTGATTCAACATTTTCGACAACTATGAAATCTTTGTAATAAACTATTAAACTGTAGATTTATAATATTGCTGATTTCTATCCATTATATGGTTGATCTGTTAAATTTTCAACTGCAGAGTTTTCCTTAAGTTTCATTCTTACGTAACCGTAGATTCCTTTCCAGCGTTTTCTATATAACAGCATATTTTGTATGCAGAATTCTTTACACATTATCCAAACTTACATTTCCCAGTATTCTTCATGTAAGTGGTCATTTTTGCGTTAAGATATGCTTATAACAATGCCAATAATTTGGAGACTTCTGTTGAAGTACTCATTGAAAGAGAAAGCAGTTTCGAAATTCAAGAACATGTATTATAAATCACCACAAAAGCTGTAGCATTCTTCATTCCATTAATAACATTTTTGACGTCAACAGTATTTTCTACTCTTAATATGAGAATCTTTACATTACAGTTTATAATATTTATTTATTTCGGGCTCATCCAATGAAACTAAAGTTTTTGGATCACAATGAAAGTAGTAATTAGAACATGAGAAAACGAAACAACCATGGCATTCGTGCTGTATTGTTAACATTAACAATGCACAAAATAAGTTTCAAAATGATATTCAAATATATTGCAGTAATAGTTAGATGTCCAATTAAACTGATTAACAGTTGAATGGGAGCAAACACACTTGCAACTGATTAGCAGTCAAATGTCATTTAGAGTTGGGTTTTTGTTGTAGCTCTTCATTCATTACAGGTCACTAAGGTCGTCTTTACGAATGAATAAAGAATTATAAATCCCATATTGAGAACACTCTGCGGAAGTTTAATTGAATGATAATGATATAAATTTCAGGTCGTTCTATTCACTTCATAGATTATTTCCGCATTTAGTTTTCTACATGTCTGTAGTTTATGACGATAGAAACTCCATTTTGACATGTTTTATCTTCCGTGTTATTAAATGCATCATATCTCTTCTGACATATTGGACGGAGGTTAAAATTTATGATATGACCCAGAGATCTAACGATATACACACTGTTAGATAATATGAAAATATTTTTTTACTGATCGAAAGAGTTGTTTTTAACGTATATAATGTAAAGTTTTAACTTCTGAATGACATCCAAGTTTTTTTTTAATTGATAAAATTATTTCTTTCAAGCAGTGAAAGGTATAAATATATTTTCAATGGGTTTAACAATCATATTACATAAAATAATATTATTTCCTATAGTTTTTTAATGGATTATATAATATTGAACTATTTGAATATTTGGTTTGTTGTTATCCATCACTTAAGTTATCTAAAAACTATTTACTAGAAAATATGTTTGATATAAATATAAATTTTCAAAAAATAAGTGCCACTAACACAGAGCGATTATTTTGCATAATTGAGGGAATTATGATTTAAACAATATAATAACTATTTTCATTCATGGAAAATATTAAAATGTGAATAGATTTGAAACCAAGTACAATCATATTAAGACTTAAATGATATTAGAGTATAAGTAGTACAATATCTATATGTTTTCTGACCAATAAAACGAATTAGAAATTTCAGTTAGACTGTTCTACACTTTCAGTGTTATCTAGCAAATACTTTCCATTATCTCCTCATCTTGTAGTTAATATTAAAAAAACATTCATTATAATGTGGTAAACAATTGATTTAAATTAAATAAAGCTTGAAAAGTTAAAAAAAATAAAATCAAGTTTTGAAGTAATTATAAAGTTTGGTCTGTCGTTTATTTGTCAAAAAATGTAACAAAAGATTATTTTGAAAAATTATAAATAAAGGTTCTTTCAAATTCATTAAATACTTTAAATAATCTAAATAATTTAAATAATCTGTTAAATTTGTTAAATACATTTTAAGACTGCCGATTGCATTATATTCCTAAACGCTGCAATGAATGGGAAAAGACTGCTAAACGACGTGGCATCACTCTTAAATTGCATTCTTTGGAGTTGATATGCTGAAAAAAACCCATTCTCTATTACCTTTCAAGACTCTTAATGCGTATAATTTATAGAAAAGTAATAAGTCAGGATTAGATGCTGGAGTAATTTTTACGCATCAATACTCCTTATTTTCAATCACAAAAAAATCTATTACAAACAAAATTAAATACAACCTCGAAATGAAAAATTTCTTCATGGGATATTTTAGCTTTATCATTTTAATTATCTTTTCACGCAAAAATAAATTTCAAAAATTTATTTTTCTCAACTTTCTATGCTACAAATATGTTACCATATAAATTTATTTCACTGCTTGCCTTTTATTCTGTGTGGAATAGCTGATTTAGATACTCTCTTCTTTAAAGTACAACAAAATATCTCAGTTTTTATGTTAGAATACTGTTACAAGGAAATTGTTCAATATAATGCAATTAAAAGAGGCTTACAACAGTACTCCTAACAAAGAAAATAATATAGGATTTAGGCTTTGAATCGTTCATGGTTTGTGGTAGTTCCAAAGGTTGTGAGTTCATAAACACGCAAATTAAGCTAAATAATTTTGAAAATTATTAGCTTATATATACACTGCTGATCATTAAAATTGCAACACCATGAAGGAGTGATGATACTAATTCATATGAAAGGAAGAAGATGCTACAATATGCAAATGATTAGCATTTAAGCGCAATCGAACGAAGCAGGAGGGAGAAATGGCATCTCAAACTCTGTATAACAGGAATGTTACGCAGCGGGTTTCTTATTCGTTAATCACATTTGAATGTTGTTTGTTTGTGAGAAGATCGTATTATGCCTCGTATAAGAAGGAGAAAAGGCCGTAATTCAAAAGCGGCAGGATCATGACCTATCGAGAGTGCGGTTTATCGTTCCGCGATAATGCTACTCGCATTGGTCGGAATCCAGAGACTGTCATGCGAATATAGAATCGATGGCGTTAGGAGGGTCATACTGAACGCCATGCAGGATCTCAACGGCCTCCCGCCACTAAAGCCCGATAGGACAGACATGTTGCGAGGTATGCTTTACAGGATCGTAAAACCACATCATGGACATTGAGTCAGGAAATGAACTTTTTTGCAGCACAAGTATCTGCATGGACAGTGCGACGACGTCTGGAGCAGCACGGACTGTCTGCACGGCAACCATCATTGCGACTTCCATTGACACTGCACCATAGAGCAGCGCGGCAACAGTGGTACATCCAATGATAAAACTGGATACAGGAGTGGCATCATGTCGTCTAGTCAGACGAATTCCGGATTTGCGTACAGCATCATGATGGAGGTATCCGTGTCTGGAGGCACCGAGGGACCTCACGTGGCCTGCTTGCCTCTGATATCGTCAAACGGACCCTGAACTTGGTGTGATGGCATGGACAGCCATTGGGTACACTACACGAACACCTCTTGTTCGCGTCGTCAGTAATCTGAACAGCCGATAGGGCCGGTAGCTGTGCCCTATCTTTGAAGCCTCGAAGACGTCATCTTTCAACAAGATAACGCAAGACCGCATGTTGTCCGTCGTGCCTGACCTATCTCGGCACAGAAGGTGTTCAACTTTTGTCCTGGCTAGCACATTCTCCAGATCTTTTACCCATTAAAAACATCTTATCTTGGGTTTCTGAGAGACTGAGCCGCCACCGTTCTCGAGCTACTACGATTGAGGAAGTATGGCATAGACTTAAAGCAGCATGGAATAAGTTGCCGGTATTTGTCATCCAAGTCCAGTTCGACTCGGTGCCTAACTGGGTTAGAGCCGTCTTAGCTACTAGAGGCGGCAGCTATGTGTACCTATTCAGACCCTGTATACCCCCAAATTGCCTACAAATTTAATCATGTTTTCTTCCTACAATATTGTATACGTACAATAAGTAAAGTTTTGTAATTTGCTTTATTTCCTGGTGTTGCAATTTTAATGGCCAGCAGTGTAGTAAGCATATTCTTCTGTTTATGCTTATTAGGCATGTTCACAAAATTTATTTTTCATACTAAAAAATAGCCTATACTTGTCATGATTAAATTAGAAATGTATTTGTAAACTTTACAGCAAAAGTAGCAGTACTGTTTTACCAAGGACAAACTACAGTTGCAATTAGAATTTGTTTCAAATTATTGTGCCTAATTAGTCGTATACTTTTGAATAGTGGCGCGGGTAAACCTTACACGTTAAGCTAAGCAAATCTACGGTAAGCATGATACGATCTAAACTGATTTATGAATTCAGTTAATGGGGGTGATACAAGTCACTTAATAAACATTGTTTCACAGATTAGTTCGACAACCGACAAAAGTATTGATTTGCAGAAAAGATTGATGTATTGTTCTTGGGAAATAATGAAGCAAAATGATTTCAGAATAATTAAGAGTAACAAATCTTTGTGTTTATCCTCAAGGAAATGAAATATTGCATTGCTGAAATTTTTGCATTAAACTTATGTACTTTCTTAGACTAATTAAACAGAAGTTAAAATTCAATGTATCAGGCAGTCATATCCGATTCATTTTCAAATGGAATTGTACAGTTTACCACATTTATATAAAATTCCACATACCCTATTAAAAGATTTTGTACAATCAAATACTTTAATGTATAACCTTTAATGTATTAAAAGAAATAGAAGATCCATATATATATATATATATATATAATATATATATATATATATATATATATATATATATATATATATATATATATACATACACTGAAGTGCCACTGATTAGGGATAGCAACGCCTATGCAAATCAGTAGCGCTGCGCATCATGTTACACAAGTGAGGGCGCTGTGGTAACTGCATATATAGCGCGTACTGTGGTTGTTCTGAATTAGTTGTTGGAATTGCCAGTATGGGTAAACTGCCTGATTTAGACGCCTTCGATCGCGGACAAATCGTAGGTACGCGACGCATGGACCATTCAATTTCCGAAATCGTGAGACAGCTAGGGTTTTCAAGGACGACAGTGTCAAGAGTATACGAAAAATGCATGGATGGTAGAAAAAAAACTAGCGATCGGGCAAACTGCAAAGGATAATTAGCCTTGACAGTGCGTGGTGAGAGACGGCTCAGGCGTATTGTACGTAGCCAGCGAAGCTAAACATTAGCTCAAATTACCACCCAGTTTAATGACGGTGCCAGTTCGTACATTCAGTAAACGGACTGTGCACGCTCGCTTCACCGTATGGGTTTCCGGAGTCGTCGACCTACGAGAGTACTATTGCTCTATACTCGCCATCAGGCGCACGTCTTGCCTGGGCAAGAGAGCACAGAGACTGGAGTGTAGAGGACTGGAACGAGTAGCATGGAGTGATGGAGTCTCGATTCCGACTACTTAACGCCGACGAGAGGCTGAGAATATGGCGTCAGGCTCATGAAGCCATGGATCCTGCATGCCTGGCTGGAACTGTACAAGGGCATGGTGCTCAATCATGGTCTGGGTGGTTTTTTTCGTGGCACAGTTTGGGATCTTTGGTGGGCGTACCAACCTCCCTCAATGCAATTCCGTACGTAGAGTTGCTGGGTGATCACCTCCATCCGTTTATGCTGTTCTGTTATCCGCACGGTAATGGAGTTTTACAGCAAGACAACTGTACTTCTCACAAGTCCCGGTTCGCTACTGGCTGGTTGGATGAGCATTCCTCTGAGTTCTCTGTGATGAATTGGCCACCTAGAAGCCCAGACTTAAATCCTATTGAGCATCTTTGGGATGTTTTGAAACAAGGCGTGAAAGGCCATCACACAGCACCAAAGAACCTTACTGAATTATGGACAGCTTTAGCCAATATTTGGCAAGCCATTCCTGTGGAAAGTTTCTAGAAACTTGTTGAATCTATGCCTCGTCGTGTGACAGCCTTTATCAAAGCCAGAGGAGGCCCAACTCGTTACTATGTAGGTATCCCTAATTCAGTGGCACTTCAGTGTATATATGTATGTATGTATATATATATATATATATATATATATATATATATATATATATATATATATATGTATATGAAATAAATTTGAAACCCATTTTTACTATTTAACACTCCCTATATATATATATATATATATATATATATATATATGTAATAAATTAAATATTAGGCCCTCCATTCTATCATTTAAATTCCCTTTCCTAAATCCAATCCCCAGTAACATTACTTTAGCGCTTTAAAAACTCATAGCAACAAAACTTCCCATAAAACAGCAAACGTTACATTTCTACACGTGTATACGTCTCGAGAAAGGCGTGGGTTCGTATCGCCAGCCCCAAATTCCGCTGACATTTCAAAACAACAGGCATTCAAAACAACAGGTTGACATTTCAACATGTACCTCGCTTCTAGCGCGTAAGGTTGAAAGGTGATATTACACTTCGCTCCGAGCTGTCGTCTGAGATGGACAGATGTTACTATCGCTCTAATAAAACTATTGGCACGACCGCTTCAAAATTTTAATTCCTTCAGGCTGAGTCTAGCTTCCAGCCATGTAAATTTGAGCTAGTTTTCCTTTTCAGGTTGCATTTTAAGAACGAGATGTAATGGATATATTACATTTATATATATAAGTATGTGTGTGTGAGTGTGTGTGTGTGTGCGCGCGTGCATGTGTGCGTGCGTGCATGGTTGCGTGCGTTGTGTGTGTGATTCGTTTCGTTCGTTCATATCGTTCGCATGCGTGCGTGTGTGTGTGCGTGCGTAAGTGTGCGTTGTGTGTTTAGTGAGACGAAGTTTAATATTTTAAGATACGCTATGTTGCATTGTCCCCCGACTTTCATGCGGAGTCCTTCTTTAAAATTAAAGTGACTTTTTCCATGGAAATAGATGTCAGACGAGGCAAAACGAAGTATACGGCTTGGTATCAAGACAGAAGTATAGGCAGTTGCTACTTAATAAAAACCAAGTGTGTGCAATTGTCGCTTAATAAAAATCAAGACTAGCCTCAAAATAAATAAAACCATATATTTTATTTTTTAATGAAATAATTAAAGAAATGTGTCTTGGTTGCTTAATTAAAAAATTAAGGAAGTAGACAACAGAATGGCGTTATCTATGCATTCATGAAAATGTATCTTTCCTTTTCAAATCTCGCTATGAAAATTTATGCCCTATTTATGGGGACTCACTACCCTTAAATATTTAAAACATTCGATTTTCTGAAAAAAATATATGTTAAATCCTGATCATTTCTGAACAAAATAAAGCAAACCGCATGAAAATATTCCGCTTAGTTCCGGAGATATTGATTTTCTAAATATTTAATTACTGATCATTAAGGTACGAAAAATTTTAAACTCATTTTTCTCAAAATGTAATTTTGCATCATTCTGCAACTGATATCCCAAAAACTATAAAACATAATTCCCTAAAATTTTTATCTCTGCATAATCATGTTATTTTATTGTGTCTGAACTAGAATTATTGCAATCACTGTACATTTTGTTATGTTTTCAGGGGTAAATTAATGTAAAAATTTAAGGAAATTTTAAGTATACTTTGAGCAGTTTTGAAAAATTGAAAAAAAATATTTTAATGTTGAATGTTTTATGTTCAATTGTATTTTGAATTATTTATTTTAAATATAAAACCGGAATTATACATTTAATTGTAAAATTAATTTCATAGTTCTGCGCGCAAGCCAGTATACAATAAAAATACATAAAAAACAAGGTAGATCTAAAGCATTTGAAACAAAAAAAATTTTAAATTATTTTGAGAGTTGAAAATTTGTTTATTAAAATAAATAAATCAATTTATCATATACATAAAAATTGGAAAAAATTGGGAGTAAATTGAAATAGTTACAAAGAGTCCAAAAGTATGAAAATATGACTTATTTCCTCGACTTAAGAGTCTGAGTCCCCCTAATGCATTTTTGTAAGAATTCTTTCGAGTTGATAAAATGGTTATGTTAGACATTTTAGTTTATACTGAGAGTTTCCGTTATATAAGCTTTATACTCGCATGTGATTCCATATAACGAAGAAGAATGGGATAACTTTCCCCGGTAGAATGCTTAATGAAGGACCCACTTAGCTAAGAATGTCTTCTTAAGTCTATTAAATGAAGAGAAAGTAAACAGGAAAGTAAACTGAAGAGAAGAAAAAGGCGGAACCTCGCAAATCTTTGCGAGTCAAATTTTAATGTTTTCATCAAATATTGCAAGCGAACTATCGTATTGGAATAAAGATAAAAAATAAATTCAAGAGCTTATAACTCACCTTCATTAACAAAAAATAATTTAAATGGTACAATGTGTGGATGAAATGAACATGAGGGGCAGTAGCTGACAATGGAGGAATCCCCCTGATGTACCCAAGGCTCATTAGCACTCATGCTACAATTTTAACAAAAAGAAAAGTTTTGCCCTGGTTAATGTATGCCTTTGTTGCCCCTAATATTTACAAGAGATTATGAAAGTTTGGAGGGATAAAATATCAAAATATAAATTAGTAAAAACAGCAAGTAAAATAATTGTAAACAAAGTTGTCGGGGTAAGTGCTCTAATAAAAAAAAAGGCTAAAATTTTATTCATGATTATAATATTCATTTTTACTTCAAATATATCTGACTGCTTTTATAAAATTTCAATTTCGTTTTGATGCCGTTGTTTGTAACGAATTACATTTGTAAAAACTCCTTGAGTTTTTGCGATCATATTATTATTTCTTTGTTCTACTTGTAAAGATATTTACGTTTATAATGAGGAAATAAAATTGAATCGAAAAAGGGAAAAATAACTGAAAGTTATTAGAAAGGTAATTAAGTAAAATGCTTTTGTAAAAACTCATATTTTTAACTATTATAAGAAAGCAGTAATTTCAGCATTAAAAAAGAGTGTGGAAATTTAAATAATGCTTAATATATTGTAAAAAAAAATAAATGCGAACATTTAAACTTACGGAAAAGTTGGTCATCATAAGTGATGGCATACTATACCGGTTAACCAATGCAAAATATTTTTAACCCTAGGGATTATATCAGGATAACAGCATATTTAGTAAATAAATCAATATCGGAAAAACTAATATTTTAACGATCTACTTAGAGTTTTTAAGAATGACCTAGTTTACTGTGTGGTTTTAATAAATCACAAGTTTTTTTTAGAACTATTAGAAAAAATATAAATACCAACTCGAACCTGCTCTTAACAATATTTACTAAACAATTACCTGTTCTAAAATATTTTGGAAACATATATACTATTTTAAAAAAATATATAAATATATATACATACATATATATATATATATATATATATATATATATATATATATATATGTAATGAAATAAGATCAGATTACAGAAATATTAGGGTAAGAAATTTATTTCCGAGTGGCTAAACACAAATCTTATCTAATGGAAATCCAACACCCGAGTGATTCCCGAGGTTTGCGTATAGAGGTATCTGCGGTTGAAGAATTTGTTGACCAAAGATGTTTCTTGCAAGCTGCATCAGTTGTGCAGGACGATTGCCTAATTTGGGCATAGAAAAGTGTGGCTTGCCCAGGGATTGCTCAAGCTATGAAAAATATTCCTGGGTTCTTGAAAACAGAATTTGGTAATGCCATCTTAAGCATGGGAAGGAAAGAAAATTTACAGGGGTCAACTTAAATTTTATATCTTTCATATCCCCCCATTTTAAAAACGTTGTCTACCCGGGTGAGGCTCTCATACATAACATAAAAAAATAAACTACAAAATATTACAATTATACAGAATATAACAGAAGATTACAAAAATATCTGGCAAAGTCCACAATGATTCCTCCAGATATCAGGTCCATGCGGTTTTCCTACTATCCTTCATCTTATTTGCTTCATATGCACTTAACCATAATTACAGTATAAGTTCGAAATATAAGACTTAAATTCAAAATATAAGACGATAACATAAATTCTATTATTACATGACATATTATCTTGATATATTTGATATGAATAAAACACAATATAAATATTTACACTACCTGGAAACTATCTCTTAACATTGTCCACATATTGTATTATTAGTTCTCACCTTATATTCTATTAATACTGACATTGTTTATATCACAATCAAAATTCACTCTATTATATTTTTTAACTTCCTTGGGTACTCTTATATTCATAACAATTCTCTATTCATGCAAAATTACAATATTATAAATATTTACATTAATTTCATATCAATATCTCTTCTTTTTCTTCAAAGTACTGTTACATTAATAAAACAACTTCATTACATCAAAATTCGTTTCAATAGCAATACACATTTAATATCTTTAACATACCTTACTTCTTATACACAAATCACATCTCTCTCAAACAACCGTGTATCCTCACGTTTGCTGAGGAATGCTGACTATGAAGTTGGAAAGGAGGTTAAAACAAATTCCTCCCGCCAATTCCAAAGAAAATTTGTGTGGATGAATCAAATGTATGTAGATGGATTCAGTTTCTCAACTGTAGTTGCTCTCAAAGAAAAACCCCAAAAACAAAAAATAAAATTTTGCCGAATGAAAAAAAAGTTTCGAGTTGTGTGGCCATCACAACCCGACAATTTTATTAAAAAAATTAGAAAAATAAAAACAAAACAAGAACAACTCAACTGAGGAAAAGAATGCATCATGACATTAAATTAAATATTATAAAATTCAAAATTCACCTTAATAATTGCAAAATTCAAAATAAACTTCACATGATCAGTCTAGACCATTTTTAGTTGTCCTTAAAAATTAGTTGTAGATTCGGAGACTCACAATATTGGCAGTCCTTTGATGGGAGTCCATCAGTATCCTCTGGTTTCTGTTCGCTTGGGTTTTTAATATCATTTAACTGAAAATTCTCTCTAGGACGGAAAAATCGAAGGCGAGTAGAATGTACAATCTCAGTGGGAGTTTTATAAAGAGCACTGGGTTTATCACTATTATTATTTTCTTTTAAATCAAAAACACATCATAAAATACAAGAGAAAAAGTATTTGTTTTTAAATGTATGGAATCAAAATTTATCACCTTTCAAATTTCTTTACAATCTTCCAAACAACTTCCTTTCCTTCTCATTATTATTCATGTACTTTTCATAATCATTCAATAATCAACTAAAAACTCTAACCAATATGGGAATTGAAAGAAACATGTAAAACTGCTCATTCTTGTTCAAAACTTATAAATCCTTCTCTTAATTGATAAAATATGTAATATTCCTCACACTTTATTCAATATATTCAAACATATCTCTCTTTATACTTTTTTTTCCTATTTATTTATTCTCTATTCTTTCTATTTTGAGAAATTTCTGGAGTGGGCGAACATTTATTAGCAGACGGGTGTGAAAAATTATCCGTGGCTTATTATGGTACCCTAGCAGCTATTAGAAGGACGCTCCGTTTAAATGACAAACTACGCCTTGAATTTCTACTTTTACACCAGAAAATCTCCTACAGTACTTATACTCATGACTAACCTTCAACATAATATTGTCGCGTAGATGGTAGTCGTATGGATTGAACACACACGTAGAGGGAATACAACGCTGTTTATTAGCACACAACACTTAGCTGATAGAACTCAGAACTGCACTCACAGGTTGAGCTACTTGCTCTTTTATCCATAAACAGAATATTCTGGAACGCCGTTCCAGGAAATTAAAGAATGTTCTAGCAACTTCTAGAACTAACAGAAATAGAATTAGAATTAAATTAAATTAAAATAATGTAGAGCTTCGAACCGGGGACCTCCTGCTCAGCAGTCCGGTGCGTTGACCATTCAGCAACAGAGTCTTTGACGGGAAAGGCTTTAAGCGGCATTGCTCCCTCCTTAGAAGAACAGCGTCCCGCTGTCCTAGGTTGCCTAACTGCTAGCAACTTTTGATCTGGAAAGTGTCTGTGGTCCGGTGTAATCATTCTTTACATTGGTAGGCGGATCCTCTTCACAATGGCCGTCTTCAGATGTTGAAGAATCACCATTCGGATGTTGTGCTTGTAATTCAGGGTCGTAGTAAGGCTTCATTCTAAGAACATGGACGGTGTCTATCGTTTTCCGGCGTCTTGATGTTGGCTCATAGTCTTGGACTTCGTAGGTTACGTCAGATAATCGTCGTAACACCTGGTATGGTCCGAAGTATTTTTTAAGTAGTTTCTCGGACAAGCCTACTTTCCGAACAGGCGTGAAAATCCATACTAAATCTCCAGGTGAATAGGACACCACCCTGTGCTTGGAATTATAACGCCGACGGTCCTTTTCTTGCGCCTCTAGGGTTCGTAGTCTGGCTAACTGCCTTGCCTCTTCGGTTTTCACGACAAGATGCTTAGTATAGTCGTTCTCCACGTCAGGGCAGAAGGGGAAAAGAGTGTCGAGCGTTGTTTCGGCTTCTCGGCCATGAAGTAAATAGAAAGGTGTGAATCCGGTTACATCCTGTTTAGCGGTGTTGTAAGCGAAGGTCACAAACGGTAGTATCTCGTCCCAGTTTCTCTGTTCTACGTCAACGTACACGGATAACATGTCGCCTAGTGTTTTGTTGAATCGCTCAGTAAGGCCATTGGTCTGGGGATGGTAGGCTGTCGTCATTCGATGACTAATGTTACACAACCGGATGATATCTGAAACAAGTCTTGATTGAAACACTTGCCCTCGATCGGTGATGATAACTCGGGGCGCTCCATGTTTTAGAAGTATATCTTCGACGAGGAACCTCGCTAATTCCGCAGCTTCAGCAGTTTTCAGGGCTTTTGTAATAGCATAGCGACTCAAATAGTCGGTGCAGACTACGATCCTTTTATTTCCAGTGGTCGAATTTGGAAAACGCCCAAGGAGATCTATCCCAATGCGATGAAATGGCGCAACAGCAGGCGGTATAGGCATTAGATGACCCGGTGGCTTCTGTGGAACGGCTTTCCTACGCTGGCATTCCCGGCAGTGCATGACATATCGTCGCACATTTCGGTAGAGCCCTGGCCAGTGAAACCGCTTCCTTATTCTGTCGTACGTTTTGAGGAATCCTAGATGTCCGGCCATGGGTGCGTCATGGAAACATTGAAGAATGTCTTGACGTAGATGCTTTGGAATGACAGGAAGCCATTTCTTGCCGGTTGGATCGAAACTCTTTTTACATAGTACGTCTTCAATCAGCTCAAATTCTCCTTTCACTCTTTCGCCATTTCCTAGAGTCCGTATTAACTCCGCAAGTCTTGGATCTTTTCTTTGTTCGTCAGCAACGTTAGCAAAATCTATAGCGGCGATGACTTCCGATGGTATAGTGTCTTCTTCCAATGGATTTCGGGACAAACTATCAGCGTCCTTGTGTTTCTTTCCGCTCTTGTAAACAATCGAGATGTCATACTCTTGTAGTCGCAAGGCCCACCTCGCAAGTCTTCCTGAGGGATCCTTTAGATTAGTTAGCCAACACAGCGAATGGTGGTCTGTTACGATTGAAAAGTGTTTGCCGAAGAGGTATGGTCTAAACTTGTGAACCGCCCATACGGCGGCAAGGCATTCTCTTTCAGTCGTGGAATAATTTTTCTCTGCTTTGGTTAGTGTCCGCGAAGCATAGGCAACAACTGTTTGTTTTCCATGCTGTATTTGAACCAAGACTGCTCCGATACCATAGCCGCTGGCGTCCGTTCGCAATTCTGTTTCGGCGTTTTCGTCTTAAAGTCCCAGTATAGGGTCAGATATCAGTGCTTCCTTTAGCCGGTCGAAAGCATCCGACTGCTCACGTCCCCAACGAAATTTAGAGTCACCTTTCAGCAACATTTGTAAGGGTTGAGCTTGATGACAAAAATCCTTGATGAAGCGGCGGTAATAAGAACAGAGTCCTAGGAAACATCTGACGTCGTGCACACTTTTGGGTGTGGGAAAACACTTCACGGCCTTTACTTTATCTGGATCGGGGCGGACACCTCCTTCCGATACTAGATGTCCCAAAATCTTAATTTGTTCAGCCCCGAAGAGACATTTTTTTGGATTTAGGACAAGCCCAGCTTCTTAGATGCATTTAAGTACGACATTCAGACGTTTAAGATGGTCGTCGAAGGTCTCAGAAAACACGACAATGTCGTCTAGATAACAGAGACACATGGTCTATTTTAGGTGTCGTAGCAAGTTATCCATCATTCTTTCAAAGGTTGCCGGCGCATTGCACAGACCAAAGGGCATGACCTTGAACTCGTAAAGTCCTTCTGGTGTGATAAAAGCTGTCTTTTCGCGATCAGCCTCGTCCACTTCAATCTGCCAGTAGCCAGAATAGAGATCGATCGACGAAAAGAACTTGGCTCCTTTTAAGCTGTCTAATGTGTCGTCAATACGTGGCAGAGGGTAGGCATCTTTTTTCGTAATTTTGTTGAGCCGACGATAATCGACACAAAATCGCCAACTTCCATCCTTTTTCTTCACGAGGACAACTGGGGACGACCATGGGCTCTCCGATGGTTGAATAACATCTCTGTCTAGCATCTTTTCTACTTCCTCTTGAATAATTCGACGCTCCGCAGGAGATACTCTGTAAGCCCTTTGGCTAATCGGTAGATGATTGCCAGTGATTATACGATGTTTCACATTTACTTTTGTTCCGGCTTTTCTTGATTGATCAAAAATTTCAGGAAACTCAGAAAGTAATTCTAAGAGTCGCTGTTTTCGTTCTACCGTGAGATCTTGGGCTAGCATTTGGGAATAGTCGACCGGAGAAGGGCTCGATTTCAACTTGGCGGCTGAGCAGATATGCACACTGGAGATGCAGTTCAGATACCTCTCGTCTAGAGTCTCTGCATAGCCCACACACATGCCTTTGGGAATGAACCTAGCTTCTGGTTGAGCATTCGTGATCCAGAGTTCGGCTGTACCGTCGTAAAACGTCAGGATCGTTGAGGGCACCGCAACTACTTTGTCCAGCAGCAGTAGTCGATTTCCCTCCACTATGACGTCTGTGATCGCATTAATTTTGGGATTCGTGACAATTACTTTAGAAATAGAGTGCGGAGGTACGACGCAGTCTTGAAGGGTGTTCACTCGCCATGTCTCAGCAGATTCAGGATCTGACATCATTTCGTCAAACACTAGTTCCGATCGGCCACAGTCGACGACTGCTCTCGAGGCTTCGAGAAAATCCCAACCAAGTATAACATTGTGACTGCAGTTCGGCATAACTGTAAACTCAAAGGGACGTATTAGACCATTGATGTTTAAGCGAAGAACACATTTCCCTGTTGGACGGACGTGACTTCCGTCGGCGACCTTGAGGATTATGCTTCCGTTGATTCGGAACATAATCTTTCGCAGCTGACGTCTATATTGGTCTGATATGACAGAAAATGATTCGCCGGAGTCCACGAGTGCACGTACTGGTTGACTGTCAATGTTTAGTTCTAGATAATTCTTCATCATCTTTGCGGCAGCGGCAGGATTTTGTTTTTCAGCGGCCTCGCCTCCAAGGAAGGTCGCACTGCTTAGTTTTCCTCATTTCTTCGGCCAGGTGAGACACTGGAACGTCTATACGGCGATGGGGATCTGAAGCGACGAGTAGGCGATCGACCTCGGTTAGGGCTAGGCGACAGACTTCTTTCAAACGTTCGGCTGGATTCGTCGGCGGTGTTCTGGGAGATCATGCGTCGCTGGGCTGTGTTTCCTCTATCAGCTCTGTAAGCATTAAAAATTGCTCTTCTATCCCGGCAATAGCGAACGACATGTCCGGGGCGGCCACAGTGAAAGCAAACGGGACGATTGTCGGTCGTAAGCCACACGTCGGTTTTTTCGGGGTAATTGTTCCTGTGCCGGCTCCGGCCTGTTATACGTCGAGTGGATGCTGCGGTTGTATGTGGGAGTCGACCTTCGGAAGCTTCCACTAGATATGGGAGCCAAAGATTTCTCGACCTCATCTCGCACAATTGCTTCTATGGTTTGTACGCCTGTTTGGGGCTCTTCAATTTGGGGTGTAGTTAATCGCTGTATCTCTTCACGGACAATTTTACGGATCAGTGAGGTTAGATCCTGTTCCTCGTCGACGGAGGCAATTGGGACAACATTCGGCAAGCGACTGAATTTCTGACGTCCTATTCGCTTTTGCTGCATTTCCTCAATGTACTGATACCATTTACTGAAATCGACTGTTGTTTTTATCTCCTTAGTTAATAAGGCCTGGTACACCTCTTCTGCGATGCCCTTCATTAAGTGGGACACTTTATCGTCTTCTGACATGGCCGGGTCAATTTGGTTGCAGAGTCCTAAAACGTCTTGGATATAAGATTGTGTAGCTTCCCCAGCTCTTTGCGCTCGGCATTTTAAGCAATCCTTAGCTCGCCGTATATATAGCTGAGAGTCACCAAAAGTTTTTTTCAGTTCTCTTTCGAAGTCGTCCCATGAATTCAGCAGATCTTCGTTATTTTCAAACCATATTTTGGCGGTCCCATCAAGGAAAAAGTAGACGTTCGCAAGACATAGAGTATCATCCCATTGATTAAATTTTGATACTCTAAGGTATTCTTTTAACCACTTGGTTGGATCTTGTCCAGGATCGCCTCTAAAAATTGTCGGCTTTCTCGGTTCCCTAATTACTGCTGGAGACAGCAGGACGGTTTGTGGCTTGACTTCTCCTTCAGGCATTGCCGGGAATCGCTTTCGTGGAGCGGCTACGTAAAGACCGTATTCCGGAGGAAGATTTAAAAGTCTACGGCTTCTTCGTATTTCTTCTGCTTCCAGACTGAACTGAGTACCCGGCGCCTCCACCAAAGATGTCGCGTAGATGGTAGTCGTATGGATTGAACACACACGTAGAGGGAATACAACGCTGTTTATTAGCACACAACACTTAGCTGATAGAACTCAGAACTGCACTCACAGGTTGAGCTACTTGCTCTTTTATCCATAAACAGAATATTCTGGAACACCGTTCCAGGAAATTAAAGAATGTTCTAGCAACTTCTAGAACTAGCAGAAATAGAATTAGAATTAAATTAAATTAAAATAATGTAGAGCTTCGAACCGGGGACCTCTTGCTCAGCAGTCCGGTGTGTTGACCATTCAGCAACAGAGTCTTTGACGGGAAAGGCTTTAAGCGGCAATATAATCACGAGGATTGAAAACCATACTTTAATACTTCAATATAATAAAACAAATTCTTAACTCTTATAATTTCTAAAATATTTTATAAATATGAGAAAATATTCATGTGGATAATTTAAAAACTCAAATGCATTGATTAAAACGTTGGAAGAGAAACGAAGAAAGAACATACATCATACAAAATGAAAGAAAGCAAATTTAACTTTTTCGCGACTTATTTTTACAGAGGCTCTGACAAATTATATTTATTTATCACTCATTATTGAGGCGAGAAAGGAAAAAGGAAAACATTATAAAATTGAAAAACAAGTACAATTTCGTAAACACCCGATTCGTCTGAGCGGCGGATGGCTAAACGATATTTATTGCTGTGGAACATAACCTTCAACTATGTGTATACAATAACGCGGACGCTGACTCTCGACCCATGTTTATAGTAGGAATGACCTACTTTACTCTGTATTTTACTAGAGATTTAAAACTGCGTTGTGAGAAACAGATACTTAAAAGAACGATCTGCTCTTGGCTAGTTTAAAAAGAATAAAAATAATGTTAAATTTCTGAGCAAAAGTATGATTAAATTTACGTTTGTAATTGATTTAGCTAACCCTTTTTAGTATCAACATATTTCAAAACATTAATTATAATTTCACATACATAACTTACACACTTTCATAAAATTTTATCATTATAACTTTTACTTAAGGATAATCAATTAATCATAAAAACAGATATGTGAAAAGTTATGCAATTTTATAGACAATTCGTCTTACCTTTAAGAGTCCCAATTTAAATATTTATTTTTTATTTATTTATTTTAATAATTTTTTTCTTCGGCATAACATTTAATTTTATGGAAATATGCCACCAATGGTTATATAACTTCAACTCCAAACGTTCGTAGCGGAAGGAATGGGAAAAAGTCTGATCCGGAACAAGTTGTTGACGCAGGAGCAAACATTTTTCTTCTCGATGCAGCACAACATAATTTAGTAGCAGAATTTCACTATTTGAGTAATTCAAAACAAAGTGAGGCGTTGTGGGCAGGTGAAGAAATCGGAACAATTTTATGCTGTAATAAGTGACACATAGAAAACAGGAGAGCCACGTAAACAGTGACTTGAGCACTCATATTGAAAAAAGGATGATCCGTTGAGGTGAAAACGTAGACATCGCATAAATTTCATGTAAGTAATATTACCATTTGAAGATTCTAGAAAAAACTTTTGAAATTCTTGTATGGAATTAAACACTTGAAATCCAGCGGGGTAAACACAAATAACAACATGAAGAAACTGCACAGATTTTCAGGATTGGAGCACATGACGTTGGACAAATATCCTTTCATATTTTAGGATAGACACTTAAAATTTTCTTTTATGGAAGATATACGTTGCATACGTAAATTTTTCTTCGTAACACAATTATAATTAATCATTCGAAAATCGTAGGGCACCCCGGACAAGAATAACATCCTGCCGGCTATAAATTCTGTAATGAAATAAGATCAGATTACAGAAATATTAGAATAAGAAATTTATTTCCGAGTGGCTAAACAGAAATCTTATTTAATGGAAAGCCAACACCCGAGTGATTCCCGGGGTTTGCGTATAGAGGTATCTGCGGTTGAAGAATTTGCTGACCAAAGATGTTTCTTGCAAGCTGCATCAGTTGTGCAGGACGATTGCCTTATTTGGGCATAGAAAAGTGTGGCTTGCCCAGGGATTGCTGACGCTATGAAAAATATTCCTGGGTTCTTGAAAACAGAATTTGGTAATGTCATCTTAAGCATGGGAAGGAAAGAAAATTTACAGGGGTCAACTTAAATTTTATATCTTTCATATATATATATATATATACGAGGGTTGTAAATAAAGTAATGGCAACATACCCAGAAATTTTTTTTATTGTACGTACAAACAAAATTACATTACAGTCCGTCAATATAATCACCAGCAAAGTCATGTACCTTTTGCCAGATGTCAGGAAGCCGTAGGATACCGTTGGCAAGGTGTTGTGTGTTGATCTCAGCGACGGAGCGCCCTA
The DNA here is from genome assembly GCA_907164885.2 of Dolomedes plantarius. NCBI lineage: Eukaryota > Metazoa > Arthropoda > Arachnida > Araneae > Dolomedidae > Dolomedes > Dolomedes plantarius. Next base: position 13,349,208 of record OU015494.1, on the reverse strand, counting down.
AAGCTCGGATCACAGACGGCACGTCAGGAAAATATGATGTCTCTACGGGGTTCTTTCAAATTAGGAAAGAGGTCGTGCCAGGAGAGTACGGAGGGTGTACCAATAACTCCCGGGTGCGGATGGTGCTGTAGAAACGGGAAACCTTGATTTTAACCCCCGACGGCTGATCACTTTTTGTAAACATGTTTTAGAGCGGTAGAAACGACACTGCCCACTTCATCGTCACGCAGCAACTACCCCTTCCACTGGATCTGTGGTTTTATGTACTCTACACATCGACTACAGCTCCACCTCACTCCTCCGATATCCTGTTTCAGCATGCCCAATGTTCTACGACTTTTCTGGGCGACGTTGCCACTACTTAATTTACAACCCTCGTATATATATATATATATATATATATATATATATATATATATATATATATATATATATATATATGCTATTATTTACTATTATTTACTATGTATGCTATTATTTGCGTAAAGGATAGCAGCATAGAACTAAATTTCGAACAGATGGTAATGTGTTCTGGGTAGTGTTAGTTCTTATCATAAATTTTTCTTAACTAAACCAAAAGTACAAATGTCTTAAATAATGTATTAAAGAAAAAATCACAAGGCATGAACTCCTAAATACTTAGCACTTTCGAAAGTTAGTCTTTTCGGATCTTTTATAAAGTTTTATCAATGTTCAGGTCAAATTACCATTTTCATCTATTGTAAAACCTCATTACACTTATTTATCCATGCCTAAAAAAATTTTTGTCCTTAACAAAACGACAATTCTGTATCCTGGATTCTTTATATACGTCTAACAGCTTTGCGCTCAGGACAAAACAAACAAAAGACATCGCACTCCATAAAAAAATCACAAATACAAATACTTATCCAGAAAAGCTCTATCTACATTAAAAATTAAATTTAAAAGTGTTGAATCTGATACCTCAAATATGAACGTGACAAAATGAAATGAAGCTCACTCAGTGAGTATTAGATGCCTAATTGATTGTAATTAAAACTAATACAAAAGTTAAGATGTACTTAATATAAAGAGAAAGGAAAATGCATTATTTTTAAAATTTATTCAACAATCCTGAAGTGATGGCAGATCAGTTAGTACTCTGGCTTCGGTATCAAAGTCAGCGAGTTCGAGAAGCCAGTGTGTTTCCAATCGATCAGAACTGGCTTTAAACTGCAGGTAATATAAGACCACCAAAGCCAATCAACAATAGCATCGTTATAAAATTGAAGTAAGGCTATTTGTTATGAGAAGTTTCTTAAGTTGTGTTGTTTGTAGAATGACATGGGAAAAAGGCTCATGCGTTGTCATACATAAAATCTCACTTTTAGTTGATAAAATATGTTAAAATAATTGACACTTTATTCAATATTAACACAATCCTACCATTTCCTAAATTAAATTATTTCGTAAACATTCACATCTTATACAAATGAAAAAAAAATAATCCAAAATCCCATACCTCGCTTTATAAAATCACACAATATCAATAAAATTTATTTCAATATACCAAACACACTGAGAATAATATTTATCAAAAATGTAGAGCAATCAAAAAGGTACCCTACAAAATCAAAATATAAACACGTAACATATAAAAGAATGAAAAGGCCATCATCAACTCAGGAGACCAGAATATGCAGAATTTTTTTTGAAATTGTTCATAATTTAGTACACTATACTTTGCTTTCCCCCCCCCCCCCAACAACAAAAAGATGGATTTACATAATGTAATTTCATAGGTTAAACAATATCAAGGTTTATCCCCGTGTCAAATATTAATTAATCTGAAAAACATGAAATTAGTCTATCAAACTCAAAATTCTAATCAAAATTCAAGCCAAACTGTACACATTAATAGCAAATTTTAATTCAGCAGTCTAAAACTCCACTGAAATTTAAAATATTCAATGCAAACCAATTGGGAAGTGCCGTCAGAAAAATCGAGTACCCAAATCCTCCTAGTTGTACCAAAGTTTACACACTCTTCAGTGAACAGGGGTGGGTAACATCAGTTTTAAAAATTTAGGGGTTTATTGTTCCCAAAATTATACTGAATTTAGTTTAAGTTCTGATGTCCCCTCGAATAAACATTCTATTTTTACATCAAAACAAGGTAGCTTCAAATAAAATCAGAATTCATAGACTCATTTCGTTTACAAGAATTATATCATAAAATTTTGTTAACCCTAATTTAACTAATCCTTTCAGAAAAAAAATTTCAATTTCACCAATTTAATTATCGAGCACATACAATTTTTTCTCCATAACATCCTTTAATCCAGGTGTATTCCTCTGTTGAGCTGGTCGTAAACGTGATGGATTGTTTGTATTCATCGTAATATCTTTTAGTGTCATAACACTCACTACAGAATTTCGCAATGTTATTGTCCGCCAAGTTCAAGCACACAGCACCACCGATTTTAAAAACACAATCGTTCATGCTCGTTGCGTCGGAATAAAAGCACTTTTGTACACGGAAGGTCACACGGAACAACATAAACACCTAGTTGAATTCTCTGGGAAACTATACCCAGATTGAAGCCCGGTATCACTGCGCACTTTATGAAAATTGTTGAAGACTTGAAGGGGAATCCCGCCGGAACAGATAACTCGATGCGAATGGCGTCATCGCCGTACAGCGTTGTCAGGAACAACTGGATATATTCTCATCAGAGGATAAACTCAGCAACTCGACCGCATCACTGGTGATTGATGAATTTTGAAGATAGCGCACAGCATCTATGATGACCATAATCCGGGGTGTGAAGTCGGCGTTTAGCAGCAACAGCTCCGGAACATGACAATAGTAAATGCAGAATTATGAAGATTTTTGCAAGTCGAAAAATTACTTTCCTTCCAGGAGACGTCAAAACACCAATTTTTCCGATGGACGTCGCTATCGCGAGGAGAGAGATGAAAAACTTGGACAGATTTTACAAATTTAATTTTTTCAAACTAATTTTAAAACGGCTGTGGGGTTAATTTTGGTTCCTCGCGTGATTACTGGATCCTGCTCGACTTATGACACGCGTCTTATACACGTAGATCCCGCTTAACTTTTCCTTTGATTAATTCCTTAATTAGAAGTCATTGAAGGCCTGTGGTAAATGAATACAATTAAGTTACCTCTAAGAGCATCTTTAACTATCATTACTTAATTTAATTCAATCCGTGCCAAGTTATCATCATCTCTGCCCGCGACGCGACCCACGTCTAGCAACTTACAAATCTAAACTCTATATGCCAAAAACCCTTTGTTTCAAGCTTCTAGCTTACTGCCTTACGTCACCACCGAAGATGAGGCTGGGGAGGAGTCAACCTGCCAATAAAATCGATGCTATTAAAAGATTTTTCCCGTGTTTTCTTCTCTCTTAAATTCTGTCGCGCGTCTCGAAATACGAAAAAACAGTGACGTTTTAACGCCATGAAAATAAACTATTCTGAAGCCCCCTGTAAATTATTTAACTATTCCCCTTTCTCTAATTAATCCTTTACACACACATATATATATATATATATATATATCCATATATATATATGGAGGGTTAAAAAAGTACTTGCATACAGAGTTTTTCATTTACATCCTGCAGAAATAGGTAACTACTTAAGACTTTGTTCTCTTACAACTGTCATATCACAAGAATAAAGTGGGCAAAGTGTAAAATTTGAAAGCTTAGTCTGTGAAAATGCAAAATTAAGGACTAAAAAATTATTTACACATCTATGACTGGTTGTAAAAATGCTGTTTAATTGATTCTGATGAATAAGAAATCTAGAAGTCTTAGTCAATTGACTTCAATGAAGATAACATAAAAAATTTCAACTATACATGGTGTTTAAAATTTTCCTGGTATAACAAAATGTTACCTAAAGTGAGTGAGTTATACAACTGTCAGTTGAACGAATTATTACTCTCCATTTTAAAGACAAAAGTTAACCTGGCATCTTCAAATAAGTGGGAAAATGCGTTTCTACTAATAGATATGTGATTAAGAGACTTGAAGCCTATGGAGCTGCAATCCCTATATTACCTATAGCCTTTTCAGATCATACTAAAAAGTAATCTGACAGAGATCGTTGACATATTATTGCACAAGTGGGAATAAATCCAAGTACGAGTGCGTAAACATGAGTGCTGAAATCATTGTTGAATCAATAGACAAATGTGTTTGTGAATTTGTGTAATATTCTAAAAGGTGTTAATTATCACGGTCGAGTATCTAGGATATAGGTATACAATAATGAAGATAAGCATAAAAAGTGCTCCTTATTAAAATGCACATAACTAAATGTACTATATTTTGGAAAAATGTATTATTTACTTACTGGAACAAATTCAGCCTTTTTAGCTAAGACAGTCTTAACACAATTTGGTATCACCCTAAAACGGAGTTAAAACAGAAACATTTCACCTATAGTTAAATATGGGGGATTTCGTGTTTTGCTATTGGGGTACATGTCATATTCTGAAATTGGTAACTTACACTTTATTAAACGAAATATAAGTGCAAGGCAGTATATTGATGTTTGCCAGCGTAATTTACAGCTCGGTGAGTAAAAGCTGAGAAATGAAAAGGCTTATTATTTCCTAAGGATAATGATAAAAAAATATGCTGCTCATATTACTCGAGAATCGCTGCTGTATAATGTCAAAAGCAGACTAATTATATCTCTTCAGTCTCCTGATATTAATGTTATTGAAAATGTATGACACATTCTGGATTTTGCACCACGCTGCCATGACAATTAAGCTAGAAGCAGTAAGTGAAAGTAAATGGGCCAAAATAGCTCATGAGACAAATCAACATATAGTTTATTTCGGGGAGAAAAGACTCCTAGCTACTTTTGATGCCAATGGATTTCATACTAAATGACAATAATTAGTCACTGAAAAATCTAAGGGTGCAGAATTAAAATGTATGATGTGGAAGGGAGTTCGATTCAAATTCTAAAAGTTTGCCATTTTAATAATAATTTGTAACAGTAAATTGTTTAATACAATTATTTAACAATAATAAAACAACTTTTTAATAATAATAATAATTAAAATTTTTCAAACAACGATGATTTTAAGTTGCCTCTTTCAACCAAAGTAACTTTTAACTAATTCATAAATTGACTAAAGGAAGTACTTTAGTAACAATATCTTTATCTGTCATTTTTAATAAGCCTTTACTAGGTTTATAGCAATAAGCCGGGATGAAAGCAGGCTGTTTGAGCAAACTTTGGCAAATTTTCTAACTAGCCTAAAGGCATATGGGCTCATGATAATAAGCTTTAAAAATATCAGGCTAATTACAAAGTTAAATATCAGGCTAATTACAAAGTTGTCGATAGTTTTCCAATTGGCTATAAAGAGCTGGTTCCAAATTGTGGCAGAAGATTCTTACAGAAGTTTGTTCGACCATTAAAAGAACAAAAGTTGTTCATCCATCGAAAAAAAATAGGCCATTAGGTAGCATGTGACAAATAATCATGATGGAGAAGAAGTATAAATAATAAAATATGGGAAAAACTTATTTACATGTAAGCATCCTATTTTATTGGCTTTAAATAGAACAGGGTAATATGGGAGGAATGGAATATCCAAGGGAAATGGCCGCATCACTCATAGTTTTCTTGAGTTCAATTTTATACGTTCTAGTAAACAAAGCAAGAAATACTTAATAAAATGTTTTTATTTAGCAGATTTCAGCTTTTTATCATATAAACTGTGTTTTAAAATAACGTCTTTGCTCTAAAGGAAATTATTCATAAATTAGAGCGATATCATTACATAATACAATATTTTTAGGAAATAAAATTATCAGGAGAAAAAGATAGATAAGTAAATATTATGAATGATAACTGATTAAAATCTATATAAAAATGTTATTTTTTATTAACTATAGCGATATTTCCACATGTGTAGAAGTTTCAATGAGCTTCTTATTTTTAGTTCTTCAATGTATCCTCTGTATAATGAAGAGAAAAGAGGTCGATTAATTTAAAAATTTCAATCTTCAAGTAGATATCACATGTCAACTTTAGTATGTTATTTTTATGCTCTTAATTAAGTTCCACGAAAAAATATTTTTTGATAGAATATTATTTCAGGATTCATTTTCCGGTTTTATGAATCAATGTTTTAGAACAACAGTTGAAATAGTAGATTTCATTAGTTCTTTAAATTTTTTAACACGACTTCTGTTTTCTTTTTCAGGTTCAATAAAATGCATAGTACTTTGAAACAATATTATTATTGTAAAGTATGATATAAGCGATATCAAAATAAGCACCACTACCTGTGAATATAAATCGGCAATTGAAATAATTTAACTATTTCTAAGAAAACCGAAACCGGTATTGGTTTACCCAAAACTGAAAATCGCGGTTTAAACTCCAATAATTGAAACTGAAAACCGTAGAACATTGGTTCGGTTATTCGGCTTTTTCGGATAACTTTTTTTTCAGGGCAAATCTCTAAAAGTTTATAAAAAAAACCATAAAGCTCAAACTAAAGCTCGTGCTTAGCTTTTTGTCTATACTAAGTACAGTTTTTCTGGAATTCCAAATTTTGCTCCCTGAAGATTATTTGTTATTTTTCTAGGCCTTTAATTTCAAATTAAATAATAACTCATCAAGGAATGAAAGAAATTAAAAGTATTGAATGTTCCCATTAAAATGTTTTCCAGATATTAGACATAACATATAGATGTATCTCTACTAATCTATATAGATGTATAGATAGTATGTATTGCATATATTTCATAACATATTAATACAAAAAATCTCTTTTAACAACAAATAATAGAAACATACCAACATAACGGAATTATAATAAAGGGTTTACAATATGAATTTAATCTGGGTTTCTGTAAAATAATTATTCAGCTTTTGCAATGAGGTTTTCATAATTCTAAATGCAAGGGACAACGAGAAAATATTAACAACATCCATTTACAACGAAAGTTAATCTTAACTCTTTTCGAGACCAACTGTCGATGGAAACTCTCATGTGAAAGCACTCTTCTTTATTAACTTTGTATTATTATTTTTTAAATCATGCTAAAATAAGAAGGAAACTTTATCCAACATTATTTTTGTTAAAAATACTACAATCATGCAATCTATTTGGGAGTGTTGGATGCGGAATTGAAAACTCCAGCCAATAATTAGATGTATATTATTATGATCATATAGATGACAATGACATCGACGAATTTGAAAAAAATTATATTATTGATTCCATCAAGAAACAACTAACAAAAAAAAATCCAAAAATTTAGAACAGTTAAGAAAATGTGCGATTTTTCTCGTAATTCTACAGTAAAAAATAATATTCTGCAACAATACGTGAACAAAATAACACAATGATGAGCTTGAATTGATATTCGACTGCAAAACACCCTGGAATTCGATTAAACCGTTGATTGAGAGAGCATTTCTGTTGAAAAACAGAATTTGTGACAGATTGAAGGAATTGGGTTCAATTGATTTATTAACAGAAATTAATTTCAGTAGTTTACTTAATTTGATGAATATATTTAAACCAATAAAACTAACTGTTGAAGCATTAATATATTAGATGTAACTATTATAACCACTGAAGGTGTAGTTTCTTTTCTATTCAAGAAATTGGAGCAACTAAATAATGACATAAGTGCAAAAATTCTGTCAACAATTAAAACAAGAATAGAAATATGAAAAAATACAAATCTAATAACTTTAGTAACACATCTTCTTACCCCAATAAACAGCTTTCAAAATCTGCGTTGAATTATGTAATACTTATGCTTGAAATATTTCATCCTGTCCATGCGGCTATAGTCAATGAAATAGCTAATAATCTGCCAAAGGGGGAACCTGGTTCTATCAGTACAGAATATTGCAATCTTACGCTAATAGAAGAATTAAATTTGGCTATTGCCCAAGCAATCATCAAGCCGGACACTGAAAACAATTTGGATGTCTTAAAGCAAGAGTTTACGTTATACAAATGGACGCGCAATAAAACAAAAAAAAATATTTTATTATTAGCTAATGTGATTACAAGTATACAACCGACATCCATAGAAAGTGAACGAAAGTTTTCCATATCATGGCATTTCTGTACAAGAATGCCATCACGACTATCAGATGATTCATTACACGCTTTGGTATTTTTCAAGTTTCATTATTTGAAGAAAAACTAAAACTATTAATTATCGCTCTTTTAAAAAAATTATTTGATTTGAATTCAAACACACGTAAAAAAGAAATTTATATCAACAATCTATTTTATCTTTTTATTTTACCTGGAAACCCCGAATAATCATAAAAACCACTGTTTTCAAAAATTAGAATCCTAAAATGCGGGATTTATAAAGGTCGGGTTTTCAGAAACCCTAAGTATTTCCTTACAAATGGTAATTTCTACCCCCGAGTATCAGATGAATTATGCCTATGTTCTAATTTTATTGTATATATCACTATCTTTTGAAGAGAAAGTATCTTTAAACATAAAAAAATAATGTTTAGCATAGGAGTCCAAATGATTTCTTATAGTAAAAAGTGCATCATACTACAAGATATCAGAACTTAAAGGGGAAGCAAATAGAGAGAAAGATAATGAATTGATATAAAGGGATTCATACCTAGTTAAAGAGGGGGGGAGGTGAAGTATGGATTTGGAGGAAACCCGAATCGTAAAATTGGAAGAAAGCAGTTTCACTCTAGCTCTGCCTGCAGCAGTGCTAGACATTTCCACTTTGTGAATTTAGATTCGCATACGATTAGAAATTTCGAAAGATATAAGATCATTGGAGCATAAAAGTTAAATAAACTTTTATACTTGCAGTAAGCAAAATGAAGAGAGAATTGAAGCATAAAAGTTCAATAGGTTTTTTGTTTACTTTTTACAAAATGAAAATTTCCTTCGCTTAAAAGCATGTACTATCATCCTCTGATACTCCCCAAAGCTTGAGATTCAATAAATGATAATTAGTGCGTTACCTAATTATCACTAACTAGAACTTCCTCAAAATAAGTAAAAATCTGAAGAATGAGTGAGTAGTATGCATTTAAGCAACCATAATAGAGATGAATGACTTTAACAGAATTAAAACGCCAGATATTTTTGCAGAATATTTATGTTATTTAACAACTTCAACCTCTCTATAACTGTATCTAATTGAACTTTAAATACCTCTACAAAAATAACATTACATTTTCCTACAAATATAACATGATCGTACAATAAAATGGCATTGGGAATTATAATATTCGTTTATCTATACTACAACTGATATTTTACATATTGAAGATTTATTTTCTGAAAATGATAATGTGATGTTATTGAGGGCCTGTACAACCTTTCTTTTAAATGTCCGTACAAATATAATTAATACCAGTCCGTACAAATATAATATAAGTACCAGAGAAAGAAATCACGTGATCAGCATTTAATAAATTAAATTATAAAAATTAATCTTTAAAAATTCACCAAAAATCAGAAAAGCGAGGTACAGATTCAAAAAAATATCATGTTAAAGGAAATTTTATGATCTTTCGTGTGATATAAATTTTATAACCCTCAAATTATTATTTTAAATGCAAACTTAAAAAAAATTACTAAAACAGCTTAAAAATTTTATTTGAAAAAAGCTAAGAAAACGTTTTCTAAAATCTTTCATAGTGCACCCTTACACTATAAGAAGAATAGCCATGCAAAATTTCAGCCCTTTAGGTCTAGCGGTTTAGGTCTGTGCGTTGTCTGTCAGTCAGTCAGTCACGAAACCGTTATATATATATATATATATATATATATATATATATATATATATATATATATATATATATATACACTCTCATGGACAAAAAAATTAGCGCACCAAGAAATAATTGCGGGATCGTAACGAAACTTGCAATGAAGGTACATGTCGGGGAGATATGCAAATGATTAGAAATGCAGAATGATTGCGCATTACGTATGGCCGGTAGAGGGCATTGAACATCGTACTCTGTGGAGTATAAAAGAGGTAACCAAAGTTTGTTTAAGTGTGCTGAATCATTTACAAAGGAAGAGCTGAGATAGACATGCCATTACGCCGTGTTCGAAGACAATATAAGCAGTTGTCGCAGTTTGAGAGGGGGAGAATCGTTGGGATGATGGAAGCTGGGTGGTCAGCTAGGAGAGTAGCTCGTCAATTAGGCCGCTCTGATTGTGTTGTGGGGAGGTGTTGGGACCAGTGGACCCGAGAGATGTCATGTACACGAAGACCAGGCTCAGGACGCCTTCGACAGACCAGTCGTCGAGAAGACCGCCACATCGTAAGAAATGCACGCGTACAGCCAACTGCTTCATCGGCCGCCATCCAGGCACAGGTAGCACCTTCACTAGGGGCCTCTGTGTCTTCTTCAACCATACGAAGGCGCCTGGCTGAAGGACAGTTGGTATCGCGGAGCCCATTACGTGTGCTGCCCTTGACGCCCACCCATCGACGCCTCAGTTTGGAGTTTTGCCGCGAACGAGGAAACTGGACTGCAGCGGAATGGAACCAGGTCGTCTTTAGCGACGAATCCATTTTCAATCTCGGCAATGATGACAATCGTGTTCGTGTGTGGAGAGTTCGTGTGTGGTGAACGCTTCAATCCTGCCTTTGCTGTACAGCGACACATCGCTCCCACAGCTGGTGTGATGGTATGGTGTGCCATTGCCTACAATACACGGTCACCCCTAGTATTGTTCCGTGGCACCATGAAAGCCCAGCGGTATGTTCATGAAATCCTGCAACCAATGTGTTGCCACTCATGCAACGACTCCCAGGAGCCATTTTTCAACAAGACAATGCTCGGCCTCATAGGGCAAGGGTGTCATAAGACTGTCTCCGCACTGTTACTACCCTTCCTTGGCCTGCCCGATCCCCAGATTTGTGTCCAATCGAGCATATCTGGGATCATTTGGGACGACCAGTTGGGCATCCCACGAGTTTGAACGAACTTAACCAGACAAATCGCTCCACCAACTAAGAACGGCCATGCACCACCACCCACAGAATCAAGAAAGAGCTCTTAATCTGTCAATCCTTCCTGTGTCCGGGCCGGGTAAGTTTTCCCGTGTTGAGTCAAATATGGAACGAAATGTCTCAAGACATCATACAGAACTTGTATGACTCAATGCCCGATCGTATCGCATCGTGCATTTGCGCTAGAGGGGGTCCAACGGAGTATTAACTCCTCCGTTCTTTTGCCTTTTTCTCTGAAATAAATTATCCTTTTTCTTTGATTTTCTTATCATTTACTTATATCAAAGTAGTCATTACGTATGTAAAATTTCGTTTCATTTTGACGACTCCTTCTTGGTGCGCTAATTTTTTTGTCCATGAGTGTATTTATTTATTTATCTATTTATATATATATATATATATATATATATATATATATGTGAGGCGTGAGGTTGGAGTAAAAAATCCACAACATAAACTAACTAGAAACCATTGTAAATAACAAAAACAATTAAGGTTTATTAACAAAGAATTGAAAAAAAACCTAGTCCGTCTACAACGGAATCCAAAGCGGGAGTCTTAATGTCCTCCCCAAACAGAGTAGAGGGGTCGTGATAATGTTCGTGCTAGCGGCGCCCTCTTGCACCAGACATAATATGCGTTTACAAATAACACTGGTAAAGTTTACTTTTTGTAGTTTAAAGTTCAGTTCTGCTTTCTATAGATCGGCTATCCTAGCTGTCATGCAGCCTCGGATGACATTAATCAATAGGCACTGATAGTCTCTGAAAAGAAATAAAATGGAACACACTTACAATACACGGGACCATGCAGGGGATACGCCGGTGCTGATATCGAGTACATGGGACCATGCAGGGGGTGCTCTTGTGGTGACATCGAATGGCGGGATAACTCGTCAGTCGTCTGAATCGGGATACTTAAGATGTCATGCCAGTCGTCTAAATCAGGATAGTATGGATGCCTTGGCTTCGTGTAGTCGGCAGCAGACGTGATGTTGGGACGTTCATGTTGTTCGAATTTGATGACACTGTACCGGTCGTAAGTCTTGACATCGGTCACTTTGTAGGGACCTAGGGATTTCGGTCTTAATTTCATTCTTGTTCCGTACCGCGTAGGCTTGATTGCACATGATTTTCTTGTCTTATACTTGCATGATTTTTCTTTTCTTAAAGGATTTCTGATTTTCGTCTTGAATCTTAAGAATATTCTTTCTTTTTTCTTCCTTCATTTTTCCCTCTTTTTCATCGTTGCATTAAAATACTTATGAAATACACCATTGGTGGCAAAATCTTCTTCGTCTTTCCATTTTTCTGTTAGGGTTTTGGCCGTATGGATGTCTTCATTTCGTTCTCCGGCAATTTTAATTTTGGCGGTTACGTCGTCGTCCGTATTTGAAATGATTAGCACAGTGTTGTGCATCAGCTTGTTTCATCTGTGCTCCTGACCGATGGATAACTTTATAGTCAAATTCTCCCAGGAATAATGAACATCTTGCAATTTTCGGTGAAAGGTCTTTCTTGCCCATTGTCATCTGGAAAGCGGCACAGTCGGTTACAATTGTAAATTTGGAACCAAGCAAGTAATTCCTAAATTTTTTCAATGATTCAATGACCGCGAGAACTTCTAATTCGTACGAGCAATACTTCTCTTCAGCTTGCGACGTTTTTTGCTCATGTAATGGATGGGGTGATATCTTCCATTTTCATCTTCTTGCAATAACACAGCTCCGTATCCATGTTTGCTAGCGTCAGTGTGCACTTCGAGTTTTCTGCCTTGCGTAAATATGCTCAAAACGGGTTCAGTAGCGAGATATTGCTTTAATCGCAAAAATGCTTCTTGTTGGTTTTTACCAAAAATAAACTTCTCAGGTTTTTTAAGCAAGTCGCTCAAAGGTTTTGCGATAGTAGAGTAACCAGGGATAAATTTTCGAAAATATCCCGTGAGGCCTAGAAAGCTTTGGACCTGCTTAATTGTCGTTGGCTGAGTAAATTTCTGCACTGCAGCTGTTTTTGACGGAGGTGGTTTAACAGTTCCGTTTTCGATGACGTGACCTAAGACTTCTACTTTTTGCATTAAAAACTGCCATTTCTTCAATTTAATTTCAAATCCGTATCGAAAGGCTACTTCTAAAACTCGACGTAATCGTTGAATACCTTTTTCTTCATCTACTGAGGGAATAATTATACCATCCATATACAATACAACAATACCTTCATTAATGAGATTTCGGAATACGTGAAAGATATATCTCTGAAAAACGCTGGGACTGTTAGAGAGACCAAAAGGTGTTTTAAAAAATTCATATTGTCCATCAGGAGTTACAAAACTAGTAAATTTGCGACTATTTTCTTTTACATCGACATGAAAAAAGCCATTTCGGAGATCAATCGTTGTGAATATTTTTGCACTCTGTAATTTATCCAGAACGTCTTCAATTAACGGTACGGGGAAACGATCCTTTATTGTTTTCTTATTTAATGCTCGGTAATCAACACATAGTCACGTAGATCCGTCTTTTATCTTAACCAGAACAATCGGACTTGCATAATCAGATCAACTAGGCCTAATTATTCCGGCTTCTAACCATTCTTTAATTTGTTGATGAACAAATGATTTTTCGGGGATTGCTAAACGTCGAGGTCTTTGATACACGAAAATATCGTCGTTTAAAATTATCTTCATAGAAATATCTACGGTTTCCGTTTTGTTTGGCGTATATTTAGATAGAAGTTTAAAAATAGTGTCTCTTATTTGCTTATCTTTAATGTGGTTTAAATCAATTTCGTTATAAACAAAGTTGGGTAAATTTTCCATCAACAATAAAAAGTTGTTCATGTTGGAGGGCTTCTGAATGATTAAAGAATCTTTTTTCAAAATAACGTCAGCGAAATCTAACAGAGGGGTACAAATAATAAGGTCAAAAGTTATTGCTTAGTTCGGGACAACGTGAAACAGCAATTCGAAGGAGTGACCGTTGATTTTCCCGCTATGCATAAAAGAACCCTTGGTAAACACATTCTTAGAGCCTAGTCCTACTAGATTTATGGCGGGGGGAGAAACAGCTGGTAGACACAGTCTTTCATAGCAAGCGGATCATATTACATTCAAACTGGAACCACTGTCGAAAATACCCATTAGCTCATTATCGTTCAACTTGACGTTTATCTGTACAAGAAAATTTTTCTCTTAGGGTACACTGCGACTGATATTCATGGCTTGACTTGGGGTTTTATTATTTTTCACCGGACAGTTAGAAGAAACGTGGTCATTCGTAAACTGGTTGCAATTGAAACATTTTCTTACGCGAACTTTAAATGGGCAAACACTATGATTTTTATCACCGCAGTTTTTACAACGCTGAAAGCGGGGAAACACATCTGAAAGAGGGGTGAAATGTTTTTCTTTTTTTGTCGTTTCTGGTTCAGCGGGAATCGTAGTATGATTTCGTATTTTTTCGTAAATACCTAATTTTTCCTTAAACTCTTTTAAATCTTTCGCACCGTAAAGAATTACTTTGTTAGACGGTTTATCGGGATTACCATCTATAACATATTGAATTAGGGATTCTGTTTCGATGTTACCTCTGCTTGCTAGTTCTTTCATGACCAGAAAATATTCTTGCAAAGATTCTTCGTTGTTTAAACGACGTTTCGTCAACATTTTATGGAGTTGGGCGCTTGTGCACTTTGAGGCAAATTCTTGTTCAAGAGCTAATTTAAGCTTAGCTGACGAAGTTAAGCCAGATTCACCTTGAATAAAGAGTTTCGCTAATCCAGTTAATGATCGTTTCGCGAATATTAATTTTTGAAGATCATTCCATTCGCAAATACCCGCCGTTTCTTCAAAATCAGTTATCCACTTCTCGATGGAATAATTATCTTTCCCGTCAAACTTTCTCAAACTGTCTTCGATATCATGATAGGAAATAGTAAATTTAGAAAATTTATCTACTGATGGTTCTAAACGGGTTAGTTCACTAACTTCGCTACGAATTTCTTCATTCACGTGTTCGTCGTCAGAAATGTCGCTATCTGATTCAAAATTATCATTTTTAAGCGTTTTAATATCTAATAGGCTATCGAGAATTCGAGTAGCGAGAACAGTTTCATTTCCGTCACAATCAATACATAAAATATTGAAAATTGAAATTAAATTAGCAAGCCTAACGTATTTCACAGCAAAAGTTAATTTCTTTTCATAATGTTCGTCGTTTTTTTGGTAGTCAAAGCCAGAAAATTCTCGTAACCGTTTCCGGTTTAATTTGTCACCTTCAGTTTCATAAACAAAATTATGCAAACATTTTATAGATTTAACAGAAGTAGACTTCAAGTTTGCTTTGATTCGGGGAATATCAGCTAATTTCATTTTTTTCCATTTAGAATCGTTAATCGTAGCAAAAATCGTAATTATTCGTAAACATAAAATAATGCTCGTAAATCGTATAAATAGAATTATCGTAATTAGCCGTAATTTCAAGAAACAAAACAGACACTATCGTAATTCATAAAAAGAGAAGGATCTTACAAGGAATCTTACTTCAGTTCGGAGTCCGTTGCGTCGTAATGCGTTGATGGGGATTCACGTCGTGTGTTCGTTGATTACTTTTAATTCATAACCCATAGCACTTCTGGCACCATGTTGTGGGGCACGGGGTTGGAGTAAAACATCCATAAACTAACTAGAAACCATCGTAAATAACAAAAACAATTAAGGTTTATTAACAAAGAATTGAAAAAAAAGTAGTCCGTCTACGACGGAATCCAAAGCGGGAGTCTTAATGTTCTCCCCAGAGTAGAGGGGTTGTGATAATATTCGTACTAGCGGCTCCCTCTTGCGCCAGACATAATATGCGTTTACAAATAACATTGGTAAAGTTTACATTTTGCAGTTTAAAGTTCAGTTCTGCTTTCTATATATATATATATATATATATATATATATATATATATATATATATATATATATATATATATATATATATATATTGTGGCGTTGCGGCAGATGTTGATATGTACGAAAAATTCAATTTTATGTTTGAAGTTGATATGTCACTCGTAGAATTGGTTATTTAATGTGGCAAAAGCTCATATGTGGAATTATGAAATAATACTATACTTTTCTTAATTTGGCAAAATTAGATATGTTTTCTTTTTTTTTTTCTCAACTCTCCCCAAAATTTTAGTCCCTAATTGAATTTATTCATTGAAGACCAGCCATATGTTTGAGTTTGAATATGAGTATTAACTAAATAATATTTGGATTGATAAACTTAATTGAGATAATTTTATATTTCACAAGTTGCTTTTTTAGTTTGCCAAAAACATGAAAAAATGACGTATCAACATGTGCCATAACACCACAGATATATATATATATATATATATATATATATATGTTATATATGTATATATATATATATATATATGTTATATATGTGTATATATATATATATATATATATATATATATATATATATATCATTGACATACGTTGATTTAGAATCATTTAGCATGTAAGTTTAAATTCTTATAGAAATAAGAAATTTGAAAGCAGCGATTTATTTTTGACGAAGTTTGTATTTTTATATAGAATAAAAAATAATGGTACAGAAGTAAATGCTTTTCGCTTCAGGTCATATATGAATAAAATACAAATATATTGGTAATGTATTATTAAATCAAGTGAAAATCATTTGTTTCACTTAAATTCAGGATAAATATCAAAAGAAATCTAATTTCATTTCAAATACAAGGTTCATTATTAGTGCTTGTAATTCGTATTCTATAAAGAAAATCTATAAAGGTAATTCTATAAAGAAAATAATTCTAATAATAAAATGTTCGAATAATAAAATTGAAATCATCTTTTCTACCCAAGGAGAGAGAAAAAAATATTAAACACGATAAAAAATAATCTTGAAGTAATTTGGAACTTCGATTAACAAATCTCTACTCTAACGTACTTCATATTAAAGAAAAATGCTGACAGCTAATTTTTACACATTTTCATAATTAATGATGGCATTTTTACTATATGAAAAGTTTTTTTATAGTTCTCATTTTTAATAATCGGATTGCATATTTCAAGACTGCGAAATTTTTACTTAAGGTCTTCTTTTGCATTTTTTCAACTCTAATAAGTACGATATTTTTTTATAAAAAATAAGAAAAAAATTCTGTGTTTAAAGTAGTAATTTAAAAAATATTCAGCTAATTCTGAAAATATAACATTTGTGAAGAAATATGACGAATATTTATGAATAATTCTGAATGCACTTGTACAATTGTCAAACTGGAACGCATCAATCGAGAAATCTTTAAAATATTCTTCCATTTTTTATAAGAATATTCCTCGCGGGACTGAGTAAATGAAAGATTCAAATTTAATGAAACTTATGTTTTTGTCTTTATGTAAAATGAACCTTTTTTTCATTCCCGAAGGAGAAAAAAATTATTAGACTATCTTCTAAGTTGTCCTTCTTTGGCATCATTAAAAAGAAAGGGTTCGTATGCATTTGATCTCATATAGAATTTTTTTATATGTTAAAGTCAAGGCTCAATATTAGCAGGGTAAACGGTGTATGTGATACTAGTAAACAATCAAGTAATTGGACTTTTAAAGCATATTTATTTTGAATAGTGTTTGTCAAGCAGTGTGGAACCCCACCCAAATACTTCTATAAAGATTGTTTCTTGAAGAGTCAGTTTAAACACATTTAGGATGAACACTTATTATGAATGATGGGGTAAAATTCTGTGCAAACCCGTTATAAAGGTGTATAGAGATGTATAAGACTAGAAATAAAAGCAGTTTTCAAACTTTAAGTTACTTCTTTCCCTCTGTATCTTTATATTATCAGTTAAGTCTAAGCAGAAATAAATTAGATTATGCAGATAAAGAATCTGTCTAATTTTAAGGGATAAATACCGTCCGCATTAGACTGAAAATCAAAATAAACTCCAAATAAATTTTAATTTTATTTTTGACTATACTAAATATTAAACATATATGAAATAATAATAGTCATCTGGGAAAATTACGACACAAATTTGGACTTGTTAAAGACGTTACGAAATTGCAATAAGTTTGAAGAAACCTTTAATGGCAAATCCTGTCAGACAAAAAAGATGAAGAATACAGCCAACGGCACATAGGTTTATCAAAATAATAAATTATTTAGTGCATTCTGAATGTTAAGAAGAAATAAACACAAAACGCAACACGCCAAGGCTCTTTCTCTCCAGAACCTCACGTGTGTCTCGTCCTCCTGCAATAATTCTGTTTCATGCAACATAAAGTACAAAATACATTGATTTAACTCCCATTTTCTGCTGTTTGTAGAAAACAGTAAATAAAATATTTTTTAATTAATAATAGTTATAAAGGTACAAAATACTTTTTAAAACACACCATACGCATAAAACTTTAGTGACGTGTTTTGAAGTAATTAAACCTTTATCATCATACTATAAAAAACAAATCAAACAATCCTCTCAAAGGCTGAAGCTCGTTTGCAAATAATACATTTTTTCCTCTGCCTGTTATTTATTTCACGCATGTGTGGCCCGCGGAATTTTACGAACTTATTTGTGTGGCACTCGAATGCGAAAGGTTGAAGACCCCTACTTTAACTTCTATTTTAATGATCTAATGTTAATATATATGTCATACTCGAAACATACTAGCGTGACGAATGAAGCTTTTTTCTAATTACTGAAGTTGATATTTTTGAGTTTGAGTGTTTGCATTTCCGGAAAAACAATGAATTTCCGACAATATCAGTGAGAAATTTTTAAGTTGCCTAAAAAGATATTTCATATGTATAACTTGAACCATCCACTTATCCACTGACTTTTTATTAAAATAAGTATAAAAAAAGTAAATAAAAATTCAGTGAGAACTAAAGTGTATTGAGAGATTTTACAATAAACTCGACGTCTTTATACTGAAAATTTCTAAATAAACTTTAAATATTATATACTTAATGTATTGCATAATTTAATGCACGTGTTTGCATATGCAAATAAAGTGCTTGCACGCACGACATCGTTTTCTTTAACTGGGAAGATTTTGACTTTTTATCCAAAACATGACTAGAATAGAATATCAAAACTAAAAATCTATAAACATGTGTTTAAATACTAATGAGAAGAGGAGTTTAACCGAAAAATGTAGAAAATATTGGAAAAGAAATAGAGTGTTGCATAACTGAAGAGGATGTTGCTATGAAAGGTGAAGAAACTTAAAAATTCGATTTCCATAATAGAACTATTTACTCAGATTTTAGATAAGATTTTGTGAGAATAATTTTCTCTAGCACTGATCTATGTATATTAGTCTTGCAGGAGGCATTTCTCTAATATTCAAGATCATATTATGAAATGGAGGAAATTAAAATGTCTCCTGTCTTTTTATCCTCGGATCCATTATTACTGGGTTTTTGAACTTCATTATTATGAAAGATAGTAAAGTTTTATATTAATTTTATTTTAGCGAAGGGTATGTTTAAAATTGTTAAATGCGACTGAAAATAAGTTTCAGTTTTTGAGATTTATGAAACTAAACATTTAAACTATCTATTATTAAAAGAAATTTCTCTCTTGATTCTTTTCTGATAAGGTATAAGCATTTATACTTATAAATAAAATTCTCCATATCATCCAATTTCATAGCGTTTTCTTAAAATTGGAAATTTTAGACACTTTAAACATTTCAAATGTTCCATGCACATTTCCATTTGCACTCATCTGAAGCTGATACTTCATGTGAAAACTGTTTGAATAAAGTTTAGTAAATATATTTATAATACAGAAATTGTTTTACACCCAATTTATTGGGTTATTAGAACCTATGTAGTAAAAAAAGACTGCATTACGTTTATCTGTCATTATGAGCGAAATGGACATAAATTGTATATGATAATTTGGATTATAGTGATAAGATAACATTAGATAAATAAAAATTATTTTTCTTTATGGCAAAGAAATGCACAAAGACCATTTTCAATTAAGTTGATTTATTTTCATAAAGCATTAAAAGAAGTTATTCGTATTACATCAGCACCAACTCTAGATCATTGTTTTTTAATCCTATGACAAAAAATATAATCAAATTACAGAATATTGCATTATTTTTTAAATGGAAGTCCTCTACCCCTTTAACAATATATTGCACTCTATGTAGGCTAATATAATACGATTATGGAATATTTGCATCACTAAATAGAATTTATTTATTTGAACGTTTGTATTTAGTTCATAGACCATTCTGTAATTTAGACGAATTGGAGACTCGCTTTCAGCAAACACTTTGGGTATTAACTCAGTCACTAATGTGACTTACATCCGTAATGATGTAGTTTGCCAGTTATTACAACTACTCCATCTTAAATTTGTTGTGCTGGTGTTTTCTCTGGCTATATATTTTTCCCCTTTCAAAAGTAGATGATTATTTAACCATTTCTAAACTGGTCACCAATCATGACGGTTGACCCGCCAAATAACCGAACTTGTAATTGTCGGTTCATATTCTCTTTTTAACCATGTGACTAAAAGTATTTATCTTTATGTGTGAAATTTATAAGCAATGTAATAATTGTTTCTCCCAACTCCAAAATTTTTAAAACAATTTTCAAATGACTCCAGTGGGATTGCAGATAACAGAACATATAGAAATTTCATAATGCATAAAAATAAAATAGCTGAAATGTAATTAGCACAGATTAAATTAAATACTTAAATATTGTATGTTTCTTTAAAGGTATAGACACATATTTAAACTTTCAATTTGTATATGCAAGATTTTCATTCAGTCTCATAGTGAGGTTCCAATCACATAATTTGAAAGTTAAATAACTGCAAAAGTTTTACCCTCTAAGCATTTGATACTTATTTTTCGGCCTCTTTCAGCTAGAAAAAATATTTCAAACAAATGGTTCTACCTTCTAGCCTGCTATTCACAAGCATCCAAAGAGTCAATCTCAGGCGCTTTTGAATATCAAATTATAGGATGGAATAATGAGTCACAAATGTTTTTCAAGCTTTATGTATGTGACAGAAACTCAAATGCATAGATGATCAAACTAACTGTCCATGTTCTACATACAAAACAGAACATCTGTATATTTAACCCTCAAACCGTCCATGAATTTGCTGCCACTATCAGGACTATCGGTCAAATTGACCCCCAAGCATAAAAAGCTGTTATTTTTGCACTATTACGATGGAACTGATGTTGATATTGTTCACAGGGTTGTTTGATTTATATTAGGGATGAATAGTGAGGGAAAAATCATCTACACTTATTTATTAAATTTATTTAATTTATTTTGATCTGGTATCTACATCATCAAATCGTAGGGATCTTAAAAGAATTGCACAATGATTCTCAGGCGTAACTGCTCGAAAAATTAGCCTGCCAGTGATTGAGGTAGAGAAGAGTGATGTCAAAGCTTCACAAGATACTTTAAAAATCGCACAGAACACTGAAATCCCTATCAGGACCGGTAGGCCTGTTATTGATCAGTGGCAATAACAGGCCTACCGGTAATTTTGACTGCCATATTTTTACAAAATGGCAACTTACTGGCAAATGGCGAGCATTTGTGAAACCCTGATGTGCTCTCCCCGATGTCCAGGAACTGACTGAAGATGTCAAAGCCAGCCAAGCGTTCACGCCTCTCCCGACTCCTGCCCCACCCCTTAGTTCCACCGCTGCCGGACATAATGGCCGGTGGGCCGGTTTGAGGGTTAAGTTGCTAAGCCTATTCTTTGGGCAGTCCATGGAAGAATAGTTCCACCGTTTGAGAAAACTACTGCATCAATTTACTTCCTTCTGGTCTTAAATGAAAGATTGTAATCTATAGATATGTCAAATTTGGTTTTAGAAACCACGATTTTTATTAATTAGTGATAATTTACAATTAAAAAATGCTTTCTGCGCATGCTCAATGACATGTTTAAATATGGATTTAGATACTCACTAAGCACGAAGCCACTTAAACACCTTAATTTGTTTCTGCGCAGGCTCAGTGAGATGTTTAAATCTGGTTTTAGATACTTACTAAACACGAGTCCGTATAAATATGTTAATTTGTTTTTTCCGAGGAATGTCTCTAGCTCTCTCCCTACCATTTTCATTTTTAATTATGTTTGGGAGATATAGTATGAAACCTGACGGAAATTGTTTATTTCGCTCTGTTGAGTAACCCTTTTTCTTTTAATTGGTTTCAATAGTAATTTTTTAAAGTGTATTTCTCTATTCTTAGTTGTATTATGCTTTTCAACATTTGGCAATGATGTGTTGAATATAATTTGTGTAATAGTACATTTATTTACTATCCAGCCGTCATGTTTTGACAGGTACTAACTAGTTTTATTTATAGCTTTACCTCTATAGGGTCCAGTAGATTTTTAAAATGTCACACCTGTTTTAGAATATTAGAGTTTCATTAATATTCAACGAATAGAACCCCTTTTGGGTTGAAAGACAAAGTATTTTTTAACTTGTATCTCACAAATGTTTATTAATTTTTAGGTGGCTTCCTAGTGAAGTTAAGTAAAGGGTCCTATATTATAAGGATTCTGGATACATATTATCTATTATAGAGAAGAGATTTCATAGAGATCTTTCATAGTAACTGAAGGTAAGAAATTAAATTTATTCATAAACTAAATTAAATTTATTAAATTTATTCTATTCTATTCATTAAATTTATTCTAAACTAAAGTTTTTGATTGGTTTGTGTTTCTGAAATATTCCAACATGTTTGATAATTCATTACACATTTCCTCTAAAATAGAATTAGATGATTTGATAATGTTTCTAGTTAATTTTCCATTTGGTCTTTTCGACTCTGTGGTAACTTAAGAATACTGCAGGATCTGCTTACCTTCAGTCCCTCTTCCGAACACATGGGTGTACAAGTGTGATTAATCACATATCATAGCATATGATAGTTAAATACTATTTAAGCCATGGATATATTAAACAATCAGCTAATTCTTTGTAGTGTAGTAAACAAGTTATTGAATGCCAAGTGCACAGATTGTTTTTAAACCTCAAATTATATATCGTCTAAACCTTAGGGATCAGATGACCTGGCCAAAGTATATTCTAATTATACAAGTCTTGTGGCTCATCCGATATGTTTTGCATCAAAACAATACGCAACAGATATTTCAGTTGGATAATTTATAGGAAGTGTGAATTTACTTTGGTATGATATGGCAACGATCATATAGGACGCTTCGTGACGAGATTCGAGTGGAGAATGGGATTGTGGTGTCGTCGCCCAAAACAACAATGCCGTACTAGAGAGAGGTTGTTTCCGAGATAGGACAAAGCCGTTCATTAGAGTTACATATTCTGGCCGTCGAAGTAAAGCTTGAGTAAGTAAAGCTGAAGTAAATTCTCCCGAGGCCTTTCAGTCGTTTTCCCCATACAGCTAGCTGTCAAGGTGGGGATACGCTCTCTGTGCTTCTCAAATTCGTTTGGCGTAATTGTTTGTAAATCGGAATCTTTGGACTGGATTCCTAGAAAACACCTGACACCTCCCCGAGTATCAACCCATTGTCCGATTCTTGTGCCTGCGGTTCAAGGCTTTGATCTACCTTCCCTGTTCTTCCTGAGGCGATTGGTTTTGCTTATTTTGATTGCTCCGCGTGACAACTGCATTTATCGGAATGCTGTTTAGTTTCTGATCTATGAGTTCCGCCGTCTTATTCCCCAAGACATAATAGCCTTGTTCAACTCCGGTTGGTTTAATCTCTGCTTTAGTTGTAACTCTACCAATATACCCTTCGAGTGTCACCCAAGCCAATGACAAACAAATGCATTTATTATCTAGTGGTTGACGAACCCACGTGACTTCCCTGATCAGGTCTTTGGTTCTAACTCATTTTCTATCCCAGAGATCTATTTCAGTCCCGATATCCCGCAAGTAATTCCTTGATACCCCACTTGCCAATGCATTTTTCAAATAGGGCTTTAAATAATTGTCTAAATTGATTTCAGATCACAAATGACTTACGATCTCCCGTTGCGCTTTACTTATCATAAATTCTGGACACTCTTGTTTAACGTGCCCCGGGCGAGAACAAAAATAGCATACCAGTGGTCCTCTTTTCTCGTAAGCATGTTCCTTGAGCAAACACTCGGTATTTGAGTCCTCCCATTTATTTTCCATTTCCGGCCTCGTCTTTTTATCATAGCTTTGCCAATCTATTTTAAAATCTCTCTTATCCGTTTGGATAATGAATTAAATTTTGTTCCTGTTATTATATTATTATTATTATTCCTGTTCGCAGTATTCTGTTTCCGATCATAACCCTTATTTTTCACTCGATAATCAACGTTGTAATTACCCATCTTATAATTCGGACCTGTGGGAACCGCGACCACGTAATTGTAGACTGATGACCAACACTATGTTTCCTTCAGATAAATCTGTTATTGAAAATGAGTAGGTAAATGTTCTTTAACTATCTACAATTAATAATTCTTTTAACTTTTCAAACGCTGAAACTTCCCTTGAATGTAGGTATGTCTCTAAGGCTGTTTGCGATCTATTCACATATTGTACATACGATAGATTAGGTTTTTCAGCACAATTGACATAATTATTTTTATGTTGTAAAGGGGTATTATGAAACTCCTTCAGTATTATACCCTTTATTTTCTCATAGTGATCTAGTTCTTTACCATCTAACTTTGTAATTTACCTGCGACTTTCAACTATGCAGAATGAGTTTCTCATAATATTGATCAGGTACTTTATAGAATTGGAATATCATTTCCGCCTGTTTAAAAAAAAGGCCACTCTTCAGTTCTAGTTGGTGATTCGGGAATACAGTCATAAACCCTTTCATAATTCGCAAATAGTCTGCAAAATTACCATTAAACCTTTTAATACTTTCCCTAGACCCTGAAATTGAAAGTATTTCACCTTCCCTTATTCCCAAAGCTTCAATTTCTAGTTCATTCCATTTTAATAATATTTCTATTTGCTTATTACTTTCCTTTATTTCTATTCCTAGCTGCCTTGTTTTTTCCCCTTTCTCTAATTCTACACTGCTGGCCACCCAAATTGCAACACCAAGAAAGACAAGAGATATCACAACAAAATTTATTTTGTAGATAACATGTTGACCAAGTATCAAATGATTAAATTTATAGACTTTTGTGAAGTGTGGTTCCTGCCAAAATCAGTAGCCAGAGTAGCCGCCATTGTTAGAGATCACCGCTGCCACACGCCTCGGCATTGATTCAAAGAGACTTTGGATGAGTTCTTGGGGTACAGCAGACCAAGCAGCTTCCACACGTTGACAAGTTGATCTGCTGTGGCAGCTGGGGATGGAATCTGGGTCAATCGTAGAGCAACCATGGACCACATTCTTTCTATAGGCGAAAGATCCGGAGAGCGAGGCGGTCAGGGAAGCAATTCAATCTGGCGATTGACGAAGAACCGTTGGACAATGCGTGCCACAGGTGGTCGCGCATTATCCTGTTGAAATATGGCTGTGGGCAAGCCTTGAAGGTAAGGAAAGACAACTGGCTCCAACACCTCGGAGATGTAGTGCTGGCTGTTTACAGTACCGGCAATGCGTACTAGAGGTGTGCGAGAGTGATATCCAATACCGCCCCATACCATAATACCCGGTGCAGGACCAGTGTGGCGGTGCATAACGCAGCTGTTCAGCATCCTCTCTTCACGGTGTCTCCAGACTCGAATGCGACCATCGTAGTGTTGCAGACAGAAGCGTGACACGTCAGTAAAGACAATTTCATTCCATTCTGCCGTCCACATCCTTCTGTCATCGCACCATTGGCGGCGGAGAAGTCTGTGGTTCTGCGTCAAGGGTAGACAAAGCAATGGACGTCTTGCGGACAGACCACTCTGCTGTAAACGGCGTCGAATGGTACGCGCAGACACTGGATGATGCGTTACAGACTGCATGTGCTGTGCTATGGTTCGTGATGTGACTGAGCGATCCGTCACTGCCATGCGCACAATTTGCCTGTCATCACGTGAAGTGGTGCGCTGAGGTGGATGCGATCGAACACGCCGGTCCGTCGTACCCTCCTGCATCCAACGATCACATATATGCATTACAGTTGTTTGGTTTCGTCCAACACGACTACCGATTTCCCTGAAAGGTAATCCACAATCTCGGTAGGCCACTATCCTTTCTCTGTCGAACTCGGATACTTGATCAAAAGATGATCGCTGTGTTTGACGAGGCATAATTGATCGTTTTTTTTGAAAAAACACAATTGCTGAACTTGAAATGGTCGAAATCTCCAAGCCTTAAATAGCGCTTTGATGTGGTGCCACAGGCGCGCGTGATGTGCGTCTGCGCTGAAATTCTAATCATTTGCATATCTCATCTCCGTTAATGCATGTTGTAAATTTCATGTTATTTGCATGTTTCCTTCAGGGTGTTGCATTTACAGTGGCCAGCAGTGTAATTCTGCCACAATTGCGTCTAAAACAACCGATTTGTTCTTCGCGATTTGTTCGTCATAATTCGACGCTCCTACAATCCGCTTCATAATTGCTAACTTTTTGTCTTACATCCACACATTCGTCTCGAATTCCTCCACCAATGCCAGCAGGAGATCTTTGGTATATTTTCCTAAATGGCTCTCCATTTTTTCCCAACATATTTAATTTCACACAATGACCATACAAAAATACACTGAATAAAATAATATGCTTAGTTCAAATAATATTTACACACAAATACACTTATACTATGTTATACAAACAACATGAACATATATTAAATATATTATACATCATGCATACACAATAATTAAATTATTCCTCCAAATTATTACATGCAGGTATACTTTCCAAACTGAGTATTTTCTAAGCAAACACACTGGGAGATTTATTATCAAATCATTAAGTCACAAGCCTTTTCCCTTGTTTAATCCCCTAAACAAGTATGTCAAGTATAAACCTTGGACATCAACTAAATCAATTAATATACAAGTAATTGTAAAAATTATTCGTATCTGAAATAATTTTTTCCTAGAACTTAAATTGATTGAAATTCTAGACTCCAAAGAAAAGAACAAAAAACTCAACTAATTGAATTCACTACAAAATAATTCAATCCTGAAATAATTTGTTTCCCGAGAATTATTAGACTGATTTAAACCTGTCCTAACCTTACAATTTCTACAAACCTAGACAATTCACACAGACCTCTCTAGAAACTATTCCAAGTGGACTTATCTCCTGATCTAGAACTCCAGATGTACTTACACTCTAGACGTCATCTACACATCGCTGCTGGGGCTCCACTCTTTCTAGTCACCCGGTAGCACTGTTTCCGACGTAGGTTGTCAGCACTTTTCACAGATTACTCCGAACTTTCACTTCGGTTGGTTCCCAGGATATTCTCCAACTGCCACATATTACTTTCTTTGTTGTCCAAAACGTAGATTTGAATGTCTATTCCAATTTAGACATAATATACAGATCACTGCCACCATTTTTCATAGCGTGGACTTCACAGCAAAACTTCAGTACTCGAGAGAGGACAAAACCGTTCATTCGAGTTAAATTCTTTAAATTATTTTCGATGGTTGAGAATATGTACAGATTATTTACAACGCAAGTACATACATCATCTAACCGGCTTCTCTAGACGATCAACATCAAGCATCATGACGCAGAATAGCGATAGGAAAAATAACGTTAAACATATTTGACTACCGCTTCCGAGAAACGGCCAGGAGGTCAAGAGGAGGTTATAGCCATGTTGCTACAGGATAGATAGAATTATGTGTTAACTAATGTGAGAGCTTTTTTTGGCAAAAAACATATCATCTTGTAAATCTTTAGAAAATATCTACAGGCAATTCTCAGGTCGAGTTGAAATGTGATTAAAAATGCGATAAGAAGTATCTGTGTTATTTAAATACTCTATGGTAAGATGAAAAAATTTTTTAACTACTTTATGGCTGATACTTCTAACATTCAGTTTTGAATTATTTTCTCATCAGCTTAACTTCATAATGTATATTTGGTATATTTTTGCGATGGTTTAAAATTTATGTTCAGCTTTGAGAGAGTCCTAATTTATTCCCTTTCATTTTTCATCCCTATATTTCCTATTCGTTAGTTTTAGATCATATCCAATGAGCTGTACATTCCAGTTCTCTAAGATTTGATGTGTCTGGTGCCTATTTTGACCTCATCCCACAAATGCTCGACTGGAATGAGAACCAGTAATTAAGGAGTTGAATCCAAAAAGGTGATCTCCGTCGTGCTCTTCAAAGCATCTGTGGACAATTAGAACTTTATGGAATAGAACTGCTTGGAGACTTCATCTTAAGTAGGGTAAACGCTTAACATAAATGGATGTACTTAATCAGTGACAACATTTAAATTACTTTTGGCATTAAGAAGTTCTTCGAAATGAATTAAAGGACCCAAACAAAAGCAGTAAAATATCCAACAGACGATAACATTGCCCCACCAGCGTGAAGTGTTGTAGACTTAGGCTAGGATCCGTATTTTCGGACAGTTTTCTTCATGTTCGCACCTCTACATCTGCAAGATGAGATTGAAAATGGGATTCATCGGACCACATCCCTCCTTTACATTCATTTACTGTCCAATCCTTTTGATTCTCGGTGATCTATAGACGTATGATCTTCTTAGTTGGAGACAGCACATTTTTTTCTAACAGGTCTTCGACTTCCTTAGCCAATACGTTGTAATGTGTGTCGTACAGTACGTTGAATGGCAATAGGAGTCCGTCCTAGATTAATATTAGTTGCAATTTGATGTACTTTCCCCTACCTTTGGAATGGACATGTCTAGAAACTCTGCTTTCAGTTCGAGCTTCCAATAGTTGATGACATTCACGTCTTTCGTTGATACCCGGTTTTTTAGTCGAATACTTCCCAATCTGCTGTCGAATAATTCCCAAGCGAAGAAGTTTTGATGATATTCGCTCCATGGCTTCTAGACCCCATATTCATTCTATGTCTAAGTCCGCGTAATCGTGATTATTACTCATTTCTTGATAACGAATACGCTCCATCCATCTATACAAACATACTGCAGAGGCTATTTATATGAATGTCACCCTTTAGCAACAGCATGATATCATAGCTGATTTGCATAGAAACTTTAGGTGGTCATGATACATAGGCCACTCAGTGTATAAGTATTTACATAGACATAAATTTTTATGATAAAAATTGCCCTTTTTCTTTTATTTTTAACAACTCGCATTTACAGAAAAGCATGAAATTGCGCAGTGAATTGTTGATTTATTGGACCAATTTCGATGTATTTTCTATTGTGGTTCATTTAACTCCAGATTTAAATAGCAAATGAAAGCTTATTTAGAAAAATATTATAATTGTTGATAAACCATTTCTTAGTGAGTTGTTACATTATTACTTGTTTCTTATCGTTTAACACTTTTAATATTAATTAGAAAACGTAGTTGTAAAATTTTTAGTTCTGTGTAAGACACTGCTTACCCGAGAATCATAGTTTACATATGAAATAAAATTTCAAGAAATGTGTGCAATCCATATCAACTAAGAAATTATAAAAGAAGCAATCGGTACTCAACTTTTTCAAGAACTCCAATGCCATTTTTTGTAGTATTAGACATTTTGTTTGCAATTTCTATAAATGAAGTTTGTTAGATTTCCATAATACGGTCAAATATATTCATGAAAAAAATTAGCTATTCTTTTGAATTTTTTCTCGATTTTGTTTGAAAGTTATTTAAGTTGTCCTAGTTTCCATTTTGAAACAGAGTTATTCAAATGCATTTTAGGAAACTTGCAGTGACTAATCAGAAGCATAATCGGAGATACTTAAAACTTTCTGTAATTAGGTGGAATATATGAACCACAATATTTCAGAATTTTATTATATGATTCTCAAATTTAAACATTTTATTGCTAAATAAATTTCAGAAGGAAGAAAAGTTCAGCATACATGTCTGTTGAAAACTGTTCCATGAGACAAGTTAATGATTTAATTGGGACAAATGGATGAATTCTTTTCCTGTTGTATGTGATCATGATTTAAAAGTATTATGAAATATGAAAACAATTTCATTGAAAAATGCAGCATTAAACAATATCCCACTAAAATTATTAAAGAAAAGATAAAGGATTTGAAATCAAATAGGAGTCTTTCATTATAGTAGAGAGGGTAAATTTAAGCAGTAATGCAGGATTATAACTTGTAACATATTTTAAACAGCCCTTTAAATAGAGTCGCAAAAGGTAAAATTTGCTTAAGTATTCATGTACAGTGAAAAGTATTTCCTCTGAGCAATTACTTTTACATCCTTTAAATATTTGTCATATACATAAATTGTCTTATATCTGCTATAATATTTTAAAGGTGAAATTAAACTTTAAAGCTAAATTAATAACTTTCAGTTTCTTATTTTGAATGCAGGTCAACTTTTGTTTTTACAACGATCCTTACGTATTGGAATTACGGAAGTCTTTTATTCGACCTTATTTCTATTTCATACGTTAACAGATTTTCTGATCATAGAATCCACAATATGTAATAGATAATGATTTAAAAAACAATATTCTTTAAGCGTAATTTAATATATTTTGACAATGTAGTAGACTTTGTTATTCTTGAAAAAACGCTGGAATTCCTATTTCTGAAATTGATTACTTCAACACCTATAAAATAAGCAGATTCAACCTCATATAATATGGTTTCTATAATGACCAACATAATGTGAACCTAATCTATATTATTAAAATTTTTGAT
Source organism: Dolomedes plantarius (assembly GCA_907164885.2). Classification (NCBI taxonomy): domain Eukaryota; kingdom Metazoa; phylum Arthropoda; class Arachnida; order Araneae; family Dolomedidae; genus Dolomedes; species Dolomedes plantarius. The sequence goes on along the minus strand of OU015494.1, from coordinate 13,318,416 downwards.
TGTATTAAACTATAAATTACCATTTAAAGTATTAAAAATGATGATTTCTGAATTTAACTGCTTTCAGAAAATAAAATTATAATTAGTACATGATTTTATAAATAATTAGTATTATTTTATTACTTAGTACCTGATTTTTTATTATTAGTATTTATTATTTTATTAATTAGTAATGATTTTAAAATAATTGTCTTAAATTTATAAACTTTGAAAGAAAAAGGAAATGCAAAGTAATTAAAATATGCATGTTGTGCCAAACAGTTCGTTTTCAATGTTATTGTCATATGTTACACACAGAGTTGAAGAAACATATTTATTAGAAGTACAGTCACATATTGGTAGTCGTCTGCTTCGTCGCATTTCGTTCACCACATGCCACAACGCTCTAACAAGCCGGAATGTATCCAAGGAATGCCTCACTTCAGAAGTAGAACAAGTGTCTCTGGATTGGACTTCCCGAAATCGGAGCTTATAACAACGACGGAGGCGTTAAGATAATTAATCCCTGTGCAAGCGTCATGTGTTATTGTAATAAACCCCTCTCCTCTCCTATTCGCCCACTGTCGCCTTTTCAGTGGACGTGAGTGAAGATCAATTGATTGGATTGGATCGCATTCCTATTTGAAATAAGGTCGACAGGTTTAAAAATTCGGTATCAAAATTATAAAAACCCAGTAAATTATGAACTTTTCAGGAAACCAATTGACATTATTCTTAGGGATAAATTCGTTAGATACTCGTCGTGCCATCTAGAACCAATTAAAGGACGAGTACAGATGTGCCACTGTACATAATCTATAGTTTTTTCATACATCAAATATTTATTGGGCTCTATTTATAAAATTGTTAATTTTCTCTAAGAAATAATCCTATTTGCAAATGGGACAAAATTCTTGCATATTTATGCTGAATAAAATTCCTAAACCGAAATACGTAGTTCTTTTATCCATAAATTAAGTGAAATTCTCTCGTATATGTAATACAATCTCAGTTTCATCGCATCAACTTACTTTTAGTAACAAATCTGAAGTTGAAAAAGGGCGGTGTGTCAAACATAAAAACAGGATGTCATATTTCATATTAAGTACGAGTCATGTATATTATTCTGTTAGTCGTGCAAATGTTTGAAGAATCATTTATCTTTTAAAGCTCCTCAAGGAACTGCCATCAAAAGTAACGCCGTTTTTATATTTACTTTGTTATCTAATATTCTTGATTTCCCATGGAGCATGTTTTTCTGTCAAGACATCGATTTCTTACTGTATTTAGACAACTACTGCGTACTTTTAGTTTCAAAAAGAAAGCTCACAGTCTTAAGGACAGATTTTATTTTTGTCAGGTGACTAATGGATGAGTTTCATTACATTTACGATTAATAGTACATGTGTGAAAAGAGAACAATGTGATAGAGGATAAATGTGGAAAAATAATAGATTATTTCTAAATTACGAGGGTCATTCACTTTGAGAACTCAATTTTCGACGCAAAGGAAATTCCGTTTTATCGAAGCTTAAAACAAAATGGCCATCTATAAATCCATGATATATTTGGGGAAATCCAGAAATGTACACCATAATCCGTTTAAATTTATTGAAACACTTAAAGTGTTTCTACATACATTCTTCGCTCATATTCATAGATTATTACTTCCTCAACGTTGGCTGTACAGTAATACACTGTACAGCAAATTTTCTATTTATTGTTTTAAAAGTGATTAAGTTGCTTTAAAATATAAACAATTTGTAAATATGTATATTTATTTATCTCTCCCACTTGAGTTCCTAGTTCCTAGATGATGAACTTCCTTCGCTTTTCTTACGAAGACGGTAAGTGAACAAATGTCATGCGTCATATGTATTTCCTTTTTCCGCATGGTGTACAAAGGGCCTCTATTAAACGTAACTACCCGTTTCTATAGATACTCCAGCATATCCAAATACAAAATCCGGAAATTAAAAATCATGATTGTGCCTAATCGAAGCATTTCGGATTGGGAACGATCAGCTGTAAAATTATCTAACTAGAAAATCCTTACAATTATTTCCCACCAAAAATTCCCGTAATTATTTAACATGTGTAGAAATATGCATTATTGTGCATGTATTCCATTCTACCCGCAACGGTCTTCAAAGATGTTTAGTCTATAAATCTTCTGACGGAGGAATTAGTAACTGATGACCATAAATTATGTGATTTTAGCCATGAAATGGTTTTTATTATAATCATGGTTCTAAACATTACGTATTTATTTATCGAATACGCAGTACACTAAAAGGAGAGGAAGGACTGTTCAATTATCATGACATTACCTTGACCTGAAAAATATAATTCTAGTTTGACACAATCATCTAAATTGCAACAGGAATAGATTAAACATTTAATGTTATAAATATTTGAAAATCCTCTTCTTTAAAATATTTACAAGAATGCAATATTTGTTTTCTAAGTTTCTGATGATCTCTTTACAGGTATTCCATGCAAGGCCTTGGGGTTATACAAATGAGACACGAAAGAAGATTCTTTAACGGAATTTCTATTTTCCTAACTAAAGTCAAATGCCATTATCATTGATTGATTCGATCGTTTTCTACAACTGCAATGCCACTCTCAGTGAATCACGGCCCTTTAACGAAACGAATGTGCCTGATGAGTATTGTGAATGAAGTTGTAGAGGACAAACCTCCCTATTCTATTTTTGAAATGATACTCATAGCTATAGTGGTGGTATGCTAAGCATAATAACTGTTTATAGGGAACATCATGGTGATGATATCATTCAAAATGGATAAACAGCTTTCAGACTATAAGCAATTACTTTTTGCTGAGTCTAGCTGTAGCTGATTTTTCCATTGGTTTAATTTCCATGCCTCTTTTCACTATGTACTTATGATGGTACCTGGCCCCTGGTGATTTTGTTTGCGATTCTTGGTTAGCATTTGACTATCTAATAGCAATGCTTCTGTTCTAAATTTATAATTATAAGTTTCGATCGATATTTCTCTGTCACACGACCTCTTACTTACAGAGCTCTTCGAACTATAGGAGAGCTGCATTATGATAGCTTCAGCTTGGGTTATTTCCTTAATGCTATGGCCACCTTGGATATATGCTTGGCCTTATATAGAAGGAAGAAGAACAGTGAAAAAGAATCAGTGCTACATACAGTTTTTGGAAACCAACTCGTATGTAACCTTTGGAACTGCTTTGGCGGCTTTTTACGTTCCCGTTACCGTCATGTGCTTCCTTTATTGGAGAATATGGAGAGAAACAAAACAAAGGCAAAAAGACTTAACACATTTGCAAGCTGGAAAGAAGGAGGATAGTCGAAAATCCACATCAAGTGATGACCCCCCTGAACCTGAAGAAGTTACCCGAAAACCTGAAGAATCTAGGCGATTTAGAACGGATTCTTGTATTTTAGAAGACGCTCAAGAAACTACTTATGTACCGACATCACTATGTGTGGAAACCTCGAAATATCTCCCCAAACACAAAGAGTCGAAGAGGCTAAAAATAACTGAGTTGTTAAGAGCTTGGTGTAGAATTGACAGGGAAGGTGATCCTCAAGAGGAAGAAAGTACTAGTCATGAATCCCCGGTAACTACTCCTGCATCATTGGAAACTCCTATGCAACCCTGCTCAAGAACAGCTTCCATGAGCTTTAGAATTGACCACCGAATACCATTACAGTCTCAATCGCTCGCTACACCGTCAACATCGTCTCAGAAAGCTAATGACCAGGCTATACCTATGACTGAGAGAAATGGTCAAAGACGCTTTGAGCAAACTGTTCCTGAATGGAAAAGACAAGTGACAAGCATGACACCAAGACCTGTCAGTACTCCCGTAGTTCCACCAACAGTACCGCCAACTGCAGCAAGCACGAGTACTTTAACTATGAGACCTCGGCAACCAGCAGCATCTCCAGCACCATCTCAGTCTCCAAATTATACACCCGATTCTGTTATACCAATTTTGATACGCTACCACAAAGTCAGCATCAATTGAAGGCGAAGGAGAGTCTCAAGCTTCAATAAAATGATTATGGAAGATGAAGAAATTAAGTACAGATGCTATTGAAAACTCTCCAAGAAGGTGAATCAGCTGACAATAAAAATTCTCTAGAGTTAGGAACAGCCGACAGCCTGCTGAGAGCTGCTGATTCAGCAGTGGATGCCATTAGACTTCCTCTAAACACGAAACTGGTGCACAAGCAGGTTGCTAAACACCGTGCTCCTAAAAAGAAGCGTAAACAGCAGGAGAGAAAGCAAGAAATGAAAGCGGCAAAAACACTAAGCGCTATATTATTTGCATTTACAGTTACCTGGACCCCTATAATGTCTTTAGTTCTCTACAAAACTCTTTCCAACTGCGAGGATGATGATTGCATAACTCCAGGACTATGGAACTTCGCTTACTATCTTTGCTATATAAATAGCACTGTGAATCCTTTCTGTTATGCACTTTGTAATGCTAATTTTAGAAGAACATATACAAGAATTTTATCGTGTAAATGGCCACAACAAAAAAAGAACTTTGGATAGCCGTGGGTTTTTTACTTAATTCGTAATTTTACACGTCTTTGTATTACTACTTAACTCGTAATTTTACACGTCTTTGTATAACTGTATGGTGGTTCTTTGTTGTTGGCGTGAGTTTTTTAAACGGCATTTCGAGACGACGAACCTTGATGTATTTTCAACACATTGCTACATTTGTAGTTTCCTACAAATGATATGTAAATACACTATATTCTTGTGTAAAATAAAATATATGTTGATGTATTCATAATGTACTTATTTTTAACAGTGTCAAAATTTTCTCATAAAATTACAGTTTAAAGAAAAAGTATCCAATGTATGACATATTTAATTATTTTAAGGAAAAAATTGTCCCGATATTTTGGGCACCAGCTTTTAATTTTTTGTCTGCCTTTCCATTATCGTCATCTTTTTTGAACATTCGTAAACATTCTGGCATAATTTTGTTATTCCGAATGATTTATTTCTACGCCACTATTAATTATTTCACTGCTTTTTATCTTTACTGAAAGTATATTAAATTACTGAAACTACTTATAGAAATCTAATGAACGAAGTTTCTGATATTTCTATTCGTTAGAAATGACCTCTAACCATTTAAATAAGGCCTATGATAAAAGACTACATGATAAATACTCACTTGCGCAGTTTTTATTAATATATTTAGCTCAGAATTATATTAATTGTTGCACGGTTAAACAAATGAAATATAAAGCACAGACGTAAAATGTCTATTTTAAGAAACGATTTTTTCGAGGTTAACATAAAGGGTCATATTAATGAAAGAAGAAGAAAGACATAATATATTTTATAAAAATCTTCGAAACATAAACTTTATAGTACTCGGGTATTGAATTTTATATGGGTACTTTTTAATCTCATTTGCATTATGAGATGAAACTTTCAATATTAAAACAGTAGAAAAGGATACTTGAAAGGGAAAACGAGCTTTTTATTCGTAATAGTACAAAGAAAGAATATTTTTAGCTCAGAACATAAAGAAATAACACAACGATATATTTTACAATTATTTAATTTCTACTTCTATATGAAATATAAAGCCTATTATGTCCTTCCTTTGATAACAATATTATATTTGAGCTTTTAATTTACCGAAAATACTAAACCAATACTATTCTCAAATATTGAAACATCTGATAGGAATACCAAACCGTGTCTCCCTATGTCATTGCTATAAACCTGAAATAATTTAGTCTATATGAGTAAATGTAATTTACGTAAAGTAAAATGTTTCATAAATGAAATTTATTTTGTGAGAAAATATCCCTGAGTCCCACTTGTACTTGTTACAATAGCGTGGCAAAGAAGCTACGAAGTTCTGAGCTAACGGCTGCAACATTTTATTTCGTAATTAATTTTATTGGCTATTTACCTCATCTTTCAATTCCCTTCCGCAAATGAAAATGATCCTTTCGTCTCTCTGTAGATAGAGTGTCATTGTGTGAGGTTTCATTATGTGAGATGCTATCTGGGCATTCTTTGGTTCCCTAAAATATGTTGTCTAGTCTCTTTATTGAGTCAAAAGCAGTAAAGTGACATTCATTCAATAGCATAAAATGGAAATGAATATCACAGTGCTTTATTTTAAGTCTTTCGTGCTGGCACTTTACATACGGACAGAGTTATTTAATAATATGTTTGCTGATTCTTTAAATCATCTTTAAAATAAGCAGAATACGTAGTAATCATTTTATCGTAAAATGCATATGTTTTCTTCTTTAACACATAACTAATAACAATATTTAATGTATTCAACATTCCTGAAATTGTACCAAATATGCTGCTCTATTCGTGTTCCCAGGTGAGTCCCACAGAGAAGTTTGTGTACACACACAAGCGTCTTTTATACACATATTTCTTTTACTATAATATTTACTATTCCTGAAATACAGGCTTTTATTCCATTCCATATTAAAATTAATACATACAGAACCTTGTCTTAAGTAAACACTCCATAGAATGCATGGAGAAATTCGTTGACAGACATGTGTTTCAAGAAATGTCTCCTGATATTTTGAAGACCCACGATTCTGATAAAATTTAGGACGATTAACAAATTAAATAGCCCCATATAGAGTGTATTACTCTCAGAACCCAAAATCTTAACACAAGGAATAATAACATTCATCATTATTGACCAGTAAAAAAAGAGAGAAAATTCTATAGGTCTTTACCCATATTTATTTCTGAGATAAAAAGTATGGCACATTTATTTTAATACAGCAAGTAATTTGAGTTTAGATAACTGGGAATCACATATTTTTAAAATACAGCTGAAATCAAATAATAAAGGATCAGAAACTTTCCACCTTAAAATTTATGTTAAATATATTTTTTTTAAATGAAATAAATAAATGAAATAAGTCCATACATATTTTTCTGAAATGAAAGTGGGGTGCATGTTATCAGAAATAACCGATTCGTAACACGATGTAACATTATTCATTTAGAAAATACGTTCCATCTAAACAAGAAAATTTGTAAAGGTTAATTACTGGAAATACTAAAATTGAATGTTTCGAAGGATTAAGCGTACAGAACGAATTAGTTGTAAAGCATATCAAATATAACCATTAGTCGAAAACATTTCTATAAACAAAAGAAGTATTCAGCAACTCAATTTCAAGAATAAATTTTGAATAGACATATCTCCAATGAGAAACATGTATTTTCTTTGAAAGAGTGCTATTGATGGGGGAAAATGTAGCAAATATTGTGTTGACTCCCAGCTACTACAGATTTTCCCCTCGTGACGTGAAAAAAAAAATATATTTGATTGATATTCTAGACAGCTTTGAAACATAATTAAGCCAGGAAAATAAATTTAACTATTTTATAACTTTCAACGACTTTTTTTCCTATAGCAGTCCTTAATACAGGTTTTGTAGAGGAAAAATGAATTTTATTCCTATGATTCCTGTTATGATTCTGACAACATGTGTTCAAAATCTTACCAAGAAAAAGCGCATCAAGATATTTTTAATGGTTTTTTTTTAATCCCGTGTTCTTGGTATGCTTAAAATATTCCATACAAATTTCTAACATTTAGGTTCATTTACATCAATCAAATACTCTATTTTGTATAGAAAGTAATAAATTTTAACACAGTCGGATGAACATTGTTATTTTGAGTAGAAAAGGGGCTGTTAAATATATATATATATATATATATATATATATATATATATATATGTATGTGTGTGTGTGTGTGTGTGTGTATGTTATGATAAAAGTTAAGCTAGATTAAAGTAAGTAAATATATGGTAATTAATTGGAAAAACAGGATAGTTAGCAGAAAAATATTACGACATAAAGACATTAATTTGAAAAAATTTAACCTTAATTTTAATTTTACTAGAATAATAACATTATGTATGTATGTATATATATATATACACTGCTGGCCACCCAAATTGCAACACCAAGAAAGACAAGAGATATCACAACAAAATTAATTTTGTAGATAACATGTTGACAAGTACCAAATGATTAAATTTATAGACTTCTGTGAAGTGTGGTTCCTGCCAAAATCAGTAGCCAGAGTAGTCGCCATTGTTGGAGATCACCGCTGCCACACGCCTCGGCATTGATTCAAAGACTCTTTGGATGAGTTCTTGGGGTACAGCAGACCAAGCAGCTTCCACACGTTGTCAAAGTTCATCTGCTGTGACAGCTGGGGATGGAATCTGGGTCAATAGTAGAGCAACCATGGACCACATGTTTTCTATCGGCGAAAGATCCGGAGAGCGAGGCGGCCAGGGAAGCAATTCAATCTGGCAATTGGAAGAAGAAACCGTTGGACAATGCGTGCCACGTGTGTCGCGCATTATCCTGTTGAAATATGGCTGTGGGCAAGCCCTGAGGTAAGGAAGGTACAACTGGCTCCAACACCTCGGCGATGTAGCGCTGGCTGTTTACAGTACCGGCAATGCGTACTAAAGGTGTGCGAGAGTGATATCCAATACCGCCCCATACCTAATACCCGGTGCAGGACCAGTGTGGCGGTGCATAAACGCAGCTGTTCAGCATCCTCTCTTCACGGTGTCTCCAGACTCGAATGCGTCCATCGTGGTGTTGCAGACAGAAGCGTGACTCGTCAGTAAAGACAATTTCATTCCATTCTGCCGTCCACAACCTTCTGTCATCACACCATTGACGGCGGAGACGTCTGTGGTTCTGCGTCAAGGGTAGACAAAGCAATGGACGTCTTGCGGACAGACCACTCTGCTGTAAACGGCGTCGAATGGTACGCGCAGACACTGGATGATGCGTTACAGACTGTATGTGCTGTGCTATGGTTCGTGATGTGACTGAGCGATCCGTCACTGCCATGCGCACAATTTGCCTGTCATCACGTGAAGTGGTGCTGTGAGGTGGATGCGATCGAACACGCCGGTCCGTCGTACCCTCCTGCATCCTACAATCACATATCCGCATTACAGTTGTTTGGTTTTGTCCAACACGACTACCGATTTCCCTGAAAGATAATCCACAATCTTTGTAGGCCTCTATCCTTCCTCTGTCGAACTCGGATACTTGATCAAAAGATGATCGCTGTTTTTGACGAGGCATAATTCACCGTTTTCTTGAAAAAACCACAAGAAAAACGCAATTACCGAACTTGAAATTGTCGAAATCTCCAAGCCTTATATAGCGCTTTGAAGTGGCGCCACAGGCGCGCGTGATGTGCGTCTGCGCTGAAATTCTAATCATTTGCATATGTCACCTCCGCTAATGCATGTTGTAAATTTCATGTTATTTGCATGTTTCCTTCAGGGTGTTGCATTTACAGTGGCCAGCAGTGTATATATATATATACATTATATATTTGTATGTAAACTCTATATGCTTATTTGTTGGAGCATGTGAGAACGAATATGAATTGGAATAGAGAAAAAAAAATTTTCGAAAGGAGACATCATCGCCTTAACTGAAACTGTGGTATGAAGGATTCAAATCGAAGCTATATCTGACACTTTGCACTTCCCTTTAGGAGGAGGGGCTGAGGATGATCAATCATATATTTGTGATTCCTCCTCGAGCTGAAAATTTCTTTTGGTGGAAGAATGAAATTTGACACCATAGAATCAACTGAATGAACTTGCGTTGTTTAAGGTTATCCTCTGGCATGAGCATTTTCCCATTTGATGAATCTAATCCTTTCCTAAAGTAAGTTTTTTTTCTCCTTTGTATGAATCGGTAAATATGGGAGGCGAGTTGCCATTATTTAATGTTAAAAATATAAATAAATTGTGTAAGACATTAAAATTTTACTTAGTAATGGGAAAGGGTTAATTTCATTCATGAATTTAAAAAATAAATGTAATGTAAAATGAATAAGAAAAACAAAGCTACTAACTATTACTTTTGAAATGCGAAATTGGTTGTATACAGCAATCTGAATATACACAAAGTGAGTTAATTTCTATGACTTATCAGATAAAATTCGAAAATTCAACAATGTATTTTTTAAAGAGATTTATTAATTTAAAATTAGCTTCAATAGGATTATATGTACGACAAAAGTCTGTTTTTTTAATTACTGTATTTACTGTTCTGATACTTTTTGTAAGAAATCATCAGGTTTAAAAATTAGTATTTTCAAATTTAAATTAAATATATATGAAATGCACGTAAATGGAAGATTATATAGATGGTTGATAATCATTAACCATAGCTTTTACATTAGGGCTGATTTATGGTGGCAGTCCACTGGGAAGAATTTGGAAATTTAACCCAAGGACAGAGGTTTATTCCCCCTCATACAACTATGGATAGTAGAATTAAAATTTAAAAAGAGGTGTTTTTTTAACAGTACACACCTAGCCAGAACTCAAACCAATAAATATACGTAACATTCAGAATCTTACACCTCATGCCCAAATCATCACCTTGCACATCCCACACCATCCCTGATTGTTCGTACTGAACAGGGGTCCCCGTCACTCTTTTTTTAAGTACACTCATTTCCATAAATTAAGGATAATTCAGAACCACACGGAAATCAAACTCTAAAGTAAAAATTTCTCCTGTAGAATTATCACACACATTTTGAAGTATAATATGCAAATAACAGGAAGCCTCCAGATGACGCCTATAGTACGTCACAATGACGAGAGTGTAAGAGAGGGGTATATAAGGGATGGTGGCAAAGAAGTAAAATTGTTCAAAATCGTTCTGTAAGCCTCTCAGTGCCTTAAGCGAAAAGTTATGACACAGAGGACGCATGTGGATGATTTTTTTTACGTGGTAGAATTATCGGCCGCCTGGAATGTGAGCGTACTCAGATGGAAGTATCCGAGGAACTTGTAATTGCCCAAAGTGTAATCTCTAGGCTTTGGCAAAGAGTCCAAGATGATGGAAATGTCTGTAGACGTTACAGTACTTGTCGCCCCCGAGTTACAACGCCGAATGAAGACCTGTATTTGGCACTAACTGCCAAAAGAAGCAGACGGAGCACAGCATCCGACCTGTCTCGTCAGCTATCTGCAGCCACGGGTACCACAGTTTCAAGGCAAACCGTGTACAGACGTTTGGGAAATATTGGTCTATATACTTGCAGACCTGTCAGATGTGTTCCGATCTCGGCAACTCACTGTCGGCAGCGATTAGCCTGGAGTAGAGAACATGCAATGTGGGCATCGTCAAAGTGGGCTTGTGTGATGTTTTCCAATGAGTCCAGGCTTGTTGTCTGATTCACGTCGGCCTTTCATATGGAGAACGCCAGGTACCCGTTACCACCAAGAGAACATCATTGAACGACACCGTTACTGTGGTGCAGGATTGCTCGTTTGGGGTGGAATTATACTGGGTTCCAGAACAGATCTGCATGTTGAAATAGGAACCATGAACAGGCACATTTATCGGGACATCATTCTGGAACAGCATGTACGCTTGTTTCGGGGTGCCATGGGCGCAGAATTTGTGTTTATGGATGACAACGCCCGTCTTCACCGATCAAACATTGCGAATGCCTTCAATCTGAGGATATCACCCGTATGGAATGGCCAGTATTCTCACCTGATTTGAAAACGATAGAACATGTGTGGGACATGCTTGACCGACGAGTTGCAGCCCGTCAACCACCTCGTACATGTGTATCGAACTTGGGAGAGCATTGCTTGCTGCGTGGAGTAATATTCCCCAAGATCAGCTCGATAATTTGATACTCAGCATGCCTAGGCATTGTATGGACTGTATTTCATCGCATGGGAGACATAAAATGTATTAACCATCATACCAACCATGTAATATTAAGTTTTTGTAAAGGAGATTTTTTTACAATTGCTCCAGGGAGCAAAAAACGTAGTTTTTATGAATGGTATCATACATACACCATCTTTTTTTGTTCTTTATCTTTTGTTTAATAAATGGGCTTTATGAATAAGTCTCATTTGCTTTGTTTCTGAACCTTTATTTTCCGGAGCTGGGATTATCTTTAATTTATGGACATGAGTGTAGAATTATGGACGATAATCAATTTCGTAAGCCACACTTGATGTCGTCGTCTTCGACGTTATATGCAGAATTTACGCTCATTGTTCATGTCATCCCTTTCTCGTAAATATTTTAGTCCATGCTTACATCACACTTTCCATTGGAGACATGGTTGTACTCTTTTCCAACATAGAAGGGTGCAAAATTTATGAAAAAATCTGGCGTAGGAAGTATTTGGAGATCGAGATACAAACTTCTCTAAAAACTTTGTAACAAGCTAAAAATAAAAACGTTCCTTACATAAAAAGTATTACTGTAACTTTTCTTAAAGTCGGTATTATTTTAAATATTAAAAATGATTTAATATAATTTTATCACTTTTTGGAATCAACTTTATATCTTTAATTTTAATATTTCATTTTCTTATTATCTCTTATGATCACATGTAGAATACCAGGAACTTTAAAAAAATCCTTTAAATCAGTGTTAAATTTATAAATTATTCGGTAATTGAATTTACTTATAATTATAGTGGTAACTATTCTGATTTCTTTGCATACATTTTAAATCTTTTAAGGAAGGTATTTAAGATAAAATGTATAAAACAGAATTTCTGTTAGCCGATAATGTATGCTTTCTTGCGTATACGCCTATTAAAACATTACGACATTTAATTTGAAATAAATTTAAGCTTAGCTATTAGTTTTACTAGAACAACACAGTTATACATTAACATTTCATATTTTTTTTAACAAAAAACACTTTTTTACCTTTAAAACATATTTTAGCTGAATTAATTAGTAAATATTTGAAAAAAGAGTTATTTCTGCAAACATAAAAATATCAAATATGCACTTGAAGGCGGCTAAAAAGTTATGTACATAACTTTATCTTACATATTTCAGAGATTAAAACGGAAAATGTTTTTTTTTTTTTTTAAACCTGAAAAATCTTCTTCACGATTTTTCATGACCCGTAATTTTTTTATTTCATTACGAAGTTTAAGATAAAAAAAATCTGAAAATTAAATGGGAACAAACATGTTTAACTACATTGTTAACCAGTTTTCAAATTCTAAAATGCGAGACTATCTTCTAGTGCAACAAACTTGAGAATAAAAATGTTCTGACGCTAATTAGTCAGTGAAAGATTTGTGCGTGTTGGCATGATTCACGAAGGATTTAATTTTTACTTTTAGCTTAAAATATATTTAAAGAGTTCATTTTATTGTAGCTTCCATGGATTGAATATGATAAACTTATCTTTGAAATTATCGTTAAAATCTTTCATGATATGAATAAGCTCAGACATATCGTATAACAGATACTGGAGGGAAATCACCTTGTTACAAATGTAAGTTTATTTAGTTATATGTTTAAGAAGTATCGGGACTGGAGGCAGCCGTGCTGAGGGTGCTCAGATCGAATCCCAACGCGCACCATTCAATACCTCCGTGTATAGGCTGGATATTGTAACGTTATAGCCGTAGACCAGAAAGTCTTTCTATGAAGTCAGACAGGGTGGGAAAAGGTACCATCACCCCAGATGTTTGGTCCCATGTCGGCACCTAGGACCAAACATCAGGATGTTATCCATCTGATGTTTGGTCCAAATTGTCAGGATGGACAATTTGGCACCTGGGACCAAATTGTCCCAGGTGCCTCAATTATTTGATCATAATTGAGGTGGCAACTAGCTACGACGGACTCCAACCCTTGTGTGAGCCGCACGTATAAATCGGAGCCGCACACTTCATCGCGAAGCCTGCATGGACCTGGTCTGGAACTTCCAGCCAGGGTGCATTAGAAACAACAACATCAACGAGTATCGACGGGAAACGCATAATTTCCTATACCTACCAATCGTGTAGCAAAAAATGAATAATGAGCAAAAAATAGAAACAAAGGCTTTTATGGAAATCTTTTTTATTGTAAAATATAATAGCATTTTAAAGAGTAACAGCTTTGAAAATTTCTATGTAGTGGTATTATTTAAGTAATATTTATTTTTTTTATTTTTAGTACATGGTCCATTGTAAATGATTAAAACGTACATGTGCTACGATAGTCTATCGATTTGTCTAAATTTTTCCTGTCCCTACTGTAAGCTTTTTTTGCAATGTATCAATAAGTTACATTAATTAATACTGATGTTACACGTCGTGTTTTTCCATCACTTCAATATTTTGATGATCATGTAAGTTCACGTTTGCTTGCATCACATTACGTCCTAGTTCATGAGCCCGGGAATTTCATTCTAGATATTGCTAGAAAAAGTTTTTCCGGTTTTCCGGTTCTAATATCTACATTTCATAATTTGTTAAAAATGTATTTTTCTGCAGTGTCGTTTATTACTCGATTGTTTTGAGCATATATGATTATAGAAATTGGCATTTTATTGTTCTTCGCATTTTTCGATATGTGTAGTTATAAAACAGGATTTTATAAGCATAAAAGAACTCTCAAAAACCATCATCTACACATTTGTAGACAAAAGTTTAGACAAAATTTTAGTATGCCCTAAACTCTCTAAATTTATATAATATGCTTACAACTTAGGTAATAATATAAGATGGTATGATAATAAAATAAAAATATGTAACTGTAATAAGGTAAGAAGATAGTTACAATGTAAGAAAAATTACTCTTTCAGTTAATGAATTATTAAAATCTAATCAAATTGAAATGATTTGCGCAATAAATTATTTATTCATTTATCTATTCCCATTAGCAAAAGAATTCCTCTTAATGTTTCCTTGCAATAGTTTTGAAACACGTTTAATGTGAATATCTGTACAGAAATCCCTTTAAAGGTAAGATTTCAAGATTAATTTCTCTTAATATCCCTTAATCTCTACCATAATCCAGGTAGACATCTTTGGGGATCCATATTTATAATTCACAAATGGCTCCCCAAGAGAAGAAATATCTACATATCAGAAGTCATATTTCATTTTCATTAGATATGACCTACAGACATGTTTCTCGTAAATATCTCATAAATTTCTCTATATGTTGTCTTTTGGGGAACGAGAATATTTACAACATTAAATGCTTAAAACTAAAGACGGGAAAATAAAGAAACTGTATGCAATTTGATTGAAAGAAAAATATAAAAGCATTCAATCAGCAAAATATATAAATCATGCAAATTAAATACTTTTATTTTGATTATTTATTTTTAAAATTGCATTAAATGATACTCAACACGATATTTTGCATATCATATGCAGTCTATGTACAGTTTTTCCAATGTGAATAGATTTTCAAAGAACTTCTGTGATAAGTGCTTTGTTTAAAGGCTACGTCTCCAATGCCATATCATCAGTAAGAAGAATTGAATTAAAAAACTGTAAATTAATTGTTTAATATCGTAATTTGAATTTGTAAAACCGTGGTAGATCGTGGCAAAATTTTGGAAAAATCCTCGCAAATTTTAGCACTGACATTATTAAAAAATATTTTATATTTATTATAGCTCGATATAAGCATGTGTCGAGCTATAATGTCGATATAAGCATGTGTCTTTTTTGGCTTTACTAAGAAATGGTCCTACTCAGCATGCGTGAAAATCACTCTTACTTGAAACGTCACATTTCATCTTTAAAAAAAAACATGCACTGAGGAGCCAGAAAAACTGGTACTCCTGCCTAATAACGTGTAGGGGTCCTGCGGGCCCGCAGAAATGCGACAACACGACGTGTCATGGACTCGACAAATGTCTGAAGGTATGCTGGAGTCAATTCACACCATGAATCATGCAGGGCAGTCCACAAATCCATAGAAGTGCGGGGGGGGGGTGATATATCTTCTGAACATCCCATTGCAAAGCAACCGAGATGCACTCAATAATCTTCATGTCTGAGGATTTAGGTAGTCAATGGAAGTGTCTAAAGTCATAAGAGTGATCCTGGAGCCACTCAGCAGCAACTCTCGACGTGTGGGGTGTCACATTGTCCTGCTGGAATTGTCCATGTCCGTCGGAATGCACAATGGACATGAATGGGTGTAGATGATCAAACACGAGGCTTATGTTTCCGTTCCCTGACAAAATCGTCTCTAGACGTATCAGGGGTTACATATCACGCCAACTGCACACGCCCCATACCATCACAGAAGTTCTACTAGCATTAACAGTCCCCTGTTCGCATGTACGGTCAATGGATTCATGAGGTTGTCGCCATACCCGTACACAGGGCCTGATTTAGAAAATTCTTCACTATAGGCACAACTCGGGATGGGGGCCCCCTAACACTGATGTGGGCGTAAAATTTTCAAAATTTACACACATAAAAAATTAATCATGAATCATTGTGAAAGTACCATTTTATCAAGAATTGGCTATATGAAGCGTAGAAGCCTAGACCATTATCAAATAACAGAAAACAATACAACATATCAATTTCATCATGAAAACAACAATACAATGCCACCAGAAAAACTTATTAATGCCTTATATACACTATAAAATACATGTGATGAACCAATCAATCAATCAAATTGGAAAGGATATATAAAAAATTGCTATTAAAAAAGGTAAAATTTAAAAAAAACTGACTTGGGAATTTTTTCTTTTTTTTCATTTAAAACTAAAATTTTTGGGGGACCCCTAGGCCCGGGCCTACCGGGCCTAATGGAAAATCAGGGCCTGCCCGTACACGTCTATCCACCCGATACAATTGGAAACGGGACTCGTCAGACCAGGCAACGTGTTTCCAGTCATCAACAGTTCAATAGAGGCTGTGGCGGGCCCAGGCGAGACGTAAAGCTTTGTACCGTGCAGTCAAAAGCGGTACACGAGTTGACCTGTGGCTCCCAAAGTCCAGATCAATGACTGTCCGTTGACAGTTCGCAGGTTTACACTTGTTGATGCCCCAGCATTGAAAACCAACCGGAGCAATTTGAGGAAGTGTTGCACGCCTATCTCGTTAAAGGATTCTCGTCAGTCGTCGACGGTCCTGTTCATTCAAGGTCTTTTTCCGGCCGCATCGTCAGAGATTTGATGTTTTACCGGATATCTGATATTCACGGTACACTCTTGAAATGGTCGTGCTCAAAAATCCGAATTGCATCGCTACCTCACAGATGTTATGTCCTATCTCTCGTGCGCCGACTATAATGCCACGTTCAAATTCACATGAATCGTGATAATCGTGGAACCGATCTAACAGCTTTGCCAGACAACTGTTGTCGTATATAGGCACTGCCGACCGTATCGCATTACGCTGATTGGTTGCATATCTCCGGTATTTACATACGCACTCCTGTACCATTTTCTTATGGCTGTTCTATGTATATCATACATCGTTTTGCATTTTAAGAGTAGCAGAGGAGATAAACTATACACTCTATACGGACTTAAGTCCACATCTTTGTTTTACCGAATTTAAATTTTTTTAATAGTTTTCATATTGATGAAACGTCAACAGTTAGCATTTGGTGGTAATATTTCAGATTTTATTGTATTTAAGAAAACTGAATATGACTTTATGCATCTAAGTACTATGTCACCTGACACACAAGCAACTTATGAAATTATTGTTTCTTAGATATTAAGAAACTTACAAAATAAAAATTACAAAAATATGTGTGAAAATTATTTAAAATTGAATATTTTCCTTTACATCCAATTATAAATATATTAAAATATCATATTAATAATTTAAAGAACTAAAATTTAGTTCTCTAAGCAATACATATTTCATAAATTCCTATAATCATCATCATTACTA
This sequence comes from Dolomedes plantarius, assembly GCA_907164885.2. Taxonomy (NCBI): domain Eukaryota; kingdom Metazoa; phylum Arthropoda; class Arachnida; order Araneae; family Dolomedidae; genus Dolomedes; species Dolomedes plantarius. Next base: position 13,300,686 of record OU015494.1, on the reverse strand, counting down.
AAACCATTTTGGCACTCTAAACTGTAAAACAATGCAATAAATTTCATTTACTGAGTAATGAATCTTACGAGCATGAAACATTGCGTCATGGAGCGTTCATAATGACGCTCAGTAAAGTTCAAAATTGTTAGTCCATGACCCCTGTACGGGCTGTGTAATCAAGCGTATAACTAACGACTGTCGACCGAAAGTAGTTTCTCAAGAAATATTCCAAAGTATCTGTAAATTTCAGACATCGAGAAAAATGTCTGTATAATTTAAGTTTTTTTTCTGGGTAGGGGACCCTGAAAATATTGATCTCTAAAAATAATATTGACTTCTTTTTTTCAATAAAGACTCAGATATGAGGTCTTTGGATTTTAGGATGTTTTGAATCACACATGATAACATTCCTTTTTGAACATTCAATCAGTCTGTATCTTACAGGATGTTTATGCTAAAATACTCTCCACAAAGCTGATAAATTATAAAAAAGGATCTCTTCATCGACATCTATTTTCTCCATCGCAAACAACTCTATTCAACCCCTTTCGGTATAAACATGCGCATTACAGTTAGTTCTCTCACCTGACTTGAAACTACCTATAATAATCGATTATTACAAGGTTTAAATAGGTATTCTAAAAATAACTACTTTGCTAGAACCTAAATTTTATTGTAAGTTAGAAAAATGGTAAATGTTTTCAGTTATTACATCCTTTTTATAACATATGTAAGGTATACACAAGATTCGATTCACAAGAATCGAACTTTTGAATTAATGAATTAAAGAAGCTGCTTCAGATATGCTAATTTCGGCATACGCTCTTAGTATAAATACCACGCAGCGTCATTAAGAAAAAAGGGGAGGTTGTTAAGGTTGAAAAGGTGTTATCCTTCGCTAGTGCTTAGCGGGCCAGAAGTTTACATGGCAGTACTGCTGGTTTGACTTACTGTTCGTGAGTATAAAAATATATTGTTCTTGAAAGCTGTGTTTATACATTCCGTACAAGTAGTACGCATGCTTATTGCTGTAAAAGCCAATTATATGTGCAACGAATTCAATAAACATTGTTTCATGTATAAACTGCGTTTGTATAAAATACAAATTGAGTGCCCCCTTAGTATAGAAACTCTATACTGGCGCCCGAAAAATATATATACCCTGGTAGTTAGCGTTACATTTGTAACGAACAACATAATTGAAATTAAAAACTGTGTACTGTGTACGTATATTGATAAAATTGTTGCAAGTACTTATATACTATTTAAAAAATGAGTGTTGTAGAACAAAATGCTGCTGGAAATTTTCCTCGGGTAATTATGGTTCAGCAAATTGCGCCATTCGAAGCCATCTTCAATGGCGGCCCCTCAAGCCAATTCCTAAAGAAAATTGAGCATTACTTTCAGCAACAATGCACCCCAGAGGGGGATAAAATTGCTCTAGCCGCTTTAAGAGGTAGTGCATATCAGTGGTACACGTGTATGAAAAGCAGTAATCTGATTTTTGACTATTCGTCATTCAAGCAACAGTTTCTTAGCGTTTTTCCAAAGACCTTTAATCAAAGTGAAATTGAAGCGGAAATTTATTCGCTAAGGCAACGTGAAGGTCAGTCTGCATTAGATTTTCCTACGGAAAAGATTTCCAAGTGTGAGGAATATTTAGAAGGGGTAACGGAAGCGGTAATCTTAAAAATAGTTATCCATTGTTTGAAGCCAAGTGTTCAAGATTTTTTAGATAATCAAACAATTACAAGCAAGGTTACCCTCCTTCAAGCTTTAGCTAAACATTACAATAGGCATTTCTTCGCTACCCCCTATCCTAATTCAGGTACGAGAGATTTTATACACCCCAGCCAAAATTTTTCGCGAGTTTCAAATCGACATCGTGGACGGCATGATAGTAAAGCTCAACGTTATAGTAACATTAGTGCGCTTACATTAAAAAATGTGCAACTACCTTATGTGCACTTGCAAATTGATTCAATTCCCATAACAACTTTACTTGATACCGGCAGCGAAAGGTCGTACATGTCAGAAAAGTACTTCAAATCGCATTACGACATGAAGCGCTTAAACACACATAATAAATTACGAACACTTTCAGCTCAAGGGGAAGAATGTCAAATATTAGGCTCATTATTGACGCACATTAGTATACAATCCCCAAAAAACGACCTTGTTTTTCACGTAATGCGAAATAGGTTATCCTAGGGATTGATTTTTGCTACTCGTGTAATGTAGCACTAAATTTCAAGCAGAATTCTATCTCGGTGCAGATGCACCAACAGTCCAAAGAAGCTGTGCTGCCCGTTCCGGTTGACTTGTCGAAAACGGACTTAAAAGAAAACGAAAAAGTTCGTTTACAGACTACTTTAAACAAATTTGCCGAGGTATTTTCAGACAAGCCAGGTATTACTCACGTTACAACTCACAAAATTGTTACGGGTGACAGTCCCCCAATTCGTGCCCGCCCATATAGGTACGATACAAACAAGCAGAATGTTATAGACATTCATATTGATAAAATGCTTCGCCAAAATATTATTTCGCCGGTCGATAGTCCGTGGGCAAGTCCGGTTGTGTTATGTCGAAAAAAAGGCAACTTGCCTATTACTGATCCCGAAGCCTGGAGATTTGCAGTTGATTACAGGGGGCTGAATAAAGTAACAAAATTCTCTACATATCCTATGCCAATAATTGAGGATATTCTTCATAGTTTAAAGCCATTTAAATACATGACTACTTTAGATTTAACATCCGGGTTTTTCCATGTACCTATGGCGGCTGAAGACGTTAAAAAAACGGCGTTTATAACAAAAAAAGGCACTTTTGCGTTTCGTCGCATGCCCTTTGGACTCAATGGGGCACCTGGCACATTCCAAAAACTTATGGATATAGTACTAAGGCCTGGTTTAGGAAAGAACGTTGCCGTATACCTCGACGACATAATTATTACGGGGGAAACTTTAACCGAGCACTTAGCTCTTTTACAGGAAGTGCTCTCTCTGATAAAACAGGCTGGCTTAACAATAAATACAAAAAAGTGTCAGTTCGTCCGCAAAGAACTACCGTATTTAGGATTCAAAATTACGCGTCAGGGCGTTCAAACGGATTCATCTAAAATCGACGCTGTAAAAGCGTTTAAAATCCCACAAACGGGAAAACAACTTTCGTCGTTTCTTGGTCTTTGCTCATATTACCGCACATTTATACCTGCATTCTCGGAAGTCGCCGAACCGCTTTACAAATTGCGAAAGAAACGCACTAAATTTACGTGGAGTTCTGAAGCCCAGAACGCCTTCCAAACATTAAAGCAGAAATTGATCCAAGGTCCGGTACTACGCCATCCAGATCACAAGCTACAATTCGTAGTGCAAACGGATGCTTCTAATGTCGGAATCGGCGCTGTACTAATGCAGGAAAACCAACCTATCGCTTTCACATCGCGAACTTTAAATTCCGCAGAACGAAACTATACAACCACTGAAAGGGAATGTTTGGCTATTGTCGTAGCACTCAAAAAATTTCGCTGTTATTTCTCAGAACAGCCGGTTCGGGTTATAACTGACCATGCTGCTTTAACCCGATTATACTCGGGCAAAAATTTTACGCCTCGTGTCATTCGCTGGGCATTAAAGATCCAGGAATACAACTTAATCATTGAGCATCGTCCGGGGAAAGGAAATCTGGTAGCGGATGCTTTAAGCAGAGACCCAGAGGGGGAGTCGATAACTCAATGTGAAATGCTCACTTCTATTGTGCTAGATAATAAAACGCAGTTGAAAGAAGACCTTCGTAAAGACCTGGAATTCGGAGATATAGTTAAATACCTAGAAAACCCCGAACAATTTTCCGGAGTTAATCTGCATGCTATACAGGGTAGAGCACAGAACTATGAACTAGTCGATGATCTCCTTTTTTACAAATCATCCACAAATCGGAATGGTGAAATTCGTCCCGTCATTCCATGTTCAATGAGAACACACATTCTACATACTCTTCACGATTTACCTACAGCCGGCCATATGGGTATTCGAAAAACTTTTTCTCGACTTAATGAGGTGGTTTACTGGCCCCAAATGAGGAAGTGGGTCACCCAGTACGTTCAAAGCTGTTACACTTGTCAGCGTACTAACTACACAAATTACCGCCCCGCGGGTTTTTTACAAAGTATCGTGGCCACGTTCCCTAATGAAATCGTAGGGATAGATTTATTAGGCCCATATCCCCGTAGTGCAAGTGGAAAATACAGGTTCTTACTCGTAATAGTCGACCATTTTTCAAAATGGACCGAAATTATACCCCTGCGTAGAGCCTCAGCCAAACCAGTTGCTGATGCATTTACACATAATTATGTTTTGCGATATGGTGCCCCTGTAAAAATTATTAGCGATAACGGTGTTCAGTTTGTCAGCGAAGTTTTCACGGACCTGTGTCGCAGGCTTCAAATAAAACATGCAAAAATGGTCACTTATAGACCACAGTCGAATATTGCGGAGCGGGTAAATCGCAATGTAGTTAAAATGATTCGCGCATTTATACAAAACAATAAAAAAACATGGGATCAACATATACAGCAGTTTGCGTTTGCATTACGTTCGGCCGTCCACGACTCGACAGCCAAAACACCTGCCGAAGTTTTTCTAGGCAGAAAGATTATCACCCCTTTAGACAGTCTATTCTTCGTACCGGGGCAAGCGCCTCAATTTCAACTAGCTGATATTCAGGAGATGCTTCGCGAGGTCAAGCAAGTTAATGACCAGATGCGGAAGCAACAGAAGATATACTACGATAAAAATCGTAGGGAGGAGAAATTTGAAGTTGGGCAATGGGTTTTAAAAGCCACCCACTCACTATCTAACGCCAGTAAAGGCATAGTCGGGAAATTTTGCCCGAAATTTCAAGGTCCGTACCAAATAAAAAAGGTAGCAGGCCCAGTGGTTACCTTACAAGAAGGCCAACAGCAAGTTCCCGCAAATATAGACCAGATTAAGAGGTATATAAACCGTGCAGACTATACCCTGTTTTCAAATCAAGTGCAACAAGGTTCACAAGGTTCACAAGATGCTGGACCCTCGGGGGTCACCAACGAAGACCGTCCTCCCCCTACTCACGATTCCGGTGATAACCTGCATGAGGGAAGCAGCTCCACTCCTGCACAGGAACCCCGGTCAGGAGTTAAAAGAAAGACTCCCATGACTTCTCCATCGTCGGCGCCTGACTCTCAGCCGTTCGAACATCCACGCAAGCGGGGGAAGCAGACGCAAAGGAAACGAAAGATCTCTGCCGCCCAACAAGATCCTCCTCCCAAGAGACCTCCTGTCCATCGTCAAGCCGGACCAGCGCCTCAGGACCAACGACCTGCTGCACGAAGGATGCCCACACGGTCAACGAACCCCTTTACTAGGACTGCGACCGTCAAGAGAGGTTCCACGGATTGGACAGACTGGTGCAAGGAAGTTGCTGCATTCATGAGGAACAAGTCTTGTATCAACTTTCTTATTCTAACTCCCACCCTTTAATAAAACCGAACCAAATTGGTTTGAAATTCCCCAGTGTATATACTGTGTAAACATTTTGAGGGGAAGGGGTGAGCCACTGAAAAAAAATACGGCATACTGTTGTTTTATAAATTTTTGAAGGGGACATGTAGTGACTAGGAAAAAAATACATACTGCACAATATACCAATTAACCACTAATGTACTAACTTCACAAATCATGACACATGTGCATTATAAATTGGGGGAGAGCAGATACAAACAGTCAAGAAATGTCATGCTGTGCAATTGTGTTGACAATTTTAACTAAAATAAGTTTTTTAGGGCGCAGTTGGCCAGCCCAGTATCCGCAACTCTGCAAATCCACTGTGTGATGGTGTCACCTGGACCCTTCGGGGTTAGTTTTGTAAAATGGTAGTGGCGTTTTTCCTCCACACAACGTGTGGAAGGTTTTTTTTGGCTTTGTCACCCATTATGTAAAAAGTCAGACCAGCACGCGTTTTCAATTAGTTAACTGAAGCCGTTCAGACCTCAGTTACCTAATTTTTTTTTCGAGGGAGGCCAGTGTAAGGTATACACAAGATTCGATTCACAAGAATCGAACTTTTGAATTAATGAATTAATGAAGCTGCTTCAGATATGCTAATTTCGGCATACGCTCTTAGTATAAATACCACGCAGCGTCATTAAGAAAAAAGGGGAGGTTGTTAAGGTTGAAAAGGTGTTATCCTGCGCTAGTGCTTAGCTGGCCAGAAGTTTACATGGCTGTACTGCTGGTTTGACTTATTGTTCGTGAGTATAAAAATATATTGTTCTTGAAAGCTGTGTTTATACATTCCGTACAAGTAGTACGCATGCTTATTGCTGTAAAAGCCAATTATATGTGCAACGAATTCAATAAACATTGTTTCATGTATAAACTGTGTTTGCTTCAAATTTAAATAGAGTGCCACTTCAAATTATATACACCCAAGTCTGGGTAGAAGTGAGCATAGAAACTCTATACATACTTTATAATACAGTATACGTACTAATATTTTATTGCGGATATATATATAAATAATAAATTTAATGGTATGTCAGACAGAGGAAAATGACTCGATTCCGGTACTTTTTATTAAACGAAATATATAAAAGGAAATACATAGAACGCTTCCGCTGTTAACAGTATAAAAGTGAAATTGAGAGATCTAAAGTTTATCACTAGTAATATCTTTAGCTTCCAGGAAGGTAAATCTCTTTGGAATATTTTGGAGTGTGTTTGAAAACAGTCCCTTCTACTTTATTGATAAGAGCCGAAAATAGAGGACCCTTTTTGTTCTAAGTAAAATTGTTCTGTGTTCTGGGTCAGAAAAAGCGTGCATAATGATTTTCGAACGTTTTCTCTCCCATCGCCAAAGATATTGAAATTCTTCTATCATTTCTTAAATATTTTGAACCTTCGACTGGTAAACAAGGGAATATTTCGAGTGCATATGATTTTAAATAAAAAGGAATTTTCATTAAAAGCTATGAATAAATAAAACTTCGGCTGTCGGTTTATCTGCAATCTGCATGTTCCGTTTTACTGAGAGATATTTGAATGTAAATTAAGCACAAAAAAAAATTGGGCTAAAATTGGAAATCATTTGTGCTACTTGCATCTTACAAAATTTTCTTTTAAATATAAATGTGGCATAAAACTTAAATACATTTGTATAAATACGATCTCAATGCCCTCCCCTTCCTTTTCGGATGCACACAATAGCTAAAATCTCCTATAAATTATCAATGGATTATTTTAAATTAAAACATTATTTTTAATAACCCTAAAAGCCTTTAGAATAACTCTGAACAGGAATCAAAAATAAGACTTCTTCATAAATGCTGCGTGTTCCTGTTTTCCGTTTTCGAGTTTACTGTAACTCAATTGAAGTAATTCATAATTTTTGCATATTTAAATATATCGAGTTTTGATACCTTTGTTTTCCCCCTTTTATATGCATTCTAAGGTATAATTATAAAATGAAATGGAAGTAAGATCTATCAAAAAAGACATAATCTTGTTTTCAACTGTATACAAAAAAACGAAAATTAAATCAAAATAATTTTAAGTTAAAATACATAGTATCTGAATTCGATTAAGTTTGTTTCAAGAACAATAAATTTTAGGATTTCTAAAAATTTTTAACTATCTTGCATTTTACACTAGGTATGCATGCTTTAATGCAAGATATTCTTGAATTAAATTTTTTTTTAGTTATTTTAGTTTTTTTAGCTGTTGAAAATTTCTTTTTTTCAAAAAACAACACTCACAGGATTTTCACGCTACTATAATTATTGATATGTACATGGTGTAATGACGTGTTTATATTTCACTGTGTTTTTACAATTTCCTATATTTAGATAAATTTCCATATCACTTCCAAAGAAATCCATAAGTCAATAATTAAATACAAGTCAATAATTAAAAGCTCTACGTCATAATCATGAAGAATTATCTCAACAGATTCAGTTCAAATGAAAGGAATTATTTATTATAAATTTAAGCCCTTTTCTCCTGATTTTTAACTATCTGTAGAAATATAGTCTACTTTATAGCATATGATATTTAAAATTTACTACTTTTCCTTTATTTTTTTCAATAAGTTAATTATGTTAATTCGACTAGCTTAAAATTCTTGTATGTGTCAAGGTCGTCACTAAAACTAAAGAATAAAAATAATTGCATTTAATAAAAACATGAATGTTTCATGTTACAAGTTTGCCCTTCTTTCTGTTGGGGTAAGAAAATTTATTGCTTGACTTATCATGCCTGAAATATATAGATTTCGATTATTAAAATGTGTTACAGGGACAAAGAGAGAGATGATTGGAAACGTGTCTCTTGCCGATGACAAACATTGGGGATTTGCATTATGTAACGTCCCAAACTCAAATTGTTTTCTAATCTCAACATGCTTTTTGACTCAAAGATTCATTACTTTAATTTAAAGACCTGTAAAGTAATTAGCAATAGGTCTATCGGAGGAAATAATTTATAGTTTACAGCGTTTGATTTAACATGCTAAAATTGACGTTTGTTTTGTAAACAGTGGCTGAAACACTAAAAAAATCCTCTAACATCCGTTATGGTGAGAAAATTTTTAAATGAAGAATAATTACATTTTACTTTTTTTCATAATGGGCAATGTCAGAATTTGGTAATACAATATAAAAATGCATAACTTAGCTCTTCAAATAAACACTGTATTGCGTCAAATATAAGAAGTTAGCGTTAAAAGACTCTGCTGCCATTATAAAATAGGAGATAATATTTCACTTCATTCAAAAGAGCTGTAATTATGTAGCTTTACAGTCAGAATGTTACCAGATTATTTTTCAGGGGCAAGAGTTAAAATACTCAATTACTTTTCTACGAAAATAACCATTACTATACAAATTTACTGCACCACATAAATGCTGCACCAACACAAATCATTCATTACTATAGAAATTTACTGCACCACATAGTATGATGCTTGTGAGATATTAAAATTAAAATTTAATAAACATAATAATTTAGCATGAATTTATATACCCGGAAAAATTGATATTTTTGTCCGGTTGAATGCGGTTTTGTTTTAGTGCAGTTTAATCCCATATCATTTTCTCCAATTTAACTAAATAGGAGAATAAATGTTAATTGATGCTACATCAAGATAAATCTTGTAGCGATATTGAAGCTTTCGATAAAAAGTTTTAACTTTTATGGATCTAGAACATAAATATGTATTCTAAAGCTAAACCCATTGTAATATGATTATTATTTGCTCTGTATCCTTATTAATGCTTTTGCTCGTATTACTATTCAATGCTTTTGTTTGTATTTCAGTTTGGCTTACCTTTGCCTTCGATATAATTGTGTTAATTTGATCTTACATTCATTTCCAATAATGTTATGTGTCCTTGGGTAACTTAATTAGAAGACTAACGAGAAAGAAACGAAATAGGAATGCAATACAAAGGGCTGTCGAACAAGTAATTAAAGGGCCGTAAACCAGCATTTCATTTGAGCTCTTGTAAACTGATTTCATTATATTGATGCGTTGGTGAAATAGAGTAAGGCTTCCCACATACTTCACTTACTAGAGAAATAATGACAAAACGCTACAATAAATCTCTTGATGCCTACATCAGTCACTTACATATGTTACCTAATTACAAAGAACCTTTGTTTTATCAAGCGTAATCACAATAACTGCATATTTCCTAACCAATTTATTTCAGGGCCTTCATCGATTCCAAACAAATATATTTCCCTAATATCCACCATACAGTTATTTGTGTATTAATGAAGAAATTATACACTTCTGATCCGGAGCCTCATTATAAGTTTCGTAAGTTCTTTCCTCCCAGAAAAATGTCAGAAATGCTGTTTCAATTTTTTCTGACTAAAGGCGGATGTAATGATTTATTTATAGTTGTTTCAATACCAACTCGGTCGAAGTAAGCGACTTGCAAATTCAGAGACTCGAAATTTCTTATTCGAAGTAGATATGATTTGAGGAATTATTCATTTTCCTTGTAAGTCAAAATCAACAGTTAAATTCTGTATAATTCTTTCAAAAGTGAAAATTAATTTTTTTCTCTACTTTAGCCCCTGAATAAGGTTTAATTTCAGCTTTAATCAAATTAATTATCTCTTTAGGTAAGAGGTTACTGTGGAATTTTTTTTATTAATTTTGAAAGCATGAGAAAGCTTTTGATGAATGTTCCCAAACGTTAATCGTATACCAATATTTATAGCATTATATCAAAATTATGGTGATTTTAAAAGAAATTTTAAATGCCCTGGTGTAATTCTACAATGGATGATTAACTTTTCATAAAACGACCACTTATACATACCTTCAATTAATTACCAAAGGAGCAGAAATATATTTCAATGGTTGTTTTGTGTGAGATGCGTCGAGTTTTTAAAATTCATCGAATCCGAGTTTATAAAGCCGAATAGTTAGGGCACTGGCATTCGGTTCAGATCCTGTGGGTTCGAGTCCCACTGTCGGAATGAATGTTTGCAGCCATTTAAAATCGGCTTTAAACTGTAGGTCCCTGTCTAATTAACCGTTGTGTAGCAAAATTTTGACAGTAGCGATCCAAACCAAACCAAACCGAGTTTATAAAAACATGTAACTGGAAAAAGAATGAACAGCTCGAAAATTATAATTCAATTAACTCTGAATGTAATTAGTTAATATTAGAACTCCCTTGTCCATTTTCATCTCCCTTGAAAAAATTTATTAACACGTGCTCCGCCAGAAAAACAATTATTACCCCCGTACATTTTACCAACAACCACTCTTTCCACATAGTGGAACGAACCGAAGATTCCATTGTAGAAGATAAGTATATCCTACTAATATCATGAATATATAAATTCCATAAAATTACTGTCCTTCAGGGAGTGTTGTAGAACTTTTTTTCCGATTATTGTCATAATTATCGTAAATAATAACATACACTACTGGCCACTGTAAATGCAACACCCTGAAGGAAACATGCAAATAACATGAAATTTACAACATGCATTAGCGCAGGTGAGATATGCAAATGATTAGAATTTCAGCGCAGACGCACATCACGCGCGCCTGTGGCGCCACTTCAAAGCGCTATATAAGACTTGGAGATTTCGACGATTTCAAGTTCGGCAATTGCGTTTTTCTTGTGGTTTTTTTCAAAAAAACGATCAATTATGCATCGTCAAAAACAGCGATCATCTTTTGATCAAGTATCCGAGTTCGACAGAGGAAGGAGAGTGGCCTACAGAGATTGTGGATTATCTTTCAGGGAAATCGGTAGTCGTGTTGGACGAAACCAAACAACTGTAATGCGGATATGTGATCGTTGGATGCAGGAGGGTACGACGGACCGGCGTGTTCGATCGCATCCACCTCAGCGCACCACTTCACGTGATGACAGGCAAATTGTGAGCATGGTAGTGACGGATCGCTCAGTCACATCACGAACCATAGCACGGCACATGCAGTCTGTAACGCATCATCCAGTGTCTGCGCGTACCATTCGACGCCGTTTACAGCAGAGTGGTCTGTCCGCAAGACGTCCATTGCTTTGTCTACCCTTGACGCAGAACCACAGACGTCTCCGCCACCAATGGTGCGATGACAGAAGAATGTGGACGGCAGAATGGAATGAAATTGTCTTTATTGACGAGTCACGCTTCTGTCTCCAACACCACGATGGTCGCATTCGAGTCTGGAGACACCGTGAAGAGAGGATGCTGAACAGCTGCGTTATGCACCGCCACACTGGTCCTGCACCGATTATTATGGTATGGGGCGGTATTGGATATCACTCTCGCACACCTCTAGTACGCATTGCCGGTACTTTAAATAGCCAGCGCTACATCTCCGAGGTGTTGGAGCCAGTTGTCCTTCCTTAACTTCAGGGCTTGCCCACAGCCATATTTCAACAGGATAATTCACGACCACACGTGGCACGCATTGTCCAACGGTTCTTCGTCAATCGCCAGATTGAATTGCTTCCCTGGCCACCTCGCTCTCCGGATCTTTCACCGATAGAAAACATGTGGTCCATGGTTGCTCTACGATTGACCCAGATTCTATCCCCAGCTGCCACAGCAGATCAACTTTGGCAACGTGTGGAAGCTGCTTGGTCTGCTGTACCCCAAGAACTCATCCAAAGTCTCTTTGAATCAATGCCGAGGCGTGTGGCAGCGGTGATCTCCAGCAATGGCGGCTACTCTGGCTACTGATTTTGGCAGGAACTACACTTCACAGAAGTCTATAAATTTAATCATTTGATACTCGGTCAACATGTTATTTACAAAATAAATTTTGTTGTGATATCTCTTGTCTTTCTTGGTGTTGCAATTTGGGTGGCCAGCAGTGTAGAACATTGATAGTCTAGTTAAATTGCTATAAAATCTGTGCAGTAATGACCTGTTTAGTAGGATCAACAAAGGCAATAAGAGGCATAATTATGCTATTTTCTTTAATCAAGTGAGCTTTCTAAACTAGTTAAAAATAGTTTGAACATTAAAAATAGTTAAACTGATACGATGAACGCAAATATTAAACTGATACGATGATTCATTAATAATTTTAGGCTTTAGGTCCATCAAAATTCAAACTCAGAAATTTGTATCAATATTTTCATATTATTTTTTATATTTTAGCAGTTAATCCGAGAGTATATACGCATATAATCTATGTTTTTACAAGTCATGAATACGGAAAATGATTAATGCTGCTTTTTAAGCGTGTGAGAATGGTTGCGACAATGAAGAGTTCCTCACAGGTCTGAATTAATTTTGTTGATGTATTCTCTACCTCAAGTTGATAACTTTTTAATGGGTTTATTGTACTCCTTGTGAGAGAAGTCTTAACTATAATATCCATAGAAGACGGAACTCTCATATTTTCTATGAAACTTTTATAAACTCTTAAATTTTGGCTTAAAGACCATGAAAGCTATTTTTGAAACGTTCTCTAAGTGCATTTCTGCATAGAATGTTTGCATTTCTACCCATAAGATTATCATTTCAGAGGTTCTTAAACTCTTCATTCCCAGTTCAATTCCAGAACTGAATTTTTTTTTTAAATTTATATGTTCCTCATCACGCAGTCTCTGGTAAAAGCAGTTACACCTCATGTATTCATGTATTCCTTAAAGCCGTTATATTTGAATATTTATCTACATTTACATATATTTGTATTTTTTATCATTTTTTTATATATTATTATTATTATCATCATTATTAATGTTAAAATTATTCATGGTGGAAGTAGTAACAGTATTACTAATGTTATTTTATATTGATTATTTCGTTGATAATTTCATCTCTCTATCATTCCAATATGTTTCCTGAAAGTTAGACATGCTCCGGTTATGAAAGCTGATCTGTCTTTCAAAATTTGGTATTGAAATGGCTTCAGCTTACAAGAGTGAATTACTAATGGTGCTACGCTTTCCATTCAATGGTGAGTTTAGACAAATGATTGAAAAATGTACTCGTAGTATCACATATTTTGTCCTGGAATTTTGAATGTGCAAGCATGTCGGCCTGTACATGTTGGCCTCTTCGCTTTCCTGCAATATACCAATCGCCTATTTGCACTGAAAGCAGTATTTATTAGCAAATATAAATAAAGGTAAAGACAGCTAACTCTCTCTCATTTGCTTCTTACATTTTTAGTGAAATTTATAAATTTCTACTTAGAGCAAATACACTCATGGACAAAAAAATTAGCGCACCAAGAAGGAGTCGTCAAAATGAAACGAAATTTTACATACGTAATGACTACTTTGATATAACTAAATGATAAGAAAATCAAAGAAAAAGTATAATTTATTTCAGAGAAAAAGCAAAAGAACGGAGGAGTTAATACTCCGTTGGACCCCTTCTAGCGCGAATGCACGATGCGATACGATGGGGCATTGAGTCATACAAGTTCTGTATGATGTCTTGAGACATTTCGTTCCATATTTGACTCAACACGGGAAAACTTACCCGGCCCGGACACAGGAAGGATTGACAGATTAAGAGCTCTTTCTTGATTCTGTGGGTGGTGGTGCATGGCCGTTCTTAGTTGGTGGAGCGATTTGTCTGGTTAAGTTCGTTCAAACTCGTGGGATGCCCAACTGGTCGTCCCAAATGATCCCAGATATGCTCGATTGGAGACAAATCTGGGGATCGGGCAGGCCAACGAAGGGTAGTAACAGTGCGGAGACAGTCTTGTGACACCTTTGCCGTATGAGGCCGAGCATTGTCTTGTTGAAAAATGGCTCGTGGGAGCCGTTGCATGAGTGGCAACACATGTGGTTGCAGGATTTCATGAACATACCGCTGGGCTGTCATGGTGCCACGGAACAATACTAGGGGTGGCCGTGTATTGTAGGCAATGGCACTTTATACCATCACACCAGCTGTGGGAGCGATGTGTCGCTGTACAGCAAAGGCAAGATTGAAGCGTTCACCACGGGTTCTCCACACACGAACACGATTGTGATCACTGCCGAGATTGAAACTGGATTCGTCGCTAAAGACGACCTGGTTCCATTCCGCTGCAGTCCAGTTTCCTCGTGCGCGGCAAAACTCCAAACGGAGGTGTCGATGGGTGGGCGTCAAGGGCAGCACACGTAATGGGTACACGATACCAACTGTCCTTCAGCCAGGCGCCTTCGTATGGTTCGAGAAAACACAGAGGCCCCTAGTGAAGGTGCTACCTGTGCCTGGATGGCGGCCGATGAAGCAGTTGGCTGTACGCGTGCATTTCTTACGATGTGGCGGTCTTCTCGACGACTGGTCTGTCGAGGGCGTCCTGAGCCTGGTCTTCGTGTACATGACATCTCTCGGGTCCACTGGTCCCAACACCTCCTCACAACACAATCAGAGCGGCCTAATTGACGGGTTACTCGCCTAGCTGACCACCCAGCTTCCATCATCCCGACGATTCTCCCCCTCTCAAACTGCGACAACTGCTTATATTGTCTTCTAACACGGCGTAATGGCATGTCTATATCAGCTCTTCCTTTGTAAATGATTCAGCACACTCAAACAAGCTTTGGTTACCTGTTTTATACTCCACAGAGTACGATGTTCAACGCCCTCTACCGGCTATGCGTAATGCGCAATCACGCTGCATTTCTAATCATTTGCATATCTCCCCGACATGTACCTTCATTGCAAGTTTCGTTACGATCCCGCAATTATTTCTTGGTGTGCTAATTTTTTTGTCCATGAGTGTAATTCTGTTTTTACTGTGAAATTTAGAAATATAAAGAAATGAAAGAATTTGGTTTTTCTAGAATAATGTATTATTTTTCTTCCATATATGTAATAAAAAAGTTATTTTAATATTTGATTTTGAGTTATGAAAAAAATTAAATAAATTTTCTAATTTACTCTATTCTGTTCCTTTATTTAATTTCCTCTATCGAATTCGTCTCTGTTATTTTATAATACAATCGAATTATTAATTAATTTGATTTAATATTAGTAAAGGTTCAGGGTTTCTAAAATTGACTGCTCTTAATCATTAAAAAATATTTAAATAGCATGCAGTATTTCAGTTACAGTGGAAATTTCTTACATAATTTAATTATGTTAGACATATATTTTTTGATTTCGAATAATTCTGAACAGTGCAGTATAAATTTATAAAGAATCTAAGAGTGATTTAAAAACTTTGGATTCATACATCTAATTTTATTATATAGGAAGTGGAAGGTAATATATTTCAAAGAGACTACCATTTAAACTAAGTGTGAATTCAGATCAATTTACCGGCCGTAATATCAGTTAATAGCAAGCTGAAATCTAAACAATTGGACAAGTTGAGTAATCCAGTTATGGCTTCAGGGATATAATATGTTGGTGAATCACACAACAATACGGCTAATAATATTTGTCATTATTCTGTTCAATCAAAGGTAAAATACAGGAATATGAGATTAAATCTGTTAAAAATAGCAAACACTACTTAAACGTCAGATTGCTGTTGGATGATTGAAGTGTCGTTTTTACAACAATAAACAAATTAACGCAATACTGTAACTTAAAAAATGTTTCTACAATTTTAAATATTTTTATTACTTAAAGTACTTTAGAACAAGAAATTTGAACTTTAGAGATTTTGATTTTGGAAAATTATTGAAACGAGGGCATTATATGAAGATTGTTCCTCAAGGAAATATTAAATAACTTTAAATAACTTTAAGCAGTTTTAAACATTGATTTAAGATTTCAAATACAGTGGTTTTGTGATCAACTTTGTTTAATATTGACATGTAGTAGAACGATTCAACGATTTGTCGTGAAAAGTTTCTGAATACTACGAATATGTTAACCATTTTATAATATTTTACAAATAAATAGTAATTTCCTTTTATAAAGACTGAACTAAAAAGTCAGTATATTTCTGATAATTTTTGTCTAAACTTTTTTTATCTTTTTTTGCAATTCCGATAACGGATTGTAATATCAATTTTTATCTGATTGAATATGAAGTAGTATTGACGATCACTCTCAGCACCCATAACGTAGAAATGTGTGTACATTCATCATTCATCTTATATCCCTTAACATATTAAATTCATTCCAAAATACACTTTATGTGCCAAAATTTAAATATACTTTAGTACGAAAAGCGATATGAAAGGTATTGTGGCGTCACGGTAAAAGTTTAAGGCTAGTCTCTGAGGCTTTCTTAAAAAAAAATACACAACTATTGGATCCGTGCTAAAAAGAGGCAGAGTCCTAAATAAAATTCGAAGCCAATTTTTAAAACAGAAACTTAACAAGGGAATTTTTTTACAAAAAAAAAATTACATTAAAAGGGTACAACATATTTAGTTAACTGAGTGCAGGTTTAACAACGCACGCTCCGGGACCCATCTAGTCCCAAACAGGAGCTTCACAAAAATCATGACCGCTCGGGTCGATGTTATACGCCGCTCTCTCGAAAAACAACACCATACCTCTCCTCTCAGCCAGAAAAATCGGGGTCCGTCCTCTTAGAATGTCTGTATTTTTAGCCGGAGGAACAAGTAATCGTTTATTTAATCCTCCACGTGCTCAAAATCGGTGGGAACCGGCAAAAACTGCCCCGATAACACGCAGCTGTGTTTCTCGCACTCTGTGAGGTCTTGGGAAAATATAACCCCATACTTCCAGGACGCTACAGTATACATGACGTTTATTGTATGGATTACGAGTATTTTTCTTAATTTATTTATCAAATAGTTTCTTGTTTTAGATAAATAACTGTTTCTTTTTTTTAAATATAACCTGCAGTTTGTGAAACACAATATTAGTTCTAATTCAGTATTATTTCTAATTCAGAATCAAAATTGGAACAAAAGGAACCACTACACATCTAGTCTGCTTTAAAATCAAATAGGGAAAAAGAAAAGTTCAAATATATTTGTTCGTTCAGATACTTCTAAAAATACAAACATATATGAAGAAAATTATGAATTTATGAATGATTAAAAAAATTCATAATTATTATTTATGAATTTTTATGGTGAAAATGAAAGTCGATTTTCTTATAGCACATAAATATTTTATTGAATTATATACCCTCCATTTTGGTCCAATAACTTTTGTCATTTTTAAAATCATCACAGTTAGATGTATTTTGAAAAAACTGCAAAATAAATTATTTAAAATAAATAATTAAATAAATTATTAAAAGTCGGTATGGACAATAAATTTGCGAGATGCGGTAAAAGATTTTACGATGCGTTATCTCTGTTCTAAATCTTTTTTTTTATTTGAAAACTGATATCATACACTTTACTACAGGATATCACAAGTATTGACCTGGATAGGCTTTATCAGATTAAGTGTTCAATGATCACCAGAAGAAATATAATACTGATAGTCTTCACAAATACGGTAATCGAAAATTTGTATTGGGTTGTTCGGAAAGTCATTTCGTTTTTTATGGTGAAAATGAAAGTCGATTTTCTTATAGTGTATAAATATTTTATTGAATTATATACTCTCCATTTTGGTCTAATAACTTTTGTTATTTTTCTGTTAGTAGCGTGATTCCACACTCATGACACTTCTGATCTTTGCTGGTAAAAAATTGATCCAAGTCATTTTTGACGTCCACATTTGAGGTAAGGTTTTACCTTCTAAAAAAATTTGTAGAGACCGGAACAAGTAATAATCCGAAGGTGCCAGATCTGAAGAATATGGTGGGTGTAGCAATACATCAATCCAAGCTGTAAAAGCTTTTGGCGTAAAGTTTTGGAGTTAAAGTTTGGCGTTAAAGTTTTGAGTAAAAGTTACCAAACTTGTATGAGGTCTCGCATTATCTTGGTGGAACACTGTACCTTTTCTATTGATCAATTGTGACCTTTTCTGTTTGAGTGAATCATTCACTTTGTCCAATTGATGACAGTACACTTCAGAATTGATCGTGGTATTGTCCGGTAGAAGCTAAAAAAACGATTCTGTTGAAATACCACCAAACAGGCAGCATCACCTTTTTTTGATAAATATCGGTTTTCGAAGTGCTTTGAGCCGATTCGTCTTTTTTACTCCACGACCTCTTGCGTTTAACATTGTTGTAGACAACCCATTTCTCATCCTCAGTGATGATTTGCTTCAAAAATGGATAATTTTCTTGACGTTTGAGAATCCAATCACAGACGTCAATGCGACGGAGCAAATTTCTCTCTGCAAGAACACGTGGAACCCATGTGTCGAGTTTTGAATTTAAACCGAGGCATTTCATGTGATCATGAACGGTCGAATTCAATAAATTTAATTTCTCAGTGATCTCAAGGGTTGTTATTCGGCGGTTTTCATCAATGCCTTTATTTTGCCTTCATCAGCTTCAACTGGCCTTCCAGAACGTGGTGCATCTTCCACATCACAATTGCCGGAACGAAATTTTGCAAACCAGTTTTGGCACTGGTGTTCTGTCAATACATCTTCTCCATACACATTGAATATTTTTTTCTCGCTTGAACAATATTTTACCTTTTCGGTAGTAAATAAAAAATTAAATATGCCGAAAATGCTGCTTTCGACTATTTATATTTTATAGGGCGCCAAACGACAAATTTGCGCAGAATCAAACAAACTTTTTCACAACCAAACCTTACTGCTAGCTGCCCTTATATCAGCTATTATATCATCTTATATAAGTGCAAGGTATACATAAGATTCGATTCACAAGAATCGAACTTTTGAGTGAATAAATTAAAGAAGCTGCTTGAGATATGCTAATTTCGGCATACCCGCTTGGTATAAATACCATGCAGCTTGATTACAATAAAAGATTGTTAAAGTTGATAGATAAGCGAAGTAAGGGAGCTACGAGGTAAGCAGCTCCAGGTATTAACCGGCGCTTGTGCTTAGGGGCCCAAAGTTTACGTGGCAGAACTGCTGGTTTGACTGTCTGCTGGTTTGTGAATATTTTTATTGAATGCTAATATATATTCCGTACAAGTAGTACGTATGCTTATTGCTGTAAAAGCAAATTCTATATGTGCAACGAATTCAATAAGCATTGTTTCATGTATAAACTGTGCTTGTATCAAATTCATTTAGAGTGCCACTTCAAATTATATACACCCAAGTGTGGGTAGAAGTGAGTTAAAACTACATATATAATGACAATGTGGCTTAAGTGTGAAGTTAAAAAAATACAATTAAGTCCTCTGTTGGAAAAAAAAAACGAAATTACTTTCCGAACAACCCAATAGTTTCAATATTTATCACTGTCCTCAGTAGCACACAGCAATTATTAATTGGACAATATACATTGGTACTATGCATGTATTAGGGAACCAACCCAAACTACACTGAAACTCAGAAAATTGAGTTTGAAAAAAGCCTTAATTGAAAAATTCCAGTGCCTAATGGTTGGTTCTCTAATTAACAAAATTATTTCATCTAGACTATTGACATTGTTTTCCCACATAGGTAAACATGTGTTCCACTCAACCATATATTAAACTCAAAATGAAAACTATAGCGGTTTGGTCGTTTGTTGTATACAGTATGGACTCCAACATTTCTAAATCTCATTGTTATGGGAGTGATGGGTAGGTGGCAACAGTTCGAGGGAATTTTCTAGGTAGACACCATTCGTTGATCCAGCGAACATCGCGGTTGAGGCTTTCTGTCAAAACAGTGATTCTGTAACCGCGACACAGGGATAATTTAGGTCACGCTTCGGGGACTATACAACTGATGCCGTTCCTGATTGAAGAACAATCCTGCGAAGGGAGACCAAGCGAGTTTTCATTACCAAGGAAACCAAGTGGTCGTCCTCGGAACACCTTAAAATGTGCAACGAGTCCCTAAGTCCTGAGGAAGTTGCCACCATTCCGCCAGACATGAGTGAGGAACAACTTCAGACCACGGGCGCCATCTGATGGACGCTATTTTTAAAACCTAGTGGTCAAAAAACTAGATTGTTAGCACTTTTAGATAATACACAATTTTTTTTCAGTAAATTGTTTCGTTGGTTTTTATTACCCTTGGAAATGAGGGAGTCCATTCTGACGAACCCTGTATAACACTGTCCCTTTATAAACTATGGTTTGAAATATCTATAATGTTTTCAGTGTAAAAGATTTATAAATTAATACGTGATAAAAAATGCATATTACCATAAATTTTAAAATAAGGAACGTGTCTATTTCCTTTCTATAAAAACAAAAACTAGTTTTTCATAATTTCCTTCTATCCGTTATCTTATGAAAAGGACATTTTAACTGTTCAACTCCCAATTTTTTTGAATAATTAAAAATATACTCTCTCGTAATGGTAAAGATAAGAAAAAGTTTTTAAATTTTATTTTTAAGTTTTGAATTTTAAATAATATTTCGATGCTTTTGAAGTAAATCTGTACTATTATTATCAAACACTGTTAAACTGGTGGAACAGATGGAATTGGTTCTTATAATAAATTAATGTCTTTGAAATCAATTCCAGAATGGAGGAGAAGAATTTTCTGCAATTAAAAGCATTTCGGTTGCCACCACTCTTTTTATTTAAAAAAGCTCTGTTGTTTCAAGCGTATTTGAAAGTGAATACAAGTCAATTTTCTGGGGAAAAAGTGCAAGGATCAAAATGTAATTAACTTTTGCCTTCAGATAAAGATTATCAAATGAAGAATTTGTAATTCTTTACCAAGATGTCTTGTTTAAGTCTAACAAAAAGTGTATAAAGATTAATGAATATCACATTTAATTTTAGTTCAAAATACGAAAAGCAAAAAATGTTTTTTAATCTCTTACAGTTTAGAAGATTCTCTTTTTTTGACAACTTTAAAAACTTTATTTACAGATGGAATTTCTGAAAAATAATTTTCCCTAAATAAATAAAAAAAATTCGGCAAATTCATCAGTTATGGCGCTTCAGTATTTATAATCATAAATATGTTTTGTAAAAGAAAATATGAGATTACTAGTGTGGAAATGAATCGAATAATTAATTTTTTTGATTGCAAGCATTGAATATGGTCAGAGTGAGAATAAATTCGCTATCATTAAACCAATTTTTGAACTCATTAAATACTACATATTCGGAAGAACCTCCATACATACACACTATTTAGTTTCTTTATTTTCAGGAAATGCTCACAAATTTTATTAACAATTAGAGAGAAATTTTCTAAAATATGAAACATCCTCATCAGACCTGCACCACATCATTCACTCTGCGGCCACCTTTTGGGAAGACTTACAATATTAGAAATCTAAAAAATACGGAATATTATTTTTAGATTTAATAGCAAAAAATTTCGCATGCGTATAAAATACGATTAATTTTATAGTAAAGTTGTTGGTTTGTAGTAGGATGAAAAAATAATCGGTTCATTTGTAGCCATTTTTTATTTGTCAAAAAACAATAGTGTGTAAAGATAATACAAAACGCCTTTGGGCACAATATTGGAAGTGAGAAATACAAAAAACAAGGGAACTTGAGATATGCACATGCCAAAACATATTTGTAATCAATATTAAAAGCTAAGTAGGACACAAACTCGTGAAAAATGAGATATTACAGAACCTCTTTGTACACACTATTTGACCGTGCCGAATCGACGCATCCAGGAAAAGAACTCTAGGACCAAAAATCAATTTTTAACTTGGATTTTTAAACCAACAATACAATGTGTCATCCTAAATTAACAATTCGTCAGAAGCGGAGAACTTAATCTTTAAAAAGGTACCGCATTTATCGATTTTGGTTAAGTATGAAGGAAGAAAAAGAGATCGTAACCAAAAATCACCTTCTAGAAATACACTGCTGGCCACCCAAATTGCAACACCAAGAAAGACAAGAGATATCACAACAAAATTTATTTTGTAGATAACATGTTGACCAAGTATCAAATGATTAAATTTATAGACTTCTGTGAAGTGTGGTTCCTGCCAAAATCAGTAGCCAGAGTAGCCGCCATTGTTGGAGATCACCGCTGCCACACGCCTCGGCATTGATTCAAAGAGACTTTGGATGAGTTCTTGGGATACAGCAGACCAAGCAGCTTCCATACGTTGCCAAAGTTGATCTGCTGTGGCAGCTGGGGATGGAATCTGGGTCAATCGTAGAGCAACCATGGACCACATGTTTTCTATCGGCGAAAGATCCGGAGAGCGAGGCGGCCAGGGAAGCAATTCAATCTGGCGATTGACGAAGAACCGTTGGACAATGCGTGCCACGTGTGGTCGTGAATTATCCTGTTGAAATATGGCTGTGGGCAAGCTCTGAAGGTAAGGAAGGACAACTGGCTCCAACACCTCGGAAATGTAGCGTTGGCTGTTTAAAGTACCGGCAATGCGTACTAGAGGTGTGCGAGAGTGATATCCAATACCGCCCCATACCATAATACCCGGTGCAGGACCAGTGTGGCGGTGCATAACGCAGCTGTTCAGCATCCTCTCTTCACGGTGTCTCCAGACTCGAATGCGACCATCGTGGTGTTGCAGACAGAAGCTAGACTCGTCAGTAAAGACAATTTCATTCCATTCTGCCGTCCACATCCTTCCGTCATCGCACCATTGGCGGCGGAGACGTCTGTGGTTCTGCGTCAAGGGTAGACAAAGCAATGGACGTCTTGCGGGCAGACCACTCTGCTGTAAACGGCGTCGAATGGAACGCGCAGACACTGGATGATGCGTTACAGACTGCATGTGCTGTGCTATGGTTCGTGATGTGACTGAGCGATCCGTCACTGCCATGCGCACAATTTGCCTGTCATCACGTGAAGTGGTGCGTTGAGGTGGATGCGATCGAACACGCCGGTCCGTCGTACCCTCCTGCATCCAACGATCACATATCCGCATTACAGTTGTTTGGTTTCGTCCAACACGACTACCGATTTCCCTGAAAGATAATCCACAATCTCGGTAGACCACTATCCTTCCTCTGTCGAACTCGGATACTTGATCAAAAGATGATCGCTGTTTTCGACGAGGCATAATTGATCATTTTTTTGAAAAAAACACAAGAAAAACACAATTGTCGAACTTGAAATCGTCGAAATCTCCAAGCCTTAAATAGCGGTTTGAAGTGGCGCCACAGGCGCGCGTGATGTGCGTCTGCGCTGAAATTCTAATCATTTGCATATCTCACCTCCGCTAATGCATGTTGTAAATTTCATGTTATTTGCATGTTTCCTTCAGGGTGTTGCATTTTCAGTGGCCAGCAGTGTAACATATATGATAATATAACGAAAGGAATATACATGCAATGAATATTAGTATTTACTTTATTTTTAAAGTAATCACTTACTTATTTTTTGTTAGATAAAATATTCTTCGCTTTCCCATCTGTCTTATTTTCTTGCGGCCCGCCGAAGCTTTCTATAAAGTAATACGTGCCTCATCACATTTCTAACTGTGCAGACCTGTCTTAAACAGATTTAAAGACATCAATATCTGTGATCTTGAATAAACATATAAGATTTTTTTTTTCAAGTTCTCTAATTTGACTTTTTTTTAAGTTATATGAAATATGTTTATTCAATTACACTGCTGGCTACTGTAAAAGCAACACCCTGAAGGAAACATGCAAATAAGATGAAATTTACAACATGCATTAGCGGAGGTGAGATATGCAAATGATTAGAATTTCAGCACAGACGCACATCACGCGCGCCTGTGGCGCCAATTCAAAGCGCTATTTAAGGCTTGGAGATTTCGACGATTTCAAGTTCGACAATTGTGTTTTTCTTGTAGTTTTTTCAAAAAAAAAACGATCAATTATGCCTCGTCGAAAACAGCGATCATCTTTTGATCAAGTATCCGAGTTCGACAGAGGAAGGATAGTGGCCTACCGAGATTGTGGATTATCTTTCAGGAAAATTGGTAGTCGTGTTGGACGAAACCAAACAGCTGTAATGCGGATATGTAATCGTTGGATGCAGGAGGGTACGACGGACCGACGTGTTCGATCGCATCCACCTCAGCGCACCACTTCACGTGATGACAGGCAAATTGTGCGCATGGCAGTGACGGATCGCTCAGTCACATCACGAACCATAGCACAGCACATGCAGTTTGTAACGCATCATCCAGTGTCTGCGCGTACCATTCGACGCCGTTTACAGCAGAGTGGTCTGTCCGCAAGTCGTCCATTGCTTTGTCTACCCTTGACGCAGAACCACAAACGTCTCCGCCGCCAATGGTGCGATGACAGAAGGATGTGGACGGCAGAATGGAATGAAATTGTCTTTACTGACGAGTCACGCTTCTGTCTGCAACACCACGATGGTCGCATTCGAGTCTGGAGACACCGTGAAGAGAGGATGCTGAACAGCTGCGTTATGCACCGCCACACTGGTCCTGCACTGGGTATTATGGTATGGGGCGGTGTTGGATATCACTCTCGCACACCTCTAGTACGCATTGCCGGTACTTTAAACAGCCAACGCTACATTTCCGAGGTGTTGGAGCCAGTTGTCCTTCCTTACCTTCAGAGCTTGCCCACAGCCATATTTCAACAGGATAATTCACGACCACACGTGGCACGCATTGTCCAACGGTTCTTCGTCAATCGCCAGATTGAATATCTTCCCTGGCCGCCTCGCTCTCCGGATCTTTCACCGATAGAAAACATGTGGTCCATGGTTGCTCTACGATTGACCCAGATTCCATCCCCAGCTGCCACAGCAGATCAACTTTGGCAACGTGTGGAAGCTGCTTGGTCTGCTGTACCCCAAGAACTCATCCAAAGTCTCTTTGAATCTATGCCGAGCCGTGTGGCAGCAGTGATCTCCAACCATGGCGGCTACTCTGACTACTGATTTTGGCAGGAACCACACTTCACAGAAGTCTATAAATTTAATCATTTGATACTTGGTCAACATGTTATCTACAAAATAAATTTTGTTCTGATATCTCTTGTCTTTCTTGGTGTTGCAATTTGAGTGGCCAGCAGTGTATATTGTGTACTGGATATTTCCGAAGATGATACTTTCGTGTAAGCTATGGCAACTTCTGAAGTTTCATTTAGTACAATGTAAGAGGCATATGATACTATTTATATACAGGGTGTGGCAGAAAGAACGTTCCGATTTTGAACGTCAATAACAAAAATACAAAGCAAGATAGAGAAAAAAAGTTTTATTCCTAAGAAGTACACAGTATTCCATTGTCATCCATAAAGTTTTAAAGATTACATCAGTTAAATGGCAACCATCATTTCCGATGCAGTTTTGAAGTCTCTCTCGGAAATTTTGCATGGATCTGCGGATCATGTCCCGCGGAATCGCCGTTATTTCTTGCTTAACTGCTGCCTTGAGTGCTTGCAAATTTGTTGAACTCTGTTGGTACACCTTTGATTTGAGAAAGTCCCACAGAAAAAAATTTACAAGCACTGAAGGCAGCAATTACGCAAGATATCACGGCGATTCCTCAGGACATGATCCGCAGATCCATGCAAAATTTCCGAAAAACTTCAAAACTGCATCGAAAATGACGGTCGCCATTTAACTGATGTAATCTTTAAAACTTAATGAATGACAATGGAATACTGTGTACTTCTCAGGTATAAAAGATGTCTTTCTCTATCTTGCTTTGTATTTTTGTTATTGACGTTCCAAATCGGAACGTTCTTTCTGCCGCACCCTGTACTTTGACGTTTCCTTGCTTATAAATTTTAGCCTTTTTTTTTAAATATCTGAAACCCTGAATAGTAAAATCCGATTTTTGTGTTCAAATTTTTTTAATTTGATTTGTTTTTTTAATTTAAAGCATTTTATTTGTATTATAAATCTGTCTATTGAAATGTTATGTATTGGATATTTTCAAAGGTATTACTTAGACGTAAGTTAGCATGGAAGTTAGGTATAGCACATTGTAACAGGCATATTATACTATTTATATATTTTGACGTTTCCCGTTCTTAAATTTTAGCTTTAAAATCTTCTGTAAAATTATGAGAATGTATATTAGCCCAGTATTATAATATTTAATTCTTAAGTTGCAATTTATATTTTACTAATTGATACCCGTCCAAACATGACGGCTAGATAGTAAATGTACTAATACACAAATTATACTCAACACATCATTGTCAAATGCTGAAAATCATAATAATGTGCAAAAACAAATTAATGTGTTATTAATTAATGTTAAGCGGCCTCGTGCTTAGTGAGTATCAAAAGCCAGATTTAAATATGTCATTGAGCATGCGCAGAAAGAAATTTTTTTAATTGTAAATTATCGCTGATTAAACAGCGCGAAATAAACAATTTCCATGAGGTTTAATCTTATATTTCACAAACATAATTATCATAAAAATAAAAATGGCACAGAGAGATCTAGAAAGACTTCTCGGAATAAACGTGTTTATCATTAAAACATGCCACTGAACATGCACAGAAATCAATTTTTAATTGTAAATTAACGCTAATTAATAGAAATTGCGGTTACAAAAACCAAATTTGACAAATCTACAGATTACGATCTTTCGTTAAGACCAAAAGGAAGAAAATTCATGCATTAGTTTTCTCTCACGGACTGCCCAAAAAGTCGGCTTAGCAACTTAAATATATAGATTTTTCCAAATTTGACGTGGTTGTAAGTTTAACAGTTCTTAGTAAGTAAAATAAGTCTAGTAAGGATAAAAACTATAAAATTGAGTGTTCTTGTGAATTTGACTGTGTGAATTGTTCATATCTTCATCCACAACCAACGATCACTGAAGTTTACCTTTTAGCTCTAGAAAGCATAAGAAAAATTTATTCATTTATTGCAAGCTTCTTACAAGAATCTTCTTGCAAGAAGCTTCTTGCAAGAATTTTTAGTTGTCGGTGATTAGCAAAATTTAGGGATGTGATACACACACTATTAAGAGTATTGTCAGAGGCGTTACACACGTTTAGAAAAATAAAAAGAGATTTTGCTAAAATAGACGCAATCTCTTCAATGTGAACGCTGTTTTGTTCTAAAAAATAGATAAGCTGAAATGAGGTCATTAGCAGGTGATATAAGAAAAAAAAATTTCTAGGTAAGGTTTTGAAAAATGCCTATTTAAAAATGTATTGACAAGCGTAAAACTCCTTTGACAGATTTTCTACACCGCTAAAATAAGACAACCCATAATGACCCTACGTTTACGAAAGAAAAACAGCATTATTTTTCTCTCCGTGAATTACATACAAGTTTTATTGTCTATAATTGTAAAATATTTCTTCAAAAACACGTTTCCTTGCGAATTGTGTTATTCTTCAAAAAGAAATATTTTACTCTCTAACTGAAATTCGGAGTTTTTTTTAGCTGAATGATGTTAAAATTTGAACATCTGAGCAATATTTCTATTTTTTTTTATTAAAAATTGTTCATCATTTTTTTATTCCTTCAAACCATCGTCGAAAAGAAAGTCTCATGAAACATTCCTTTTAGGATAAACAAGAAAAAAGATTTAAAAAGATTTATGTCTTTGCATTTCAGAAAAATTAATTTGAATGTATTTTTAAACCTTTGTTTGATTCAGATATAAAAAATATGCAACACGGCATCAAGTTTCAAACTTCATTAATCTTCATATCTTTAAGAATAAGTTATTTTGCAACGATTCTGTTTACTAATAATGCCTTTTTTAATTATTATTAATTTCAAATTTACAAACAGTCAGTAATTACAAAGAATAAATGATATCGTCCAAAAAAGTCTATTACTTTATTTCGCTATACATCCCTATGGATTGGATCAAATTTTGAATGCTCACTACTAATGAGCACGTCTATTTAATGGTAATTGTTTCCCTTTATGTTTTCTTACTAGACGATGTTTTCTACCAGGAATCAATTTTAGTTTCTACTTTTGCTATCTATAGAGGATATTTAATGCCTGCCAGTGCTGATTTTGACGCACTTTCTCTTGATTTATATGTTGAAAAACAATGCGACAGAAAACAGTTTTAGAATCATTTCTTATTAAGATTAACTTATTTCTTCAAAAAAAAGAATCTGTAGTCTGGAATAAAATAAGTATTCAGTAATGCTATTTAAAATCATGATTTGTTTTGAAAAGATTTCCATGATTTTTTTTTAGTTACGCAGCAATTTTTCTATTGCAGATTTTATTCAAATACTCAGTTTAAATAAAAACAAACAGATATCGATTCATTACATACATACATATACATCTTTCGTCCGATCAGTGTTGTCATTAGTGATTGGTGTCTTTCCTCTGTCATATGCAAATTTCCTCCGTGCGTCCCGAGCGTGTTTTTTGTAGGCCGTTCGCAGAACTGTTTTTGTGGTTGCATAACGCGTCCATTTTTTGTGATGCATGTAACGTTCCAACGTTATTTAGGATTTTCGCATGCGCTGAGCATTTTGCGACGGGAAAAAGTGGACGTTGCCATTCGAAAATTTCGAGTTTCTATACCTATAACCGTAACCTTCAGGGCCACTTTGTTTCCCTTCACATAATCCCGAGTTCATACCTCTGAGTGACTATAGCTGAAATCTCATCTCGATCGGTTGAACGGAACAGCCGCTAGAGAGCCATATATCGGCAAAGTTTTATTATGACCACCCTGTATATATATATATATATATATATATATATATATATATATATATATATATATATATATATATATATATATGTATATATATATATATATATATATATATATATATATATATATATATATATATTAGTATTAACTATCACTGGCAATAAAAGGAGAGAACTGAGCTGTAGTTTTATTTCATAACTTGTTATTGTCGCAACGCATCAGTCGCAAAGCATCAATGGAAGTGTATAAATTCGTAACCAATGAGTATTTTACTTGTTGTGAGAATTTGACATATTGATTGACCTGCATTTATCTATTACGCCAAAATCGTTTTCTTAGTGCATTTTTAATATCAATAAGTTCATAATAAAAATAAAGATCTGGAGAAATTGTACTCTCAACTGATCTCTCAACTTTGAGACGTAGAGGAGAAGGTGGGATTATGGACCCCATTTTGATTTTGGCTCACTGTGGTCATGCCAACGACTGATTTTCATAATTTTGGGGCTCTAACCTCTTTCATAACTCATAATCTGAACATCCTTAAGTGGATTTGCCGTTAAATCAAATTTTAAGATGTATACAATCACATAAGTGAAAAAAGTCAAAACTTGCAGGTGACCCAAAGTGCAGAGTAATATGGACCCCACCTTTTTTATCAAAAATTTCATTTATCTATTTATTAAACAGCTGGAAAAAAAGAGAAAAGTTTTCAAATGAAAAAGTGAAAGAAAGATATTATATTATTAAACAGCTGGATCATCAAATACTATCTATATAAAAAAAATTTCGATTTTGGTGACAAAAGTCACAAATATAAAACTCATCTTCGGCTCCGGTGCACATAGAATGAGTCCAGTGTAGGTTCATCACACAACGAATCCAAATTTCTCCTCATGTGTCATCTTTGAATGCACCTGCACAGAAGATGCACGATGTTTCTTGCTGGTCTGGGCCATCTCTGTAAACGGATGGTCTTGTATCCACCCAGAGGGATGAGCTCTTCCAATTGCTCCGGATGGGGCTTCATTCATAAGCTGATCCGTTAACATTTTACGAAAAATATCATCATTGGCGGAAAATATGTTCCCCAGCACTCATGCACAAACCACAGTTACCAAAGAACCACGTTCAGCTGTAGTCAGAGGTCCCACCTGATGTTTTCTCTTCTACCCGATGACTTGGGAAACTTTTGACTGAACCACACTTAAACCAGTCTCATCTACATTGAAGATACTGGAAATGATTCCCAGAACAAAAGCCTTCAAGCAAATAAAAATAACCTAGCCACTTGCTCTCGGGTGAATCTTTCTGCACGTGCATATGACGCTTATGTAGGTTTTCTGATTGAAATTTGTCTGACGAGTGAAGAATAGGTTTGGCCAATTTCTCCCTGCTGCTTTGTATATAAAAGTGTGGGAGATATTATTGTGTTCAGCCAATTGAAACGTCAGTTTCCTCACATCTTGTCGAGTGAGACCGTGAAATAGGAGGGTTATTCGGAAACTAAGGTCCGTTTACTTATAAAACAGAAAACATTACAGATTTTATCAAAAAACTTTATTTTTTAAATTCCTTACATGTGTCTCTATTTTTCTACATATTTTTCATATTTTTTTAAACATTTGTCATAACGTTCTAAAAGCTTCTGTATGCTTAAGTCGTAGACGTCTGCCGCCAGTGAGGATAACCTGTCTTGAACTACTTCTTTCACCTCGTCATCTGTGGCGAATCTCTTGCCGCCGAGAAACTCTTTTAGGTAGCGGAATAAGTGAAAATCACTCGGCGACAAGTCTGGACTGTACGGTGGATGGTCAATCTGTTCCCATCCAGAAGATCTGAACAGATTTTGGGTGTGAATGGCAGAATGGGGTCTGGCATTGTCATGCAGCAACAAAACTCCAGACATCAGACCACGTCGCTTATTCTGTATTGCACGTCTAAGTTTAGTTAGGGTAGCGCAGTAAGCGGCTGCATTTATTGTTGTCCCTTGCTGCATTAACTCGACTAACAAGACCCCATGTCTATCCCAAAACATGGTTGCCATGACCTTGTGTTGAGATTGTCTGCTTTGCCTTGACTCTGACTGGTGATGTTGTGTGACGCCATTCCATTGAGTGACGTTTAGACTCTGGGGTTCTGTGAGAAACCCACGTATCGTCCCCTGTGACAATGTTCTCTAAAAATTGATCACCTTCTTTATGATATCGATCCAAAAAATCAAGAGCACAAGCCATTATTTTCAGTTTGTGTTCCTCAGTAAGCAGACTGGGAACCCAACGTGCACACAATTTGCGAAATTTCAACTTTTCGGAAGCGATTTTGTGCAAAGTTGTTCTACCCACATTCGGAAATTCCAATGCTAAAGTTGAAATTGTGAATAGCCGGTCTTCGCGAATCTTTTCATCCATGGCATTGACCAAATCATCTGTATCACTGATGGTCGACCTGAACGCGGTTCATCATGAGCATTTTTCCGTCCGTCCTTGAAAGCTCTCACCCACTCACCTTGAAAGCTCTGTTCAGATCTTTTGGATGGGAACAGATTGACTACCCACCGCACAGTCCAGACTTGTCGCCGAGTGATTTTCACATATTCCGCTACCTAAAAGAGTTTCTCGGCGGCAAGAGATTCGCCACAGATGACGAGGTGAAAGAAGAAGTTCAAGACTGGTTATCCTCACAGTCGGCAGAAGTCTACGACTTAAGCATACATCAGCTTGTAGAACGTTATGACAAATGTTTAAAAAATATGGAAACTGTGTAGAAAAATAGAGACACATGTAAGGAATTTTAAAAATAAAGTTTTTTGAAAAAATCTGTAATGTTTTCTGTTTTATAAGTAAACGGACCTTAGTTTCCGAATAACCCTCGTACTTACTACATCTCTAGCAAATAGGCCACTAACTTTTATTTAGTACACTCTGGTAAAACAGGCTTCCTCCCTAGTTTTTGTGCCAGGTAATGGCAGAATGGCTAGGGCACTGGCATTTGGTTCGATCCTGTGGGTTCGAGTTCCACTGATGGCATGGATGTTTGTAGACGTTCGGAATCGGCTTTAAACTGTAGGTCCCGGTCTAATTAGCCCTTGTATAACAAAAGTTGACCGTAGTACTCCAAACCAAACCCAAATCCTTGTTTTGGTATAACCAAATCTGTTCTTGGCATAGCCAATTGTGAGGCCAATAATCTCAAAGTTATTCTTGATACACCAAACATTCTGACAGCCTCCTTTAGCCCCATTTCTTCTCATCTTAGCTTCTGGATAGTTTCAACCATCTTCACCCTATCCCAACTTCTTCTGCGCACTACAGAGTCCTTGCTAGCGGGAGATTTCTTCTCAATATTCTTAGCTTCTAGAGTAACCGAAAAAGATTACAAAACATGAAAATAAAATGTATCACAATGAAATCATCTTTGGTATCGCATTTTCTCACGGAAACATTATTATTACATCATCGAAACCGGTTGCTGGTAATATGGACCCGGGTCCATAATACCAGCACCCATGGGGACCATATTTCAAACAACGCCATCTTGAAAACAAACTCGTTTTCAACATTATGAGTTACATCGAATTTAATTTCGAACTAGCTCAAAAGGAACTACATGTCGTGTAGAATAAGGCACAGGAATCAGTTTTTACAAAACATAGTAGTAGATTTGTAAAATATTATTTTTTACTTTTCTCAGAAAAAGTTTGAAAACTCGAAAAACAAACAATTGGCCACAGGACGTCATTCGCGAGTGAACAGGGGGTCAATGACCTTGACTATCCATTGCAGCCACCTAGGGGCTCTAGATCACAGCTATAATTAGTGGCTGCAGCTGCGCATATGACAGATATTAAAGGGGTCCATAATAAATGCAGGGTCCATAATCCCACCTTCTATCTCCGTAAATTAATTATATCTATCTAACTGACTACAATCGAACCCGGTATATAACGAACTCACGAATATAAGGAACGAAAATTTTGGTCCCGCCGTTTTCCTATTGTACGTAATTTAATTAGTATTGTGTCAGTTTAGTGTACAGTCGAACACCGTTATAGCGAACCCAGTATATAACGAACTCACGGGTATAACGAACGAAAGCTTTGGTCCCGCCGTTTTCCTATTGTACGGAATTTAATTAGTATTGTGTCAGTTTAGTGTACAGTCGAACCCTTTATAGCGAACCCGGTATATAACGAACTCACGGATATAAGGAACGAAAATTTTGCTCCCGCCGTTTTCCTATTGTACGTAATTTAATTAGTATTGTGTCAGTTTAGTGTACAGTCGAACCCCGTTATAGCGAACCCGGTATATAACGAAATCACGGATATAAGGAACGAAAATTTTGGTCCCGCCGTTTTCCTATTGTACGTAATTTAATTAGTATTGTGTCAGTTTAATGTAATCGATTTTAGTTGACTTAATTCATAATGATCAGTTACAATAGATTTTATCCTTTTTATCATACATTATTTTTGAATACACATTGCAACTAATGAGTTATACCTTTTGTGAACTGTAGCATTTTTTCTTAACGGTTCGGATATAGCAAACCACCGGATAAAGTGAACAAAACCTTTGGTCCCTTGAAGTTCGTTATAACGGGGTTCCACTGTAGAATTTTTTTGATTATTCTCTTCATGAAGAAAAAAAACCCTGAAATTTAGTCTTATTTCTGGTAACTGAATTTGGATTTTTGAAAGAACGCAAATTCAAAGATAGTATTTTCCTTAATTGTTGCCTAGATTTCTTTTAGTGGGTAAATTTGTATGCCACAAAATTCTAGAAGAAACCAAACATCTAAAACATTTTTAGAAAGTTGTAAATAAAACCTCGTATAGAGCCAATACAAAACAAAACAACTGGAAAAAATTCGTAACAACAATTATATAACGGGAATGTCCTCATCAGGACTACTGAGAATGAGTAAAAGGAATTAAAGAGATGATAGTAAGTATGAGAATGAAAGAATATTTTGAAATAATATATAGTAAGTATGCCGAATAGGAGACCCCTTTTTATTTTCATGTATAACTAGGAAAGTAAGTGAGGGATTATAGTACCAACTTGATATCCTTTTAATACATATATTTTACTACATATAAAAATAATAGAAAATTAATAATAACCTTACAATTTTCTTGTATGAAATTATAAACACAAGTGTTCCATTTTTGGGTCTCAAAAAAGTAGTCCTAATATGAGACCCCATTCTACAACTCTAAATATGAATTTGAATTACTGAAAAGTTCGTAAAAAGAAAACTGTACACAATAAATAGATAACAGTTTCCTATATACACTAATAGGTGAAAAAGAAAAGTGACATTTTAAACGAATTAGTTGGTTTACACTACAGGTTTTGTTTACTTTTTGTTTTGAGATTCAAACTTTTCACATTGTTTGCAAATAAAAAGTTCGCCAGCTCCAAAATCTTCATGGACCCATCTGAAACACCTTTTACACTGACGCCACTGCTCTCCCCGTTTGTCTTCTAAAAATAAACAACCACAAATAAAGGCATTTAGCGTCGTTTTCATCAATGCTATCATCACTTCTGTCATGGAGAGAAAGTTTTTCATCATCTTCAAATAACCTGAAATCATCATAGCTATAATTAGGCTTATTCATTCTCTGTTTTTTAACTAGTGTTGCATTTTAATCTATCCTTAATTTTCCCCTTCCTGTAAGGACCCCTTTTCTTTTATTGTTCCCTTATCATCTTTTTTATCTTGATCTCCTTTTCCATGTTTATCCTTTGATTTCTTAACTTATAGGTCTATTCTTTTTTTTTTTCTTGTAGGAAACGAAGTTTTTTCGAATATGCTGTAGTTCTTTTATTAATGCTATCAATCAATTTATTTTTATAGGGCGATGATGTGATAATATCGGCTTTATGGGCCCTACTTGGTTTCGAGGTGTTTTTCTCAGGTAACGTAGGCGAGGGATTTATTTCTTCAGGAGGCACTAAGAACTGGTTTGAATTTGTTGTTTGATCAATACCTTCCACATTGTCACTACTACTACATGGTTGTGGCTTTCGCCTGGGCGTCATAGATTCTGCATCTTCAGAGGAAGCAAAGCTGTGAGAATGAAAACTAAAATGTCTAATATAAGACCCTATCTCATATTAGGCATGTTTGGTGTCTCAGATTGGGCACGACCATGTTGTTGAACACGCCAAAGGAATTTTTAGGTTAGGATTGACGTTAGCTTAAAAACAAGCAGGCGTGTTTACACTCCACATATATAGCTACATATCCAATACTAACAGTTTTGATAACAGTCTTACCTTGAAGGTGAAAACAGCCAATGAAAATGGTGATGCAAAAAAGTCGACGAGCATACATTTAGGAAAAACAATACTGCACCTTTGTGTGCGCTTGCAGACACTTGACGGACTCACCGATTACGAATCATGCAATAGAGAACTGTTTTAAGCTCCAGTTGGCAAGCGGCAGTACTTGATACGTCCTATAAGCTGGGGTCTCAAATTAGGCATACTTACCCTACATAAAAACTTCTAAGAAGTTAGAAAATTAAAAGTATCTCAATAAAGTTCCCGTATTGTAACAATAATATATTGTTTTGTAACAATAATCAACAAAATTTGAATAGAAAGCAAGAAGTAAAGAAAAAAATAATTATTAAATTAGTCTGAATACAGTCGAACCCCGTTATAACGAACTTCAAGGGACCAAAGGTTTTGTTCGCTTTATCCGATGTTTCAATATATCCGAACCATTGAGAAAAAATGCTACAGTTCCCAAAAGGTATAACTCATTAGTTGCAATGTGTATTCAAAAATGATGTATGAAAAAAAAGGACAAAATCGATTAAAAATTATCATTACTGAATTAAATCGACTAAAATCGATTACATGAAACTGACACTATACTAATTAAATTACGTACATTAGGAAAACGGTGGGACCAAAATTTTCATTCGTTATATCCGTGAGTCCGTTATATACCGAATTCGCTTTAACTGGGTTTGACTGTACTTCATTAATAAAAGTTTTATACTGAAAAAAAAAGAAGAAAAATACCCCATTCATTCATGAATTAATGAGACTTTAGGTATTAACCCAGAAATTTTATATGCGCACTCATATTAGAGGTTTCAGTTTCCCATCGGTTATACAAATAGGGCCTGTTCACATAGAATCCGTCGGCGTTACTCGTATTTACATGTTTTAAACCAATCGCAGGCCTTAACAATTTCTTTGCTAATCGTTTGGAGGTTTGTAATTGATTAAATACAAGGGTCAGTCAATGCAAATCTCCGTAAAAAATCAAGGTAATAGAGACATTTCGTTGAAACTTTGTGGAAACACAGAGCATCAGGTGCTGCGGTAGGTGCAGTAGTGGCTTTGAAGTGGCAGTTTTAGTTCTCTTGCTAATGAGTCATGAATATGTTTCAGCAACTGCCAATGGCGTCCAAATTTGAAATGCGTGCATTAATCCGTTTCCTGTGGGGAAAAGGTTGTGACTGCACTGACATTTATTGGCAGTTGCACGAAGTGTACGGTGATAACCCAACATCGCGCCAAGCTATAGCCAAGTGGTGTCTCTCATTCGAGAATGACTGCACAGATATCAGGAATAAGTTTCTTCAACTTCGACGACAGATGGCAACGTTGACAATGTGAATGAACTCATTCTTCAAAACCGCCGTGCCATAGTAGACGAGATCTATTGACTGACCTGTTGGTCTCGTCTATTGACTGACCAACACAAAGTGCAACGATTCGAAAGTACTCAAGCATTTTTGGCACGTTATCACCATGAAAGAAATGTTTTTTGGGACTAAATCGGGACTGGTGACGAGATTTGGGTTCATCACTTCGCACATGAAATGAAACGCATCTTTCTCGAAAGAAATGCCGAACACTTTCATTCCGCAGGGAAGGTGATGTTGGCGCTGTTTTTCGATAGAGAAAGTGTAGTGCATACCGAATTCTTGCCGAAGAGTGCCACAATCAATGCATCGTTAATTTTGTGAAACCTTGAAGTGGTTGCGAAAGTCGCTTAAAAATCGATGACCAAGTAAACTTTCAAAAAGCATTGTGCACTTGCTTGACAATGCGAGACCACATGCAGCGACTCTAACGACGGATCTTTTGAAAACGTTTAAGTGGAATAGGGTGGAATCTTGTGCCATGTGACTTCGACGTCTTCGGTACAATGAAACAAGGATTTTCAACGAGACAATATCACTCGGATGAGGAGGTAAAAGTTGCAACCCAACAATGGTTATACCACATTGGACGGCAACTCTTAACAGATGGCATGGAAAAACTTGTACCACGCCTCAACAAATGTTAAAATAAAGGAAGTGATTACGTCGAGAAATAGATTATGTATTATACTTTTATGTTAGTAAATCTTTGTTCTATATTTTCACCCCGGTTTTGTTTTTCCAACGACTGCGACTTAACGTTTTGACTGGCGCTTGTATATTTCAATACGGGTAACGTTGACGCTGATGGATTCTATGTGAACAGGAACATACTTTCTAATAAACTTCCTTTTAGATAATTATATACACATTATTTTATTTAGTATTTCGCTCATGAACTCTGGAATCATCTTTGGTCTCTTTTGTTCTTCCCTATTCTGTCATTTAAAAAACATTCATTACCGTTTAAGGTAAATATTCGTCCACAGTCAGAAACGTTTGTAACTGAAGTATCGGCCCACGTATTACAGTTAAAAACTTTCCTATAAGCGTAGGATTGTAGTGGCCCTGTGGTACAGCACGCTGGGTTTCGGTACAGAGGGTGCTAGGATCATATCCTGGCGTGGCTCCATTAAAATTTGTTGACCTCCATTTGTCATCCCTAATGCTGGTCCACCTATATGGTGATCCTATAATAAAATATGAGTGGATCGGTTTGCAGTGGTAAGATTTGCGCATCATTTCTTTTTTATGATAGGGAAACCAGCTCTTATTAACATATACAACTACTTCCATTACAATCCTTTGTTATTTTCTGCTTTTCTGATCATCGTTAGGAGATTCGCTAATAGAATTTAACCAAAGAAACCTCCAAAATGGATGATAATAATAAGAAAGTTAGCCGTTATTTTAAATGTACGCATTGTGAGATTTTACTTGTCATTTCAGTTTGAAAAGACATCTGAAAGTTAATCACAACCAATCTTATTAATAAAAGCAAGTGTCCGTGTGTGTGTTTATATATGTATGGCCTAGAAACGAATCTATAAAACTTACAACTGTGAAATTTGGCACACGGGTAGTGAAGAGTCTGAACATCTATACCTCGGAGCCCAAATTTTAAATTTCATTACCATTAATTTTTAATTAATAAAAAAACCAACAATTTTTGAAGGGTTAGTCCAGAAATGAATAGCCATCCCAGCCGTCTACCAAGAAATTCCGGTTCGACCTGCTCGAATTCAGTCATCTTTGAAAAATGTCGAAATCGATGTATTTTTTTTCATGAAAGTACATAAATGTTACATATTTGGAAAGAGCTTTAAAAATTGATAATTTATTCTGCTTACACTTAATCTGTTACTTCAATAGTTTTAGAGTTATTTGAATTCTAATCTTGAGATCTTCCGATGATATTTTGTAAACAAAGCGTGATTCTTTCACAATGTGATTTTCACTAAAAAATGAATCCCTGAAAAGAAATGTGTCATTGATAATTCTTTCTACTTACAGTTTAAAACTTTATTCACACTTTTTAACAATAATAAATACTTTATTGAAACTAAATAGATATATACCAATTTTTGGGGGATTTATGGAGATTTATAAAAATGTAAATTGAAGCGAACTTCAATGAGATTCGACTGTGAAGTGAAGTGATTCAATTCCGAGTTTTTCAGCGTCCCGTTTGAAATTTGAAAGCATATGGTAAGTTATAGATACTTATTCTTAAATTCTTTATTCAATATACTTTAAAAAATACTTTTTAATAATAATAAATAGATTATTTGAAGAAATCATGGGTAAATCGGAAGAATTTGGGGCTGCCGCTAACTTGGTGATTGTTTACTTCATGTCATGATGTACCCCCTTTTCTGGCTACTCCTACAATTTCATGTGAATACGCTTTTGATAGTAACCATATTTCTGAACTTTTCTGGTGTAATTTGAGCTCCTTTGTATATGCGATTCTGATTGGTTTCTGCACTTTCTCGAAGTTTGAATTCGCTGGGGTTCGGGCAATTAAAACATTTTACACATCTTTTCAGATGTGATCCAGTATCCAGTGTGATCTTGCTTATGCTTGGATTACACTGAATTTTTATGCTCACGCAACGCCCTTCACAATCACAAATGGATACCGGTAAATTTTTGTTATTTTTCCTGAATGATCTTGAGAAAAAGGAACAAAAGTGTGTATTGTAAAGTAATACATCAGAATTATGAAGATAATATAACTGATTAAAGGGAATTCGAAACTGAATATGAATCAGTTCAAAAATTTAGAGTAAAGAACCTTATAATTTAAATGTGAGCTAAAAGAATTTTAGATAAATTTAAAACCAAATTTACTAAACTTGATAACTTTGATTGTAATTACAACGCTACGGGTGATGAACATATATGTAAAACGTTTAGTCAACATCTACCAAAAATTACAGTGATTCTGAAGGCATCTCCCCACCCCACCCCACCCCCCAAAAAAAGTATGAATTGAGATCAAGGTAAGTCAATTTTCATTATTTTTCTGTTTTTTTAAGGTATCTGACTATGATTAAATTGTTCATTTTGATGAAAATTATGAAATTTCTTATATTCTTAAAGAATGTAAATTTCTGTTTCAAAATCTATATTTATTTTTTCCATATGATAATCAGAAATGATATTAGTGTGATTTCAATCCAATTGAAAATTTTAATTGCATTTTCTGAAGAACTTATATTTCATTAAAAATGTAATTATTAAAATGTAATTTTCATTAAAAATTGGCTACAGTTTGAAACAAAGCTAAAAATTTTAATGTGTTTATTAAAATGTAATTAAAATGTATTTTTCTTAAAAATTTGCTACAGTTTGAACCAAAACCGTACAATTTTGTAAAACATTGTACAGTTCAGGACTATTTTTTCATTATTTTCTCTTATATTCACGCGAAATATAGCACAGAAAATTTTCTCAACTTTTTGAAAAAAAAAGGCACCGAATGTAGTCGGATACCTTAAACTTTTAAAATTTTTTCATGTTGCGATTTTTTTAAAAGGTCACTAAAATTGCTGTCCCTACTTTTTTTTCAAATTTCGTTATTCTGATGTTTTCACCTTTCAAATACAACACAATATGAGAGGGGAGGGTGGTATGGAGGACTCAGAAACGCAAATTTGGAGACCTTTAAAAAAATAGCCAAATATTCGCCACCCCATATTCTTCTGATTTACCAAATCATGTTTAAAATTTCTATTAATGTGTAATTCATGTAAACTTATGTATTACATATGCATTATTTTGTACGTCAAATATAGTTGCACATTAATTTTATACAAATTTATGCGGAGCATTTGCTGAAAGCTCACATTATATATAAACTAATATAAAACAATTATTCTTATAGAAAATAGTACTTAATTTTATATATATAATTATTATAAATAAAATATTTTTTTTCTTTTTTTTAAGCACTCATAACAAAATTTTAAGTTAAACAATTTTCTCTTTCAAAACACAAATTATAAAACTATCTCAAATTTCAAGAATGTTTTATTTTTTTAACAAAACTTTAAACTCAAAATGAAATTTATTTATCTTTGTTCAAGAATTTAAACAAAAATGTAAGTGTTATTATTGTTGTTTTTCGGTTGCGTGTAACTGGATGTTTACTATCATAAGTGATCTCCTACGTAAGTTTTTCCGCTTTCTCAGTTCCTAGCCTTTAGCGCAATTTAGACTGAACTAAACCAAAGCTAGAGAAAATTCTCTCTAACGGTGCTGTAGTTGGTGAAACAGTAAACAGTTGATTAAATGAGTTAGAATTTTTTTCTTTTAGTGGCTGTTCAATTTTAATATTGTCCCACCAAATCGATGGATCTACAGCTAAGAAATCGTCTTCAAACATAAAGTTCGGAAAGGGGGATTTTTTTCCTAAAAAAGTCATTACTAGAGGCAAAACTTTGTCTGTAGAATGCATAAAATCAAATGCACCCTGCTTTTGTTCTTCAGTTAATTTTTTTCCACAATATCGATGGTTCAACATATTCGCCGCTAAATGTGCTGGTGAAAGAGCCATTCATTCTCTTACTGATAAGGTTTCTTGCACCTCTTTTATTTCTTTCAATTTATTTCTTAAGTTAATCCAAATTTCTACACATTGTGCAATTTTAGTCTGATCTTTTTGCATTTCATCTAATGATTCTGCAATGGGTTTTAGAATGTCTGTATAGTCCGTACAATTAACCGTTAAGTTCACATCATTAACTAAATTAAAAATGTCTTTATCAATTTCATGTTTATGATCCTATACACTTGAAATAG
Source organism: Dolomedes plantarius (assembly GCA_907164885.2). Taxonomy (NCBI): domain Eukaryota; kingdom Metazoa; phylum Arthropoda; class Arachnida; order Araneae; family Dolomedidae; genus Dolomedes; species Dolomedes plantarius. The sequence continues at coordinate 13,259,208 of OU015494.1, read as the reverse complement.
TTTTCCCCTGTTATCTAAAAAAGACTTCGTATCAAACATTGTGTTCCAGCTTGCAGTTTGAGCTATTACTAACAGTTTACCACCATTTGCTTTGTACCAGGCATTTGGAAATTGAGTATTTCTAAAATACTTAATTATTTTTATTACATTTTTACTTACATTTGGAAGTTCTAGGTCTTTTGCTAAGAGATTTAAAATATGAGCAGAACAACTGTAATAAATGATATCAAAATCTCCAGATTTAGCAAACTCCTCTCTCATTTATTTGGCATTTGCAAAAAAATGAGACATTTGTAAAAAAACATTTTTAGATGTGTAGAAATTATTTTTGTTAGCTCCTTTTAGCATTTTATTTACAAATTATAGTTTAGTTTTCAATTTAATTTTCAATAACAATTCAAAATTTAAAGTTCTAATTTTTAGACAAAAAATATGATGCATAATGCTATTTTCAGAATACTTCACATAAATGAAAATATCAAAAATCCCGATATTTTAAAAATAAATATCGTATATATATCATGATATATATCGATTGATATATATCAATGAACCCTGTTTAAAATCATTATACACACTTCAAATTAATGTTTCTAATCAGTAAAATTTCAATATTAGTATGTTTCATGAATGAAAATTGTAACTTGACTTTTCTTATTTGATTTTTTTTATTTTCATGCTTTTACAACCTTACAGAATTTTTTTTATGTTAAAACATGGTTTAAATGTATTACATATAACGGTAATGCAGAATTTATTTATTTTTGGTTTTATTGTTTAACATTATACACAATTCAAATTAATGTTTCTAATCAGTAAAATTTCAATATTAGGATGTTTCATTAACTCACTGCTTTTTCAGGCCTGCTTAAAATTGTCTTACGTGTGGAATGACATCCAAAGACTTGGTCTTTCAACAAACATGCGAGTTCATGTCAATGGAGATCCCTCAGCCCAGCAATTTGCAGATAACCTTCTACAACATGGAAATGGAGCCATTACTACTGATAATACAGGATGTATAGCCATGGAAACGATTGGAATGATTGTGACAACTCAACAACAGCTAAAAGAGGCAGTGTTTCCAAAGAGGTAGTGGGGCCCAGTACTTCACTAATCACACATGGCTGTGCCAAAGAGCAATCCTTGCCCCAAGATACGGAGATGTCAACGTCATCAATAAGCAGCTTTTACAAGAATTTCCAGGTAAAGCTCAAATTTACAAATCTATTGACACCACCTGTGATACAGAAGATGCGGTACACTATACCACAGTATTTTTAAATACATTGGAGTTTTACATTGGAGTTATACATTTGTACGTTTAAGTTTCGACATGAGCATTAACAAGGCACATGGGCAATCACTAAAAGTAGTTGGACTCAATCTTCTTAAACCCTGTCTTTGAAGCCTTAAGACAATTCTAAGATAAGTTTGGAAGCTTTAAAATAAGTATAAATAAATACAGTTTTTAAATAATATTTCATCTCTAGGCGTTGGAACCATTCTTATGAACTGCGCATGCGCACAAGGAAACGTTTTATTTACTTTTGCCGATGTTAACTTTTTCTGTATTGTGTCAATTTTTGTTTAATTTAGTTACTTTTTTGCATATTCTTTCTTTTTATGATTCTGTCTAAAACTCTGGAATATTTTTTATTATCATTCTAATACTTCGAAACTTAGCAATGTTTAGCAGGGGAGTTTTAAAACAACTGTTAATTATGTTTGTGTTTAGCTTTGATTATGTTTGTATTTAGCTTTGAGAAAAAATAATTTTATAAAGGTTTTTTTGGTCCTTTATGGTAAAATAGCAGTTAAAAATCAAAAAAAGAAACAAAAACTTACCTGTAAATACCATACTTTTTTATAAATTGGTCAATTTGAAGTAATTTTTAATGAAATTTACCTAAAACATCTATCACTCTGAACAAAATCTTAAAGATAATATTTTAATTTCCTTTTCTCACGTGATATATATTATAGTTATCTTCAAAATGACGTACAATCTAAGAGGAAATTTTAAAATACATTCCATTTTATGTTCCAATATGAAAATTCTCCCCGATTCGTCAATCCTTTCCTTATAAAAACAGCCGAAATAAAAAAAAAACTTTTTATTATACACCAATTATTGTTGAATTTTTGTTTATTTTGTATTTGCTAATGAAATTGTGTTATTATTGGATATTTTTGAAGGCCAGTGAAATATAATTATGTTTTTTACTTTTCCATTTTCCATTTAGTTAATTTTTTAATTGTTCAGAAATTAATTGTTAAACCAGAATTGTAAAATATGAACATTTACCCCAATGTGTCACCCCTTTCCTTATAAAAGCAGTCGCAAATAAAAACTATTTATTATACAGAAAATTACTGTTCTTTTTATGTTTATTTTGTATTTGCTAAGCAAATTGTGTTAATGGATATTTTTGAAGGCCAGTGAAATTTAATTGTTTTATTTACTTTTCTATTTTGCATTTACTTAATTTTCTAATTGTTCAGAATTTAATTGTTAAAACAGAATTTATTACTTTAAATATTTCAATTGGGGGGGGGGGTGTACAGTTTATTCTTTCATCATTTTTTATTATCATTCTCAAGTAGGAATTTAGGTGACTGTTTACGTTCGGAGTCAATTTTTTTTAAAAATAATTTTTAAAGGTTTTTTTCATCTTTTATGGTAAAATAGTACTTAAAAATTAAAGAAACAAAAACTTACCTGTAAATAGCATACTTTTTTTTTATTTCGTCAATTTCAAGTATTTTTTTAATTTTCTATTTTACATTTAGTTAATTTTTTAATTATTCACAAATTAATTGATAAAACAGAATTTATTACTTTAAATATTATTTCAATGGGGAGACAGGGGGTACAGTTTATTCTTTCCTCATTTTTTATTCTCATTCTCAAGTAGGAATTAAAGTGATTATCTACGTTTTGAGTCAAATTTTTTAAACAATAACTTTTTAAAGGTTTTTTTTTTAGCCTTTTATGGCAAAATTGCACATAAAAATTAAAAAAAGGAACAAAAACTTACCTGTAAATAGCATACTTTTTTATAAATTGGTCAATTTGAAGTAATTTTCAATTAAATTTAGCTAAGACGCCTATCACTGCGCAAAATCCTAATGCTGCTATTTTAATTTCCTTCTCATTCCTTTTCAGATTTTAGTGGTTTATTAGAAATGTATATATTTTATGTTTTACTTTTCAGGTTTTTTTGCTCCAATGATGAAAGGCTAAACTAGCTGAATTCTGACGAGTTTATTATAAATATATATTTTTTTGTATATCGTTTTCTTTTTATTCATGCGTATAACATTTCATATGTTTTTTTCTATGTTATTTATACTCTGTTTAGTTTTTAAATTGACTCTGGTTAACAATTATTCTCAAACTTGACATTTTTACTTTACAGCTTTTAGTGGTACAATGAAGAAAGGCTGCATCTACCTAAATTCTGAGATGTCTATAATGTTGACTATAGTGTTCTGAAATGACACATTTTTTAAATTTTTTTTACTATGTAATTTATGCTGTGTTTAGTGTTTAAATTGATTTTAGTTAACAAACATCTTTAAAATCCCGGGAATGCCGGCTCGACGGGGGGGGGGATTCTTCTTCTGCCTGCGACTGTTTGCAGGACGTGGGATACGTATCCACAAAATTTAAATAGCTTTATTCGCTGTTTTTTAGTATTTCCGTTCTTTGACAATGATTGCTGAAGGGAGCGTGTCCCTAAACCGACCGGCTAGACGGGCGAAGCACGGCTAAGTAAATTTGACATTTTTACTTTTTAGATTTTAGTGCTACAATGATGAAAGGCTGAAATTCTGAGATGTGTATAACATTTAACATATATTTTTTCTATGTTATTTACACTGTGTTAATTTTTAAATTGATTTTGGTTAACAAACATTCTTAAAATCCCGGGCATCGCCGGGTATTTGTGTTATAAAAGAAAGTGAGATTTTGAAGGAGTTCAATAGTTCTAGCGGTAAATAACGTTATCTTTGTTATTATGGTTTATGCAATGCACATTTTTTTATGTTGAATGCATTTGCATAAATTTACATTTGTGATTGTGGAGAATTTTTAATCATGTGGGTTCATCTTAACTGAAAACCCTGCATTGAATTTAAATTTCTTTTTCTGCAGAATTTAAGAATCGGAAAAAAATGCGACAAAGTCAAATTATGTAAGACAACGTGCAAATGTTACAAGAAAGAATGGAGATGTAGTAATATATTATCGCTGATGAAGAAGTAGAGTTTATAAACACAGAGGAAATGGTTTTAAAACTTTAAAATCTCAAGGTTCAGCCAAAATTTGTATCACTTGTCCTGCTTAGATGAAAGTTTACTTACAAGTTAAAGAGTTGCCGTACACTATTTTCCCAAACATGGGAACCACGAAATACAATTAGAACTTTTAAGATTGTCACATTCTGAAAGAGCAGCTATCGCAGATACAGTACCTAATTTCATTTCACAGAAACAAGCAACAATTTTTAATACAGTAGCCTCAAATTTAAAGCATTTTCGGATACTTTAAAGCTTATTCTTTTATCAAGAACTAAAGTAATGGAAAATAGTACATTAATTGTTTAATAATTTACCTTTTTTGTTTGTGTTTCAAATATTAAAAATTATGTTTAACATGTTTTTTAACCCCTTACTTCTCGCCTCCATCAAAATTACTGGGTGAGGTTTCGCCCTCTATTTCTCGTACCCGTGATATTTCAGGGCTGAAGTGTTCAAAAGTAACGCAAGAAAAAGATCAAAAACTATTTCATTTACCCTTAAAAATTTTTATTTCTCATTTTGCATACCAAATGGCAGCACCAGACTATTTATAATGTAAATGTGGATGGGTTTATTTAAAACTAGATGTGGGAAATCTAGAAATAAATGGAATCCTCCGGAAAAAATAGGCATTTTTTTACTGGTTTCTTGAAAATTGTGAGATCGTTAAGGGATTAAGGGGGGGGGGGTTATGAGATTTTTTTTCTCATTTTGTGCTGGCTATGTTATGAGCTCTCTATGAAATGCATTCAAAATCTTTAGAATACTATTTTTATATCTCCAGTGGCGTAGCGAGAGGGGGGCTAGGGGGTCTATCATGCCGCAGGCGCCTCTCGCAGAGGGGCTTCAAAAGGTCCCTAAGACCATTGAACCATTTGGTCCCCAAGACCATGGGGAGCGCCAAAAAGGTATCATGCCCCGGGCGCCAGTTATGCTCGCTACGTCACTGTATATCTCTGAAATCTCCATTTTCAGGTAAGCTGAAAGGAGGTGTGAGTGACATTAGAATCCTAGGCGATACAATTTTCCCGCTTAAGAAACAATTATTACATGCAAAATAAGCTATATTTTTTTTGATAAAAATACATTCTCTTAAAAAGACAATATCAGTAAAGTTAGACTTCAGGAAATTCAGAAGAGTCTTAAATTAGTCAAGTATTAAGACCCGCTAAGGCCAAAGAAAATATTACATAATATTAAGCTACATACTGCCCGTTCATATAACCAAAAACATAGCGAGAATTATAGAAAAGGCTGATAAATAGAGGAAAATAAACAGATGAAATCCCTATTTCCCATTCGTTTCAAGGTTCATTTTCATGAATTTTATGCGTACCACTGAATTAATTCCCTGTACAGTTTTGGGGACTCCCATCAATTGTTTTCACTTTAGCTAGTATTTAATGTGACGATACCATCATATGAATTAGCATTCATTATATTATTCTTAATATGCATTCAAGTAATATTTTACCCCGTGCTCGTGTTACTTTTTCTTGTGATAACATATTAGAATGTTTTTTCTTTGCTCCCAAAATATGTTTAAATACTAACAGCTAAACTTTCTTTCAAAACATTTGAGTAATGTTCGAGTAATTTTAGAGGTTTTAAGTAATGAAATTTCCCACTCTTTTTATTCCATTTTTCATCTGATGTGATATATATTACGTTTATAATATAAGAATTAAAATCAATATTCCTTTGGTGTCTATGGTAATATTAACATTTTATTTATAATGTGCATCTTACTTTAAAGATTACAAGATGTTTTTTATACATTATTTCCAATGAGTATTTTCTCAACTGCTTTTTTCATTCATATATCTGGTGTGTGCAACTAAAATAGACTTCAGCAAAAACGAGCAGTGTATTAAATTAATCTCAACATGTAATGTGTCATTTCCTTTAAAATAATTATATTTTTACCAACATAAAATAAGATGAACAATTTTTTACTTTAAAAATAGGTAACATATTTTATATGAGATTGATGAACAAAAATCAATCAAGTTAATTCAAAGGAAATCTATTATTTCTAGATCATCCTATATTCTAATAGGTAATGAAGTTTTTAAAGCTTTATTCTCATTCTTAAGAAAATATTCCATATAAATGTTATCTCAGAGAAAATACGGATAATTACATGATAGGAGATTTGATATGACTGGCACAGCGACTTAGATATTACTTTTTTTTCTTTTTTACCCAAGAGAATCAGTAAAAACTGTTCCTTTTATTCCCATTGATAAAATTATGACATAACAGTTAAATGAAATTAAAAAGTAAAAAGCCGTGGGGATTAAATTTTTCAATGAATGACTTATGATAAATCAATAGGAACTGAACAAATACCTTTGTTTTCCAGATAATTTTATTTTGTTTGCAAATGTTGGAAAAGCATATGAGCGTAATCAAATGATAAGAACTTTTTTTAACATTTAGAGTTGCTTTGAGCTACGGTTGTTTTAAATAACGAAAATAAAGAACTCGCATTCATTCAGGAACTATTGCAAGAGTTCTGATTTAATTTCATTTAAATTTAAGTTTCGGATTACGTTGAAATCGAGTAATGGTGAATCTATTTAGCGTCAAACGAGAGTAAAGCATACTTCGGATACATATAGATAACACAAAATTTATTTTCAGAAATGTTTTAACGAGTATGTTGCAGTTAATGACTTTATTGGGAAATTCAAATTTCAAAAGTCGAAAACAGCAAATACTTAACATTATTTATTTTACAGACATTTAACGGTATTTAGATTTTTTTTATTTTAGAGTATTTTGTATTTTATTTTAAATTTAAAATATAACTAAATTTAGAAGTCTTGTAAATTTTTACTATGTTTTTGTTTAGTGTTGTTTCTTTTAATTGTTACAGCTTTTGCCTTACCAACTTTGTGCATTGTTAATATTTATACCTAGCTTATCAATTTAGCGTAATTTTTATATTAACATTTATTTAAAATTTCGTTTTCATACACTTTAATTTTTTTATTCATTTTTGTACAGTTTTTATCATTTTTTATTATGGACTTTATTATCTTCTTATATCTAAAAATCTGTCATCGACCATCTAATTAATATGAATTAAGACCATTACAAAATACCGTAAAATGTAATTAATTAAATATTCATCCTTTTTAACTTTCAAAACTTTTGTAATGTATGCTTATTTTTTTTGTTAAGTTACCAGGGTACAGAATGTGCAAATTGGCAGATAAGCACATGCTACATTCTTTAGATTTCTCATGAATCAGTGGCAAGGCAAAACATAACCGTTAAATTCAGTTGCCATAGTCTTATTGTATATCTCCTATATTGTGCACTATAATGTAAGTAGACTCAAATTGTATGATAAGAAGAAACAGTAATATTACAATCTGAGTTTTAGTTTGGAGAATAGAACATAAAAGCACCCAAATTGCTGGAATTGAACACTGAAAAAGAGCTATATAAAACGGCGTTAATCAAATTAAATGCTTAATTTGGGAAAGTATTACCACCTTTCTATGTGGGGGTGTTTAATACTCGATAAATACTAGCAATTCATCTGTAATGACCATATAACGGGGTTCGTATTTTTCCCCCATTGGCTTCTTTATCATGTTCGTCCTTTTCTTTTTCAAGCCAAAGGTACAGTATGCCAACTTGCACAGATTGATTTTAATTATTTACTTTTTACGCAACCAGTTCACGGGGTTTATATTTTTCCACAATCAATCAGTAACATGAATACTTATTGGACTCTTATGGCTTTTTTAAGGTTTGTCTACCATTGTTAAAACAATCCGCCATGAAGGAGTTTCCTACCTGGATATCCAAACCAATACCTGGTATTCAACCAACAGTCTATGGTGGGATTTATTTTTAGACCAGTTTTCATAGCTATATACTTCCTTAGGGAGATCAGGTTACTTTTTACATCATAAACTCAGACTGATCATTTATTATGTTCATTATAGAAGGTTTTAGAGATTATCTCACATTCCCAAAAGAGCCTTTCTATTGTTTAATCCATCATTATTACTGCTGCTAAAATGTCTAAACACACCTGAAATTAAATTTTATAAAAACGAAAATATAATATAAATATATCATTGACCTTTAATAATTGACAATATGATATTAATTGAAAGTTCAGATTTTATTTATATTTATTTTTAAAAAAAAACGCATGAATGTTTTTTTTATAAATTTGAAACAAACATCATGACAAGGTATGTAGTGGTAATTTTTGTCACTGAAGAAATCCAGCCCATTACAACTGAAATCTCGGATTTCCGAATGTTTTTTTTCTTTTTTTTCCAATGCGGAGGCACTTGTAATCAAACATTGGCCTATATTACGCCGCAATTTTACTGCCCATTTTATTATGGGGGCACCATACAGGTGGATAGCATTACCCCCTATGAAGGGACGACACGAACGGAGGCAATTTTCGTGGCGCAACGCCGGGATTCGATCTCAGCACCCTCAGCACCGAAAACCAGCGAACTGTACCACAGGCCGCCACAACCCCGGATTTGAGAATGTAATAAAATCTCATCAGCTTACTCATTTTTTCATATTTTCTCTTTTGCTCTTCCATTACACACACAACAAAAACATATTTTTCTTTATGAGGGGGCCTCCCCACAGCGCCCCTGAGTGAGATTTGCGTGTTATTTGTACCTGACAGCGGCCCAGAGTATATCAGGTACACATAGCGACCCTTTGTTTAACTAGCGACATATCTCAAACGGTATTTTAGGCGCAACCTATCGGCACCTCCACGTGGTGGCCCCTGGGAAATCTTTTGATCTGCGAACGCCGAAGGTGTGGGGATTCACTAGAAATCCATAAGATCTTGCTTTCAGTCAGATTACTCTCCGACCATGTGTCAGGAGAAAACCAAGGACCCTCTCCTAAGAGAGACCGAAGAGAGAATGCGAATTGCGCAAACAAGAGTGGCGAACCTACTGTGTTCTTACAGCGGTTCCGCCGAAAGAAAGAGGACTATGAATGAAGAGCTCCGAGAGCTCTTAAATATCCTGAGAGACCAACAATCTCATATCCAGTATTTAGCTGGACAGTTGTCGCAAGCTATCAAACAGACTTACGCTAACATCGTAAGTAAAGGACCTATGAATAGATCAGCCTCTAGGGACAGATCAAATATAGGCAATAAGGCTAAGCCGGCAAGGACGACTACGGCCGAAAAAGAAAGACATGTGGTGACGGCGTATCCAAAGAAGGAACAGACTTCTGAGGATACAAGAAATGAGATCCAGTCACACATTGACCCCACCAAACAGAAAGTTGGCAACACGACGATGAGAAAGATCAGTAAGGGTGGGGTCATCATAGGCACGGACACTGAAGAGAATTTGGACAAGCTGATAGCTGAGTTCAAAAAGATTGATGAGCTCCATGGGATCTACGAAACAGCAAAACCGATGAAGAGGAACCCACAACTCATAATATACGGAGTAGCGGAAAAGATGGAAAAAGATGAGTTCATTTGCAAACTAAAAGAGCAAAACGAGGAGTTGATGGAAAGCGAAATAAGTATTATAGCCAACTATAAGGCTAAATATGGAGATAATTGGATACTGAGTATCAATGGAGATGCTTTCTCGAAACTGAGTGGCGTGAGCGGCTGAGCGGCGAAAGCAGCGGCTGAAGCTAGGGTGGCAGAGGTACTCCTTCAGAGAGTACATAAGGTCGATAGTCTGCTACAACTGCTGGCAATTTGGACATATTGCCAAGGCGTGTAACAACGAACGGGTATGTAAGAACTGTGGTAGAACGGACCACTGCTACAGCGACTGTAAAAATAAGGCCAGATGCGTAAATTGTCATAAGAATAATAAGAAGAATGGTACTAAGCAGGACACCTCACACTCCCCTACCATTAATTCATGCTCTATATATAAAGCAGAGGTAGGACACATAGCGCAAAGAACCAGCTATGGAGGGTAAACCTCCATGTTGCAAGCTAGAGCATCTTAATGTCAATAAAACGTATCTGGCATCTAAGGAACTGGGAGAAGACGCCGAAGCCCAGGACCTTGACATCCTTTCAATTTGTGAACCTTATTACACCAGAGAGGATGCCCACGTTACAGGCATACCTAACACATATGCAGTTGTAGCGCATGACAACAGCCCAAAGGCTGCCCTAGGAATCAGGTGAAAGCACAAGATACTCAACCTGATGGTGACCGAGCACTTAGTAGCAGTCCGGATCCAGCTACTGGGGGAGTGGTATATAGTTATCCCTGTCTATCTACCCCTGTCTCCACGGAGAGATGATGACAGAACGGAACCCCACTTGAGCAGACTCAGAACGATCCTTGATAATAATGTTGACACTATGTCAATCATTATGGGCGACTTCAATGCGAAGTCCACAGTTTGGGGCCCTAGGCCCACCAATGAAAGGGGGATCACGATTCTGAGCTTGGTTGCGCAATACGGGGCAAACATCCTAAACAACCCGGAAAGCCCTCCCACTTATAATGTACCATTCGGGATGGGATGGGTTGACCTGCCGATCACCATTGGTATCGATGAGGAAAGGATACTAAACTGGAGAGTCTCTGACGATTACGTGCTGCCGGACCACAATGGCATACTCTTCGATCTCAGTGGCCCTGACACAGGTCACAGACAACCCAATTCTCTTAAATGGGATATACAATCTATGATGTGGATGGAGTTTAGGGCGGAACCCCACACATAAATGAAAAACCTATTACAAACGGTGGAAGTCCTCGATCCAGAGGACGCTGTAAAAGCAATTAACGATAAACTACATAATCTATGTAGTAAGCACGGCAAAAGGAAGGGTTGTCTAAAAATAAATGCTCATTGGTGATCTCTAAGCCTAGCGATAATACGCAAAAAAGTCAGGGCTCTCAGAAGGAGAACTCAGAAGACCAGTGATCCCCAAGATAGGGCTCTAAACATGGAAATTTTTAAAAGGGGAAGAGCAAAGTACAAGAAGGCCAAACTGGCCACGAAAAGGAAATCGTTCAAGGAGTATCTCGAGGGGGTGACGTCCAAAGATATCTTTGGAAATGTAACATTCACCATTCCCAAGAGTGTCAGGAGCGACTGCGCTAAGCAGCCCAAAAACATTAACGGTGACTTAAGGCACGACGAACAAGAAGTGGAGCTATTATTGGCTCAACACCACTTCAAAAATATTGAAGAAATTCAATATCCTAGAGTTGCAAACCAAAAGACTCTAGAACCTATAACCAACGTCGAAATCGAGCATATTCTGGAAAATATGGCAAAAGGGAAGGCTCCAAGATTCGATGGGTTCACACTCATGATAGTGGAGGAATTGCACCTAGTGGATGCCCGGCTACTGGGTAACCTATATAACAAGTGCTTAACGACTATGCAATTTCCAAACACTTGGAAAAAAGCGAAGGTGGTCTACCCCCCCCCCCCAAAGCGGGGAAGGACCCAAATATGCCGAACGCATATCGTCCTATATGCCTCCTCCCCATAATGGGGAAGGTGTTGGATAAGTTAATCACGAACAGAATCGTGGAACACCTAGAGTCGAATGCGGTACTCTCGAAAGCCCAATATGGTTTCCGTAGAAATAGGAGCACTAACGATGCCCTACAGAGGGTACTTGAGATTATAGGCGATAATAAGCGAAATAGGCTATACACTTGAATGATATCACTCGACATACAAAACGTCTTCAATTCCATCAACCCAAAAAGGGCCATTGAGGCTATTATGAATCTAAATATCGACAACAATCTCAGGTACCTGATTATAGACTATCTCCACAATCGAAGCATATTGCTAAGACAAGGTGAATGGAAATACAATGTCGGAGTACCCCAAGGTTCCTCACTGGACCAATATTATGGATTCTAGTGATTAACGACCTCCTGAAAGCCGAAGAGGACAATGTGGACTTCCACATACAGGTCGTCGCGGATGACCTAGTCATCCTAACCAGCAGCAAAGTTGTTTATAGGTTCGCTGAATTAGCCAACGCAGCACTTTCAAAGTGCGAAAGCTGGGCGAACCACAATGAATTAAAATTCAACATAGTTAAGTGCAACTTCACAATAGTGGGGCCGAGCACAAAGAATCTGAGGAGACCAACCCTCAAGCTCTGCGGGCAAAATATTACATATGAAAAAGATGTTAAATACTTGGGCGTTATCATAGATTACCAGCTCAACTTTAATGCCCACTTAGACAATGTCAAAGAAAGATCTCTGGCAGATATGTACAAGCTACTGAGATACTCCAGGAAGACCTGGGGTATAAAACCACTCGTCGCAAAAGATATCTACATGCTGATAGTAGAAAAGATCCTACTATATGGGGTGCCGTCGTGGTATAACACCACGAGAAGAATGAATGATAAACTATTGCAGATTCAAAGACCGTTTCTGTTGCTCTTAACCAAGTGCTACAAAACGGTAGCAAAGGACACCCTTGCCGTACTGGCGGGGTGTCTGCCATTAGACATAAAGGCTAATATGGACAGGATACAGCACCTGATCACTAAAGAAAATGGGGCATATGACTTAAATGGATTAGCCCTAGACAGCAATAGGTGTGAAGTTAGAAACTTCAATATCCACCTAGTAAGGGATATAAGCAGCATAGACTGGTCGACCAGACTTGAACCGAAGTGTAGTACCTAGTACTACACAGACGGATCGAAGATGGAAGACAAAGTCGGATCAGGACTTATCAAGTACGATGATAACAGAAAGCTATATGATCTAATGGAGAGGAACTCAGATCACAGTTCCTCATATCAAGCAGAACTAAGAGCAATAGAGATGGTAATATAAGACGCAATATAGACACGAACCACAGAGTTCGATGTCTATACGGACTCCATGAGTGCACTACAAGCACTCAAAGCGAAAAGCTTCAAATGTCAGTTGGTGGATAATCTTAAAAAGTGAATTAAAACTCACGGCTTAAACATTACCTGGCATTGGGTGAAAGCCCATGCAGGAAACAGCAGAAATGAAGAGGTAGATGAAGTCGCCAAGAGAGCAACACAACTTCCCACCATAAATAACTATTATAAACGGACCAAGAACCAACTAAAAGGCATTCTACTCAAAGATGACATGAAAAAATGGCAAGATAGATGGAATGAGTCCACTAAAGGCAGGCGCACACACGAAATCTTCCAGACGGTACGTCTGGACAGACACCAAGGGGACTTCCTGAAGAACCAGGCGATAACTGGACACGGCAGCTTTGGACAGTATCAAGCCAAATTCTTGGGATGGACAGCTGCAATTGGGGAGAGGTTCAGACAGTCGAGCACTGTCTGTTCGATTGCAGTAATTTCGTTGAACAACGTGATGACCTTCCTAGGGACGCCAGAAACTGGAGTAAACATAAATTCTTTAACTATCAATACTGCTGCCGAGTAGTGAATAAAATCGTTAAAGGGCTGATGGACGAACATGTCCAGTAAGCTAATAGCTTGTCAATTTCTATGTATATTCTTGCTGAAATGTTTTAAAGCGTTATGTAATATATTCAATAACGTTTTGCTTTAATAGCGAGTTTGGCTCTAATTTATTTTGTTATGTGATTATTGTTAGGGACTTTGTTAGGGTTGGCTGTATGGAGCGACTCGGTAAAGTTGCAGATGTTGCCAAGTGTCGGAGCTAGGGATGTGCTCCATAGCGACGACCAGTCTTCATAAAACTCAGTTGGATGCCTTCACGGTGGGCCGGTGTTAAGCTTAGACTTGTCTTCTTTATGAATTACTAGCTGAAAACCCGTACTTCGCTACGGAGTAAATTCAAATTAAATACAACGGTCAATGTATGCAATTAATGCCAAAAATAAGTATAAATATATTTTTAATAAATACAACGATCAATGTATGGAATTGATGTAAAAAAAAACGAAAAATATATTTATAAAAAAATCGTAACGGATATTTTTATAGACAAAATAATGTAGAAGAAAATATTCAAATTAAATCTAATAGGACAAATTAAAGATCATAGTACAGGTAATATAGTACAGTTTGAGGAACATATCTTTTACTGTATTTTAATATTTTTTTGGATAATGTCCAATCGTCTGCCGCATTAGCAAGAGAAGAAAAATATTTTATTTATCTATTTAGTTGTTATGCACGTGACAATAAATTCATTTAAAGTACCAGAAAAAGAAATAACGTGATCAGCATTTAATAAATTAAATTCTAAAAATTAATCTTTAAAAATTCACAAAAATCAGAAAAGGGAGATAAAGATTCGAAAAATACTTCACTTTAAAGGGATTTTTAGGATCTCTCTCGTGATATAAATTTTATAACCCTCAAATAATTATTTTAAATGCAAACTTTTTTAAATGCAATATTTTTTGGATAATGTCCAATAGTCTGCCGCATTAGCATGAGAAGAAAACTATTTTTTTTGTCTATTTAGTTATTATGCACGTGACGATAAATTTATTTAAAGTACCAGAAAAAGAAATCACGTGATCAGCATTTAATAAATTAAATTCTAAAAAATAATTTTTAAAAATTCACAAATATCATAAAATGGAGATAAAGATTCGAAAAATATTTCATTTTAAAGGAATATTTAGGATCTTTCTCTTGATATGAATTTTATTACCCTCAAATAATTATTTTAAATGCAAACTTAAAAAAATAGTTACTAAAACAGCTTAAAAATTTAATGCAAAACATTCTAAGAAGAATTTTTCAAAAATGTTTCTTAGTGCACCCCTACACTATAAGAAGAAACGCCATGCAAAATTTCAGCACTTTATGTCCAGCGGTTTGGTTTGTGCGTTGTATGTCATTGAGTCAGTCAGTTACGGAACTGTTATAGAAAGAAAATTTAATAATTAATTTTTTTACATGAGTGAAAAATCCTCAGAGGATAAAATGATCTTTTCCTTTATACATTAGACGTGATAAATAGTTATAAGTTCAAAAGAGAAAGAAACATATGTGTTTGAAGTTGGATAAAATAATTCATATTAAAAAGCACTTAACCGGAAGAACAACTCATAGATTATATGCTATTGATCGAAATGTATTACCTGTTAACAAGTGATTGAAGGTTTAAAATAAATCACACAGATGATGTATCTATCATCGAAGATACAGAAAATACCGTGAATGGAAACCATACATCGTGTATGAATATCAGGAAAAATCAATAAATCAATAAATTTAGATATCACCATCATGTAAAATGAAATCCTTGATATATCAAATACTATCTATAATAATTTACTATTCATTAGATCTTAAATATCGCTCGATATGTTTACTGAAAGAGTAGGCAAATAGTACAATTAATTAAATGAGTTCAGTATCAAAATATATAATAGTTTTCATTTGAAATCTTATGAATGCATTAACATTTGAAGACCTTGAAATCATTGAATAGAAAACTTTATGAATTTAATAATTTTAAATGAATATACATGTGGTCGATAGTCATAATTATTTAGTAAGTAAAGAAAAATGTTAAAAATAGAGTAGTAGAAATTTTGTACAGATTAGGCACACAGATAATTTGATGCCTACGATTTTCCAAGCAGCATCAGATTATTACAGATGTATGGTAGTTCAAGAAACACAGCTTGCCCGAATTTGATACTATTTTTTTTTCAATTCTTTTGTAACGTTACAAATGGATTTCTTGTGACAATGTAGGATAATCGAAACAACTTCAAAGCCATAAATCTGTCAAAATGTATGATCTCCAGAAATCCACCTCGATCCCAAGAACACACATCTACTACTAGAAAAATACCTAGTGTTACTAGTTTGTATTTAAATTAAAAAAATAATCTTATTTATAATTGTGCTTAGAAAATGCCCAGCATTTCAAAAGTAGCAAAAATAGTGATAAGCTGTTCTATGAAATAATCCTTAATAATCGTTTCAAATGTGAAGAATGTAGTAAAAAAGTAACTTAATGGATCTTTATCACGGTATGGGAGCGTTCATAAATAATTACGTGTTTTGGAAATTAAATATACTTGTAAATGTATTAATTCCAGTGTCGGAATTATTCTCTTATTCCCACATTTAATAACACGAAATTGAATCGAATGGTATATATCAAAAATATAGGAATAAAGGTGCGTAATATAAAACTGTTAAAAGACAGGTTATATATGAAAGATTCCTAAACCTAATGCCTTTTCTACGAGTGTATATATTTTTTAACATTTTCAGACAGCCTTTCAACGTCCGTGCAGTAGAGACACTGCAAAAACAACATTAATATTACAAACATCCTCGCTAAGAGACAGTCTGTATTTAATGTTTGATTAGAAACTGAACTTTCGCTCTTCCAAAGATTTGCGAAAGATTTAGGTATTCCTTGTGTTTAATAAAACCTTTCAGTGGGAAAATTTGGTAAAGTAGAATTTATTATTAAATATTAGTTAATTAAATATTAGTTTCTCTGCAATGTAATGAATTATTTCCAGGTTTGTTTAAAGACGGTAGTTGGTGAAATAGGAAATAATTAGCTGTAGTTGATTAACGAGATTTAATCTTCTAATTTTTTAAAACTTTGGCACACATTTTATTCTTCGCATGAAGGTGCGAACAATATGCTCAGATATCAGCATTTGAGAGAGGACGTGTAGTTGGTCTCAAAGAAGCCGGTTGATCTAATCAGCGAATCGCTCGACATTTGGATAGGAGCAATGCCATTATTAGACGATGTTGCCAGGAATGGATGAACCACGGCTGAACACAGCATCAAAAGGAAGTGGTCGGCCTAGAGAAATGACAGAATCCGAGGACCCAGCAATCGTCAGAGTGGCACTCCCAGTCCCAGATTAATCATTATCATCGATCGTACGTGCAGCTGGTACTTCAGTGACCGCAAGGACTATTCATAGGTGGCTCTGAGAAAGGGGGCTGAGATCATGGCGTCCCTTGCGCCGACTACCATTGACCTCTGTACACCGACAAGCCCGCTTGCAGTGGTGTCGGGCACATTCGACCTGGAATATCACTGACTAGAGTAGAATTGTCTTCAGTGATGAAACCCGCTTCGAACTGAACCCCGATGACCAGCAAATACGTGCATGGAAACGTCCCGGACATCGGTGGGATACCAACCTGACTGTCTTCTGCCATAAGGGCCGACAACCAGGAGTGATTGTCTGGGATGCCATTTCATTTCATAGCAGGACCCGTTTGGTTTTCCGCGGCACCCTTAGAGCACAGCGCTACGTCGAGGATATTCTTCGCCCCGTTGTGTTGCCCTTCATATCATGCCCTCCCGGGCTTACATTTCAGCAAGATAATGCCCACCCGCACACAGGGAGAGTTTCTGAATTGTCTTCGTGCTTGCCCAACGCATAAAGACATTATATTGATTACCTTGGCCAGCAAGGTTGCCGGATCTCTCCCCCATTCAGAACGTTTGGAGCATTATGGGCAGGGCTCTACAACCAGCTTGGAATTGTTACGATCTAACACGTCAATTGGACAGAATTGGGCACGATATCCCGCAAGAGGACATCTGCCACCTCTATCAATCAATGCCAAGCCGAATAACTGTTTCCATAAGGACCAGGGGTGGACCTATGCGTTATTGACTTTTTCAGAGCAGCGTTATTGACTTTTTCAGATTTTTAGAGCAGTCATAAACTAACCGAATTGGAACAAGAGGAAAAAAATAAAGGTTACAATATAATTGTAAGTAATGAATATGGTATGAGCAATGGATATTCAGGCATTTACTGATATGTAGTAAGGTGTAGAGTTTTTGGTAAGGTGTTTCTCTACCTATATACATTTTTTTCCACACAATGGACTGAAACTGAATTGCATTCAGCACATAATCTACAGTTAAACTCTTTAGTGTGAAGATCGTGAAATAAAATTGTAAACTTGCAACCTAATAAGTTTTCTACAAAGAATAGGAATAAAATTTTTGGCAGTTTCGACGGAAGTTGCTTTAGCGTTATTTTGCTTTTTCCATCGGAATGACGAATGGAAAATTGTAAAAGAAGAGTAATGGGTGATTCGACTTTATTGTTCCTTGTGAAATACCTGAAAGAAAACCATGTTTATAAAGCATGATACTGGATTGAAAAACAGGAAACGTATCGGAATATTTATAAATTCTGTACCAAATAAATTGACTGCGTAAAAGACATGTGTCAATTGTTTCAAATTTTTTTACCCAGCCCCCCCCCCTCCCTAAAAAAATTAGAAAAAAGGAAAATGTAAAAGTAAAAATATCTTCTTTATAATGATAAGAATTAAATGAAATATTAACCCTAAATATTAACCCTAGAAAAAGTTTTATGTTTCTACAAAAAGTGTGGTAAAGAACAATTCTTTTGACTTGAAAATGACAAAAAATATTGTTTCAATGATTCAAAGCTAATTTATTTATTTCTCTATTTTTAAGGCATTTGTTAATTTCTTTGTGGCCTGATGCGTCAAACCACTAACACATACTGATATAGTAAAGTTTAGAAACTGCTTTATACGTTATAAATTTTATCCCAAGGACAGTTTTAACTGTTAAGAGCGTTAGAGGAATAAAAAAGTCCTTTAAATATTCTAATGAAGTTTTGTGAAACCCATATTTTTCAATAGTCTTTTATTTTATATCACTTTGTAAGTTTGACCAAAGCCATGGCACGATAACTCATTAAATAAAGTTTTTTTTCAGGAGGCTGATAAACATGGAATCTATTCGTGGACTAGCCACACTTCTTTTTTGTTGAGAAAAAAATAAGATTTGTAACACTGGGACACATATAATTATCCAATTTCTAAAGTTAATATAACAGACTATAGAACACTTTAACCATTTACTTATGCATCTTCTATCAAATTTAATATGATTACACTACGACAGCTAATCAAATCTTGCGGAAGAAAGTCAATTTCAGTAGTATACCTTTTTATTTTCGTGTATTTGTGTTACATATGATAGAATTGTAATCCCATTTCAATATTTCAAGCTAAAGATTATTAAATTCATAGAGCCATTAAAATGTCTTAAACATTAATATGCAGAAAGAGGGACTTCAATTGCCGAAACCTTATTGTATTTGAAAAGTCTTTGAAATTATTATCACAAGCATTACGATAATTAGAATTGACTTCTTTATTGGAGGGGTGATAAATGAGAAATTTCTCATGAAGAAGTCATTAGCATCATTAAACATTTGAAGACTTCCGCATTTTAGCGACTTTATACATAGATATATATCTTAGTAAAAAACAGCTCCAAAACATTTTTTGAAAATTCCTTATTACGTAATGTATAAATGATTACAGAAAGATGTAGCAGCCACGAAAGTAATTTTAGAAACAGATAGATCTATTTAAAATTAATTCTTATTTCCCCAAATTTATGTAGAAGCCTTATTGAAACAACTACAGAAATTACTCTTAAATTTCTATTATACAATATTATTATAAAACAAGTATAGCTGAAATTGTTTCTTTACGCAGCGAGTTAGTCTGCATAAAATTTAAATTTTTTTGTATTTTATTCATCCTTCTTTTCTGACATAATATTTTGAGAATAAATAAACATTTATATGATAAAGGTAGGTATATACTCATAAACATAGCATGAGCATTTCTCATGTGTGGCATTATATGTGTCAGTCATGTTTTTTATTCAGAATGTCGAATTTCATAAAGAAATGCGATGGACCGAATAGTATATTATCTCAATACGTTACACTGTTTTAAATGCCCCCCTCCGCACATACACGCGCGCGTAACCTTGTAAAAAGATATAAATGTAACAGATTATAAGAGTTATAAGTATTTAAATTTTTTTACGGGTTACGACATCATTTTTATAAATATTACATAACCTAGACATTACTTTATCTATCCTGACTACTAATACAAGAAGCATAAAATTTTATTTGTTTAAATAGTCAGTCCCTGCTAATTATAGCTTTTAAAGACACTCTAGGCTGAGGCACATTTGATCTGCATGTTTAAAGTAAGCATTTTGAGTTTATTAGTATTTTATCAAAATATTAAATTAGTTTAAATTGCAAGTAAATATGTAAAAAATGTAATTAATAAAGTTATTTGATTTACAGTGTGTGTGATTTTTCTTTTTGTTTTTAAACACCTAAACGAAAGGTTTCAACAGCTGTTAAGTGTTAAGAGTCTTAACACAATCTATGACTTTAACAGCAATCCTGTCAAAGGCTACTCATATATGTAAGCAATATACAGCATAATAAATGCCCACTCTTTGACAGCATGATTAAAACTCCTGCTGAACTTCAGCTAAAGACTTTGAGACTTTCTCCAGAAAGACTGTTCATTGTTTGGTCATAATTATCTAAATAAAATATATTTAACAATATTGGCGCTCAAATTTACTCTCATAGATATTTATTAATGAAATTATTAACTCGAAAAAAATTTAATTAACATCAAATAACTACACATGAATTTATGTTTAACTAAAATAAGCAAAATTAGAACAGAGCATTTAGTATAATTTATAAGTTTTAGCTTTCCTTACTAACTTATTTTAAAGTGGTGTTAATAACTCCATTAGAAAGTAGATTGCACCGACTGCATCTTCTTCTTCATCATGATCCTGTTCTCATTACAACAAAAATCCCACCATTGCAAATTCAAACTAATCCTATACTGAGTATTCGACAGATATTTTAATATATGAACGGACAAGCCATCCCATGAATCTCTTACACCCAAAAAAATAACGAACATGCATAATATGAATCATTCGCACCTCTGTAACGACCGCGTTTCCCCAAACGATCCTATTTATGGATACTTCCCTTATCACAAGAAATGGGAACGATACAGGAATCCAAAATGTCATCTTTAACTTCTCGAGCAAGTATTCTAACCGCTGAACTACCGTAACGATTAGCTTATCGACCTGCTTTACTTTATAAATGTTAAAAGTTAACACATTGAACAGAAATGAATTAAAAGGAATGTCTAAAACAATACTAATTTGAATCAGTAATTTATGTTCTAAATATGTATAAAGTTAATTAATCGTACCAGCATACACTTAAGAAGTTTGACAACTTTCTAAGAATCTGATTAATTTTGTCATGGTCTGCTATTTTAGATTATATTGTTAACACCGCTTTCTAGCAATGTATTTTATGTATTAATATCAATTTTTCATTCTTCTCTAATTTGCTCTTCATAGATTTGGTTTTATTTTGGCCAAACTTATCACGAGACAAAGGTTTTTAAAGATTATTTTATTTCCTAAATTCCGTCAATCACACTTTCAAAAACGCCCAAAAAATAGAACCAAGTTTAGCATTGATTGTAATCGAAATGTTAATACTCTTATTAACTTGTCAGTCTTGAAGTATAAAAGAAACGCAGTCAAGAAAGAAGCGTGTTTTCTCAATCTTGCTGTCAACTAGATCGAAAACAATATGGAAAGGTGAACAGCAAAGTATAGTAGAACTTCTTTAATGATCTATCCTCTGGTAGGATTACCATTGTCAACGTATTTAGAAGTAATAAGGCCAATTTACAGCACTTTGCAGGTTAGTCTATTTGTTGACGGTGCAATTCGGAGTTACTCAGTGAGTCCAGTTTTCAGTTCAAATTCAATGAAATTTTCACTGAGTCGGGCTGTTCCCGCAAGTTAATGGTTGAACTATCCTTTAACGCAGTTAAGCCTTAGACTACCAAAAAAAAGAGTGTACAAAAATTACCACTCGAGTCCAATGGACTCTTATCTAAAATATATAGGATTTCAAAATATTCGAAATATCCTCTGATTTAAAATGAATACATTTTTAGTTAATATACTTCATATACTATATAAAAGTAAAAAAAAAATTATAATGACTGCAAAATTTATTTCCATTTAATTTGAGATATTCAGTACACATAGTACAAATAACGACGGAATGTTCTCCACAAACAATTTTCATACATTTTGCACAGAATGTTCGTGTTTTGCGACTTTTTTTTTTTGAGGGATAAACAACTTAATTTTTTTTTCGTGGCTGTTCAGAGGTAATTGCCTCTGATTAATTAGGTATTAAAACTTGTATGAAGCAGTTTTAAAGCACGCATTGAGGCAGTGACACACTCTTTATACTCTGCTACTTCTTCTGCAAGTTGAATAAGGATATTTCGTCTTTTTTTTATTTCTGATTACATTCATTATTTAAAGATAGCCTTATTATGTATGTATTCATTAACTTAACATCCCTCAGTACACCACTTATAGAACTGATTATAATTCTTACACACAAGCCAAGAGAGGCACTGATATTATAATCAAAAATAATTTGCCCCACCATGAACTTATCATTTCCCCCCTCAAAATTATTAACGCTACTGCTATAAATATTAAACTTAATAACCTCCCATCTTATACTATTGTTTCTACTTATATCCCCCCAGTTCAAAATCCTAATGACGTCCTTGACGATTTAAAAGTACTTGATAATCTTAATATTAACACTATCCTTTTTGGCGACCTTAATGCTCACCACACTTTGTGGAATTGTAAAACTAATAACTCCTACGGAAACATCATTTATAATTTTACTGCTAATTCTGAATTTGACATAATTGCCCCTTCTTCCCCCACTCATTTTTCTAAGTATAGTAGTAGCACTATTGACTTTGCTCTTGTTAAAGGCTTTCCCCATAATATCACTATTGAAACCCTCTGCAATCTCTCCTCGGACCACAACCCAGTTGCACTCACCATTCCTTTAGACACTATTCCATTAATCATCAATCATTCTAAATTCACCAACTGGGATAACTTTAAAAAAGACCTACATAATTTACCCTACACTCATCCTGAAATTAACACCCAAAACAACATCGAAAATCTTGTTTATAGCATAACAAATGACATTAACTCTGCTCTCATTAATAATGCCAAAAATATTCCACCTTCTAATAAAATCCGTACCGACACCCAACTTAAAATTCTCACTAATGAAAGAAATAGAGCGCGAAAAAATTGGCAAAGGAACAAAACCACACATAATAAAACTATTATTAACAACGCCCAACAAAATTTAAGATACTATATTCATGACAAAGCCAACAAAAGTTGGGAAACTTACATAACCTCACTTGACATAGCTGACAATTCCATTTGGAGAGCCGCTAAATGCCTTAAAAATAAACCGAATGCCATCCCCCCCTCATTGACCCTAGTAATAATAACTTCATTTATTCTGACGAAGATAAATCTAATCTTATCGCTCAAACCCTTGCTAACAACTTCATCCTTAATCCCAGCCCCAATACTAGCATAGACAATACTGTCCAAACTAATATAAACCTATTTAATTCAATTAATCACCCCATTGCTGCAATTTATATCCCCCCCTTCAGAGATAAGGAAATTATTAAAAAACTCCCTAATCGAAAGTCGCCTGGCGAAGACCAAATTACTAATACTATGCTCAAAAACATCCCCCTTAAATTCATTTTCAAAATTACTGCCCTTATTAATGCTATTTTTAAATTGAATTATTTTCCTCATAGTTGGAAAAATTCCATTATTGTGCCCATAGATAAACCTGGAAAAAATAAGAACTCTCCCGATAGCTATCGGCCAATTAGTCTCTTAAATACTATCAGTAAACTTACTGAAAAATTCATTGCTAATGAAATCAACAATCATCTTCTCTCTGCAAATATACTTATCCCTTATCAATTTGGTTTTCGTCAATCACTTTCAGTCCCTCACCAAATTTATCGTATTGTTGAGCATCTTGCTGACTCAAAATTAAATAAAAAATCTACTGCCGCCCTTTTCCTTGACGTTGCTAAAGCTTTCGACAAAATCTGGATTGATGGTCTCATTCATAAACTAATCAATTACAATTCCCCCCCCCCCCCATCTTATTAAACTTCTCACCTCCTACTTAAAAGATCGCACTTTCCAAATTAAAATTAAAGATAAATTATCTTCCAAATTAAAATTCTACAGCGGTCTTCCCCAAGGTTCTATAATTGCTCCAATTTTATTTAACATTTATGTAAATGATATTTATCAATACAACAAAACTAATATTGCCATCTTCGCCGATGACACCGCAATTTATGCAACTGATAATAACCCCAAGTACGCCATCAAATACCTAAATGATCATATGAAAACTATCCAACAGTGGCTCGACAAATGGAAAATCAAAATCAACACGGATAAATGCATTGCTATTATGTTTACACAAAAAACTAAACGTACCATTGACAAATACAAACTTATTATTGGTAATACGATTATCCCCTGGTCTGACACCGTTAAATATTTAGGAGTCACCCTTGACAAAAATCTCACCTGGAGACATCACATTACAGAAATTAGGGACAAGTTTCGAGTTGCTAAACGTTCACTCTTCCCCTTAATCGCTCGGAACAGTAAATTATCTACAAATAATAAAATGCTCATCTACAAATCGTTTCTTAGACCTCTAATTACTTACGCAGCGCCGGCATGGGCATACGCAGCAGATTCTCATATTAAAAAGCTCACAGTAGCACAAAATATTACTATTTGGCAAATTGTTAACGCACCGTGGTATTTCAGGAATGCTGAAATCCACGAGGAGCTTGGCCTCCTTACTATTCTAAATTTCCTCAAAAACTTAACTACTAATTTCCATAATTCCATTGATAATGATCTCCTTTTAAATCTTGCAAACTATGATTTTGCCGACCCTGCTAACAGAAAACGGCCCAGAGCTGTTCTCTGTTCTTAATTATTTTAAAACTTTTTTATTTCATAAATTTTTGTAATCTTACTGCTTACTTCGGTAAGCAGTGAGCTCTTACTTTTTAACTTTCTTAAATTTTCAAGTATTTCCAATTTTATTTTCGCACTGCTCTCCTTGGGCATTGCTTTCTCTATCAACTTAATCTTCTTATTCTCAAGCCACTCCCCGGATCCAAATTCCACCTATCTCTTTTCACTTTTCTATGGTCATTACTATGCAAGCCTACGTTGGAAGGCGTGGCCTACGGAACGTAGTTAATTCATTTGTCCTGATGGTCCTGATGGTATGTATTCATTACACTAATATCCATCATATTAAAAAATATAATCAAAGGCAGCCGATGTGTCATGCATTTCACTCTATACGTTTTTACCATTTTTTTTCCATTGTGTCAACACCGGAGCAATTTTGTTATAGTCTAGGATTATCTGTGGCTTCTTTTCGAAACTGGTGTCCACATCACAAGTGTTTTGCATTATGCTTAGTAAAGTAACAACTTTTCTTTACCTGGGACAGTAAGAGATGATGGATGCTTTTTCTTGAAATACGAATAAGTAGAAAATACAGCATGATTTTTTGGATTTCTGAACAAAGTGGATAATTCCGGTTTATTTTTTTCGAATTGTTTTAATGCGAGATAATTTTTTTTTGAGGTAAGGTGCGTTGGTAATGAATACGACTTATAAAAGTTATCGCATGCGATATTATGACCCGAATGTTCAATTTCCTTTGCAAATCTGCTAACTACATTTTCTCCCTGGTGATTCTCTGATTTCATTTTTGCCTGTATATACTTCAGATTTTCAAACATACAATGTTACGCTGTCAAAAATAACCGATAATTTTAATCCACAATTTCCAGGTTTAGATGGTATGTATTACCGGAAAGGGCATTTTCCACGAAAAGCAACTAACCTCTCATCGGCAGTCGTAGACCAATTAGAAATATAAGGGTGTTGTAAATAACTGTTCCACAACTCAAAACATTCTCTTATTGGCTGTAATTTATCACTTGATTTTCTTTTAAACCTCTTAGCAGCATAATCAAATCTTATAACACATAATATTTCGTAGAAATGTTCACTTGAAAATATATCACAAAACTAAAAGAACACACAAAATCAAATTCGATATTTTAACCTGTTGCCACACTGAAAGTAAACAAAAGAAATTAAAGATACTGAAACACAGAAAAGCAATAATGTCAAAAACTCGCTAAATGGGCACGCGCCCTCTGCCGGACGGTTTTATGTTTAATTGAAATTGAACATTCTCCCCACTTTGAAACCACCCAAGGGTTTCAAAAGAGAAAAAGGTAATCATTACCACAATAATAATCAAGTTAATCAAGTGGTAACTTGCATAGTTTTGAAATCGGTCATTTTAAGAGTCCACTCTCACATTTCACAGATACTACTCTAACTTTATCATCCTTGCTTGGAAGAACTTCTAAAACTCTAGCAAGTTTCCAGTGTAAGGAAGGGACAAGTTTATTTTTTATGTGAATGAGATCACCAATAGCAATATTGGGTTTAGATTAATACCACTTTGGTCGTTGCTGCAGCTGGCTTAGGTATTCACTGCTTCACCGACACCAGAACTGTTGTAGAAGTCGCTACACAAATTTCCAACTCTGTAAGCGTGAGATTAGAGTGTTTGTGAAATCGGGCTCTGGAAGAGCAGTCAAGGGAGTACCAACAAGAAAGTGACCCCGTGTAAGTGCTGACAAATCATTTGGGTCCTCTGAGCTTCGGCAAAGGGGTCTTGAGTTTAAACAAGCCTCGACTTGGCAAATCAGAGTTAGGAACTCCTCAATAGTTAGAAGTGCATCACCCATGTTTCTCTTGATGTGAAATTTCATACTCTTCACACCGGCTTCCCAGAGGCCTCCAAAATGAGGAGCTGAGGGTGGATTGAAGCTCCACTTGACTCCTTGTGATTCGGAGAAACTTGCAACACTGGCATCATTTGAAGAGGATAGAAGTAATTTCATTGTTCTTCTCAACTCGCTGTCTGCTCCGACAAAATAAGTTGCACAGTCACTGTATATTTTGCTTGATCTACTACGTCGGGCAATAAATCTTTTTAAAGCTGCTATGAAAGCCTTGGAAGTAAGGTCACTCAACATCTCAAAATGGATTACCCTAGTAGAGAAACATACACAAATTGCAACTTAAATCTTAAACGATTTTTTAAATCGACCAGATCTTTCTTCGTATAGAAAAGGACCTGCATAATCAACACCAGTGACAGCAAAAACTCTTGATGGTGTAACTCTTGAAAGGGGTAAGTCACCCAGAAGTGGAGTATTTGGAGTAGTAGAAAGTCGAAAACATGTAATACAGTTTCTCACGAAACGCATCACAACATCTTTTCCACAAGGTATCCAAAACTTTTGGCGGATCACAGCTAACAACAGTTGAGGACCAGCAGGGAGGTGTAGATGATGAAAATATTGCACAATTATATTTGTCACATGATGGTTTCGAGGGATAATTATTGGGTGTTTCATATCTTCAGATATGTTAGCATTTCTGAGTCGACCATCGACTCTAATTATGCCATTAGCATCTAAAAATGGGCATGTGATAAGATTTTGTTTGATGAATATAAATCCTTTCTAAATTTTAGACATTTTAACTCTTGTGAAAACTCAATGCTTTGAACACATTTAATTATAATCTCCGTTGCTTTTGATAGCTCATTTACTGTAAGACAACCCACAATCTTTTCAGAAGATTTAGAAAAGTTTCTTATGAAACGTAAACACCAAGCTGTAACTCGGCACAATTTTGACCACGACGAAAATTTAAATATGAATGAAATATCTTAACACTGAACAGCAGTTGAAATGAAGCTCCTTTTTCTTCTTTTAAATGTAATTCTCTAAAAGAAAACTCTTGCACGTTATCATCATTGTCGTATGGTATGGTTCGTTGTCTGAGCCAATCTGGACCACATGTCCACATATCACACTGAAGGAATTCACAAGGCAAGAGTTCTCTTGTAGCACAGTCAGCAGGATTTTGATTTCCTGCCACATGCCTCCACTTTAAACTTGGAACTGCTTCTTCTATCCTGGCAACTCGATTTGCTACAAAGGGTATCCAGCGACGAGGCTCTGAAGCTATCCAAGCAAGTGTAACTTTTGAATCTGTCCATACAAAACACCTTTTGATTGGAATGTTGAGGGCGGGCAGCACAAATTCAAGTAAAATGGCCAAAAGTAATACAGAACAAAGTTCTAACCTTGGAAGTGATTGTTGCTTTAGAGGGGCAAATCTAATTTTTGATTTAGGAGAGAAACCTTCACAGATGTATCAGAAGCAAC
Organism: Dolomedes plantarius; assembly: GCA_907164885.2. NCBI lineage: Eukaryota > Metazoa > Arthropoda > Arachnida > Araneae > Dolomedidae > Dolomedes > Dolomedes plantarius. The sequence goes on along the minus strand of OU015494.1, from coordinate 13,230,812 downwards.
TGAACGTATGTAAATAACAGCACAATAGGCCTTTTCAGAAGAATCACAAAAGGCGTGAATTTCTATCTCAGAAGCTTTGGAACTCAGTACACATCTTAGAATTTTAAACTCTATAAGTAAAAATAATTGCGACTGAAACTTTCTCCATTTCTTGTTACACTCGTCATTGATTTCATCATCCCAACCACATTAGTTACTCCACAGTTCTTGGAGAAGAAATTTTGCAACAATCACTACAGGTGCTAACCAACCCAAAGGATCGAAGATTCTAGCTATCTCTAAAAGAATTGTCCGTTTTGTAAACACTGATTTCTCATTGATGGAAACAGTAAAATGAAAAGTATCAGTAATTGGACACCAAATAACACCCACCACCTTAACCACGTTGTCACTGTCTATCTTTAATGAAGAAACTGGAACTCTTAACTCTGGAGGAAAACATTGCAAAACAGATAGTATGTTGGAAATCCACTTCCGTAGCTTGAATCTACCCTTTTACATCATGTGCAACATTTCATTAGCTAGATCAGCTGCTTCAGTTTCTGATCCTGAACTAGAAAGCAGATCATCAACATAATAATCTCTCAAACAAACAAACAAACAAAAGATGCCAAGGGAAATATATCCTTCTCATCAATAGCAAGCTGTTTCATTACACGTGTTGATAGAAAAGGTGCACTTGCTGTGCCATATGTCACTGTTGTTAACCGGTAAGTTTTGATTTGCTCACGTGGATTATTTCTCGACAAGAATTTTTGATAATTAGTGTCCTCAGGATGAACTTGAATCATTCGAAACATTTTCTCAACATCACCACATAGTGCAACTGGGTATGTTCGAAATCGTAGAAAAATAGGAACCAATTCCTGCTGCACTCTGAGTCTAACCATTAGGATATCATTTAGTGACAGGCCTAATGTAGTCTTGGCAGATGCATCAAAAACAACTCGGAGCTTCGTAGTTGTACTTGAAGATTTTATTACACAATGATAAGGAAGGTAGTACTCTGATTTATTATTGTGCTCTGCCTTGGATACTTCTACCATGTAGTTAAGTTCCAAATAGTTCAAAATACTCAGTCTTGAAGTCACTATATTGTTCACTAGCCGGGCTTCGCCTAGCTACGCTCAAACCATCCGTTCACCAGATGAAGTTTCAATAAAGTGTGAAAAATTTTCATATTGGAACACAAAATTGCGAGTATTATTTTTCCATTTTAAAATTTTCTCTTACATTTTAGGTCATTTTGAAGATAACTGTCATATGTATCATGTGTGAGAGGGAAATTAAAATATCATGTGTGAGGGCTTTAAGATTTTGTGCAGAGTGATAGGTGTTTTAGGTAAATTTCATTAAAAATTACTTCAAATTGACCAATTTATAAAAAAGTATGCTATTTACAGGTAAGTTATTGTCTCTTTTTTTAATTTTTAAGTGCTATTTTACCATAAAAGATGAAAAAAACCTTTAATTTTTTTTTTTTAAATTGACTCCGAACGTAGACAGTCACCTTAATTCCTACTTGAGAATGATAATGAAAAATGAGGAAAGAATAATTTTCTCTTCGATTGTAGGTAATTTAGAAGATAACTGTCATATGAATCATGTGTAAGAGGGTATTTAAAATATCATGTGTGAGGGCTTTAAGATTTTGTGCAGAGTGATAGGTGTTTTAGGTAAATTTCGTTAAAAATTACTTCAAATTGACCAATTTATAAAAAAGTATGCTATTTACAGGTAAGTTTTTGTCTCTTTTTTTAATTTTTAAGTGCTACTTTACCATAAAAGATGAAAAAAACCTTTAATTTTTTTTTAAAATTGACTCCGAACGTAGACAGTCACCTTAATTCCTACTTGAGAATGATAATTAAAAATGATGAAAGAATAAACTGTACCCCCACACCCATTGAAATATTTAAAGTAATAAATTCTGTTTGAACAATTAATTAGTGAACAACTGTTTTTATAAGGAAAGGAATGACGAATCGGGGAAAATGTTCATATTGAAACATAATTCTGTTTTAACAATTAATTTCTGAACAATAAAAAAATAAGTAAATGGAAAAGTAAAGAACATAATTATACTTCACTGACTTTCAAAAATATCCAATAATAAAACAATTTCCTTAGCAAATACAAAATAAAATAATATTTCACTGGTGTTCAAAAATATCTAATAACAAAACAATTTCTTTAGAAAATACAAAATAAACAAAAAGTGAACAATAATTGGTGTATAATAAATAGTTTTTTATTTAGGGCTGTTTTTATAAGGAAAGGAATCACGAATCGGGGAAAATTTTCATATTGAAATATAAAATTGCATGTATTATTTTTGAAATTTAAAATTTTCTCTTAGATTGTAGGTAATTTAGAAGATAACTCTCATATGTATCATGTGTGAGGACTTTAAGATTTTGTGCAGAAAGATAGGTGTTTTAGGCAAATTTCATAAAAAATTACTTCAAATTGACCAATTTATAAAAAAGTATGCTATTTACAGGTAAGTTTTTGTCTCTTTTTTTAATTATTAAATGTTATTTTACCATAAAAGATGAAAAAAACCTTTATTTTTTTTTTAAATTGACTTCGAACGTAGACAGTCACCATAATTCCTACTTCAGAATGATAATAAAAAATGATGAAGGAATAAACTGTAACCCCTCTCCCACCATTCAAATATTTAAAGTAATAAATTCTGTTTGAATAATTAATTTCTCATCCATTGGAAAATTAACTAAACGCAAAATAGAAAAGTAAATGAAACATAATTATATTTCACTGGCCTTCAAAAATATCCAATAATAACACAATTTGCTTAGCAAATACAAAATAAACAAAAAAAGAACAATAATTGGTGTATAATAAATAGTTTTTTATTTACGGCTGTTTTTATAAGGAAAGGAATGATGAATCGGGGGAAATTTTAATATTAGAACATAAAAATGTGTGTATTATTTTTGCATTTTAAAATTTTCTCTTAGATTTTAGGCCATTTTGAAGATAACTGTCATAGGTATCATGTGTGAGAAGGAAATTAAAATATTAGAATTAGGATTTTGTGGGGAGTGATAGATGTTTTAGCAAAATTGCAGATTAATATTCTACGTTCGAAGTCAATTTTTCAAAAAAAATCATTTTTAAAGATTTTTTGTGTCTTTTGTGGTAAAATAGCACTACTTTATTTGAATATTCTTTCTTTTTATGCTTCTGTCTACAACTCTTTGCAATATTTCTGAGCTTTAATTGTAGTTTTTTTTTATTTTCGACTGTTTTTATAAGGAAAGGAATGACGAATCGGAAAAAATTTTCTATAGAACATAAAATTGCGTGTATTATTTTTGCATTTTAAAATTTTCTCTTAGATTGTAGGCAATTTTGAAGGTATCTGTCATATATATCATGTGTGAGAAGGAAATTAAAATATTAGAATTAGGATATTGTGGAGAGTAATAAGCGTTTCAGCTAAATTTCAGATTAATATTCTACGTTCGGAGTCAATTTTTAAAAAAAAATTATTTTTTAAAGAGTTTTTTTGTCTTTTATGGTAAAATAACATACTTTATTTGAACATTCTTTCTTTTTATGCTTCTGTCTACAACTCTTTGCAATATTTCTGAGATATAATGTCAGAGTGACAGGCGTTTTAGCTAAATTTCAGATTAATATTCTACGTTCGGAGTCAATTAATAAAAAAATTAAAAGATTTTTTTGGTCTTTTATGGTAAAAAAGACTTAAAAATGAAGAAAAATAAACTTACCTGTAAATAGCATACTTTTTTTATAGATTTTTCGATTTGAAGTAATTCTTATTGAAATTTAGCTAAAATGCCTATAAATCTGTACAAAATTATATTGCTACTCTTTTAATTTCTTTCTCACACATGATACATATGACAGTTATCTTTGCCTGCGGCTTCTCCACTTATTATAGTCGCTTATATAAAGTTCTTCATCAATCTCTTTATACATAATCTTGAAGGTGGATCCAAATTCCTGAGAATCATACTAGGTACACCAATCTTTAATTCCAATATATGCGGTGGTACTCCAGATGGCCACAGAGATTTCAAAAATGTGTGTTTCTCAGAATATGTTTTTTAGCACAAATCTCTACGGTTATCATGATATCTCACATAATGTATATAATTTGATAAAATTTTCAGAAAATGTTTTAGATGATATTATTAATGAAATGAGGCACAATATCTGGTATATAATAAATAGTTTTTTTTTATTTTGGGCTGTTATTATAAGGAAAGGAATGACGAATCGGGGAATATTTTCCTTAGAACATAAAATTGCGTGTATTATTTTTTCATTTTAAAATTTTCTCGTAGATTGTAGGCCATTTTGAAGATAACTGCCATATGTATCATGTGTAAGAAGGAAATTAAAATATTAGAATTAGGATATTGAGGAGAGTAATAAGCTTTTCAGCTAAATTTCAGATGAATATTCTACGTTCGGAGTCAATTTTAAAAAAAAATTATTTTTTAAAGATTTTTTTTGTCTTTTATGGTAAAATAACATTACTTTATTTTAACTTTCTTTCTTTTTATGCTTCTGTCTACAACTCTTTGCAATATTTCTGAGATATAATTGTATTTTTTTTTTATTTTGGGCTGTTTTTATAAGGAAAGGAATGACGAATCGGGGAATATTTTCATTAGAAGATTAAATTGCGTGTATTATTTTTTCCTTTTAAAATTTTCTCGTAGATTGTAGGCCATTTTGAAGATAACTGTCATATGTATCATGTGTGAGAAGGAAATTAAAATATTAGAATTAGGATATTGTGGAGATAAATAAGCGTTTCAGCTAAACTTCAGATTAATATTCTACGTTCGGAGTCAATTTTTTAAAAAAGATTATCTTTTAAAGAGTTTTTTTGTCTTTTATGGTAACATAACATACTTTATTTGAACATTCTTTCTTTTTATGCTTCTGTCTACAACTCTTTGCAATATTTCTGAGATATAATTGTAGTTTTTTTTAATTTTAGGCTGTTTTTATAATGCAAGGAATGACGAATCGGGGAAAAATTTCATATTAGAACATAAAATTGCTCGTATTATTTTTGCATTTTAAAATTATCTCTTAGATTGTATGCCATTTTGAAGATATCTGTCATATATATCATGTGTGAGAAGGAAATTAAAATATTAGCATTAGTATTTTGTGGAGAGTGACAGGTGTTTTAGCTAAATTTCAGATTAATATTCTACGTTCGGAGTCAATTTAAAAAAAAAAAACATTAAAAGATTTTTTTGGTCTTTTATGGTAAAATAAGACTTAAAAATGAAGAAAAAAAAAACTTACCTGTAAATAGCATACTTTTTTTATATATTTTATATATTTTTTATATATTTTTATATTTTTTATATTTTTTATATACAAAATTATATTGCTACTATTTTAATTTCCTTCTCACACATGATACATATGACAGTTATCTTTGCCTGCGGCTTCTCCACTTATTATAGTCGTTTCTATAAAGTTTTTTATCAGTATATATCTAATCAGTATATACATAATCTTGAAGGTGGATCCAAATTCCTGAGAAGCATAATAGGTACACCAATCTTTAATTCCAATATATGCGGTGGTACTCCAGATGGCCACAGGGAGTTAAAAAATGTGTGTTTCTCGGAATTTGTTTTTAAGCACAAATCTCTACGGTTATCATGATATCTCACATAATGTATATAATTTGATTAAATTTTCAGGAAATGCTATTGCTAATGAAATGAGGCACAATAATTTGTGTATAATAAAGAGTTTTTTTATTTTGGCTGTTTTTATAAGGAAAGAAATGACGAATCGGGGAAACTTTTCATATTGGAACATAAAATTTTGTGTATTATTTTTGCATTTTAAAATTTTCTGTTAAGATTGTATGTCATTTTGAATATAACTATCATATGCATCATGTGTGAGAAGGAAATTAAAATAGTAGCATTAAGATTTTTATGGAGAGTTATAGGCATTTTATCTAAATTTCAATAAAAATTACTTCAAATTGACCAATTTATAAAAAAAGTATGCTATTTACAGATAAGTTTTTCTTCCTTTTTTTAATTTTTCAGTGCTATTTTACCATGAAACACCAAAAAAAACCTTTAAATAATTTTTGTTAATTAGTAGTTGTTTGGTGTTATTTAAAGTTATTTTTCTTATATTTCTCCTTTTGTTTCCTTTTCTTTAATCCTTTTTTACTTGGTTAAAATTTTCAGGAAATGTTTTAGATGCTATTGTTAATGAAATGAGGCTCAATAATTGGTGTATAATAAATAGTTTTTCATTTGGGGCTGTTTTTATAAGGAAATGAATGACGAATCCGGAAAAATTTTCATATTGGAACATAAAATTGCGTGTATTATTTTTGCATTTTAAAATAACTGTCATTTGTATCATGTGTGAGATTCAATTTCAATAAAAATTACTTTATAAAATACCTAATAACGAACTTTCAGAAAGTAAATAATCGCAAGTTAGCTAGTCACATAGGGGTTTCAACGGTAAAGAGTTCAACGATAATTCGTATACTAAAAATTAACCAAGTAATAAAGGATTAATGAAAAGTATACAAACGTAGCAATATATGAAAATTAACTTTAAATAACACCAAACAACTACTAATTAACATTATTCCATGCGTTTATTTACGTTGTAACATTTATGTGCGCATGCGCAGTTCTTATGAATGATGGATTTCAACGCCTTGAGATGAAATATTATTTAAAAGCTGTATTTATATATAAGCATTTTAAAGCTTCCAAACTTATATTAGAATCATCTCCAGGCTTCAAAACATAAGTACGAAGTTCAACCAGATTTGTCAAGAAATATAGAAGCGAAAAAAAATACCAAATGTAATCATTTCACACTAAAATCAGTAAATCCACCAAAAATCAGTGTATATCTATTTAGTTTCAATAAAGTATTTTTTATTATTAAACAATTTGAATATTTAGTTTTTCAAATAAAAAGACACGGTGACACATTTCATTTCAGTGATTCATTTTTAGTGAAAATCACTCTGAATGAATCACCCTTTGTTTACATCGTCAAAGAGTGATGACGCTTCATTAGAATCTAAATATCTCTAAAACTATTGAATTAAAAGAATAAGAGTACGCAGAAAAAATTATCAGTTTTCGAAGCTCTTTCCAAATATATAACATTTATGTACTTTCATGAGAAAAAAATACACTGATTCCTGTATATTTGTCGGCCATTTTTTTTCGAAGATCCGTCCGCCCGGTTGCGTTACGGTCACGTAATCTCGACTTCCACTTCTCTCTTTATTAATATAGATAAATATCAGGATTCGAAGAAAGTTTTTTCTCAAGAAAGTGCAAATGACGTAAAGCTAATTGTTTGGAGTTACCCAAAAGATCAGGTGAAGAGTGAAAAGGTAATCGCACGGTATATTTGTTACAATCTCTGATGTAAGTATTTTGAAATTTTTTTCACAGGCTTTCTCAGATGCAGTTAATGGATTTGCTGTAGGAACCGTATCAAGTTTCCAGAAATTTGACACTAAAGCATCAGTGTCCATTTGGATGTTGTTGACGAGAATAGTAGTTTGCTTGTATGCTGTAAGAGACACAATTCCTGAAATTATCCAGCCTAGCTGGTATCTAACAGCAAACGGTTTATTATCGCCTTTTAATGTCTATCCCATAAGCATTGGAAAAGAGACATCTGCACCCAACAGAATGTCCACTGGACTGGATTTATAAAATGTTGGATCTGCAAGGGTTATATCACTGAATAATCCTGCATAAGATGGGTCTATGGAAGAATGTGGTAGTTCACCAACAATTTTATTTAACACATACACAGGGATAGAGAAAGTGGGTGTGAATTTGTAATCTGGTATAAAATTAATCTCTGTTATTCCATTTGTTTGTGAATTTTATGCACCAAGACAAGAAATCAATACCTTAGCCTTTCCCTTTTGTAAACCCAACCTTTCTACACAAGATTCAGTAATATAACTGGCTTGCGAACCAGGATCGAGGAGGACACGACAATATTGATAACCTCCTGCAGAATCTCGCACTCGAACAACAGCTGTACACAAAAGCAGATGATTTTGAACTCTGGGTTCAGAAATGCATGTAGTAATAGAATCATTACCATTGGAAGCCTTTGTACGTGAAACTGATACGCTACTTGAATTGGTCTGAGATTGTGGAATGAATTGTTGTGCATCAGGTGAAAGTGTTGACTCAACAGTATGTTGAGACTCTCTTGATCTCTCTTGACCAGTTTTGAAACTCAAGGCAGTATGATGCCTTTTATCACACACTCTACAATTGTACTTGCTTCTACACTAAACTAAACTGCGACCAGAGATGAAGCAGTTAAAACAAATATGCTTTTTCACAAATTCTGAACGCTGTTTAACACTTTCAAAAATGCATCACACAATGGTAGGGAATGGTTAGCCTTGCAGTAAGCACACAAATTATGACTTTTAACCTCTGAAGAAAATGATGAAACTCTAGAATGATGAATTGCATTTTTGCTCTTTGAATTATGTCCTTGTTGGACTTTTCTCTCATTGCACTTTTTCTGGATTAATCTTGTATGTTTCTCTAAAAAGTCCAGCAACTCTTGAAGGGTAGGAATCTCGTTGTATTTCATTTCACGTTCCCACCAGCTCCTTGTAATGTAACTGAGTTTGGACTGGATGATCTAGAGGAAAATGGTATCTGCAAAGTCTTGAACCTTCATTTTAAGACTTTCTAATATACTCACATACTCTTCAGTTGAATCAACCAAAGAAAAAATTTGAGGTGCAGTCTCTGTAGTCATTTGGGAAAAACTGAGTATCTTGTCAATATATGTAAACACAATGTCTCTTTAGTTGGAGTATCTATCAGTCAAAAGATCCCAAGCAATCTGAAAATTTGAATCTGTTATAGCAAAAGATTGAACAGTTTTTAATGCATCATTTTTTAGAGAACTCTTTAAATATTACAATTTTTGTCCATCAGATAATTTATCATTATTTTTTATTGAAGCTTGAAAAAGATCACTGAACGTTAACCAAGATCACCAACGTCCAAGTTACCGCCAAAGGTAGGAAGAGTTAATTTCGGCAATTTCATATCCACACTATTTGGAGAATAAGCAAAAGTAGAATGAGCAGTTTTTGGTTTTCCTTGAACTCTCAGAATTGCAACATTTAAATCGTCTACGATGTCTTGAATTTCTTGAGATTCGGCAATAAACTTCTCAACATCTGACTCTTCACACTGTACAAAAATGTCTTGAAACAAGTCAGTAATTCTTGCTGAAATGACACTCAACCGTTTCTGAGCTACGTCAATTTCTACAAAATCAGCATTTTGTGTAGAAACCTCAATTTTCTCATTCAACTTTGTTAAGTTTGCTTTTAAAACTCGCTTTTTGGTTAGCAATGCTTTTAGTTTATCCATTTTCCTTAAGACATAATGAATCACTTTCAGAAAAGAAAAGAAAACTTCGTTTTCAAGGCAGTCACAAGTTTTGTAAAAAAAGGCTCAAAGAAAAAGCTTAATAAGCCGCTTATCCCTGCTACGAAGGAACAATAAATAATATGAAATTCGATATTAAATGAATTGTAGATTGAAAGCAGCATTAAACAGCTTCAATTGCCTAGAAATTTTATTTAATTTACTTTAATATTTCGTAGAAATATTCACTTGAAAAATATATCACAAAACTAAAAGAACACACAAAATCAAACTCAATATTTTAACCTGTTGCCACACTGAAAGTAAACAAAAAAATTAAAGATACTGAAACACAGAAAAGCAATAATGTCAAAAAATCACTAAATGGACACGCGCCTTCTGCCGGAATGTTTTATATTTTATTGAAATTGAACAATTGTCTAATGGCATAGTTTTAATCATGTATAACGTATTATTATGTTTTTCTTGTTACAGGGTGTATTTAGCAATAGTGATGCAAAAGATGTGATACATATATGTGTGAGCATGTGTGTATATATACTGTTCCGGCCACCATCAGGAATGATCCTCAGTAGGTAACAGCACTGGCATAGTAATTCTCTTAATTTTGTAACGGTTTGTGGCAGAATCTACTTTTTGCCAGAATTGTGTTGCACGTGTAACGATCAGAGAGTCAAGAGATAGGCTTAGTGACACGTGGCGGTCGGTTGCGTTTCTTGGTGTTCTATCTTGTTTTTTCACTGCTTTTTGGTAGGCGTTCTTCGTGTACCGTTTGTGTAGTGTTTCCTGTGTTGCGTTGTGCTTCTTGTGGCTGCTTTTCGTGTTTTTTTTGAGATTTTTTCCTAGGTTTGGTTGTGGTGTTGGTTCTGCAGCTGCCGGTGAAGGAGTATGCGATAAGTGGTTTCTGAATTTTGCTTTTCTGGAATGGAGGAGTCGCCGACTGACGACAACTTCTGGTCTGCTAAGCTCCAGCCGCATGAATTTTTAAATGAAGCTTTGGGTCAAGGTGTGGGAACTTTAACAATTTTTCTTAAAAGTCCTGCAGGGGCTATCCCTATTTCACACCCAAAAGACCTGAAGGATGAGCTGGTCAGTAACGTCGTTCCCAAGATAAGTTTAAGTTTTTTAAAGGCCACACGTAACGGATAATCGTTTGTGTCACGGAAGATAACAATACTGCCATCCAATTGTTAAAAATTAATGAAATATTGTCGGGACCTATTGTGCCCAGATTAAATCCGGATACACTTACGTCAAAGTTTTTACTATATGATATTCCGCTAAATGTCACCTGAAATGAAGTTGCGGAAGAACTGTTAGAGAATGGCATTCCGGTTTTTGAAGTCCGTCGTTTTCAGAAGCTGACGGGAGGTAATCGCGTTCCGCTTAAAACCATGCTGGTAACAAAAATTGGGCAACAACTCCATCACAAGATTCACTTGTGATTCGAAGAAATACGCATACGGCCTTTTATAGATAGACCCCGGCAGTGTAATAATTGCTTCCAATTCTCACATTCGACTAGGACATGTAAAAACGCTGTGGTATGCTATAAGTGTGGAGAAGAACATGCTACTCAATTGTGCCAGTCTGATAAAGTGAAATGTAGCAACTGTGGCGAGGGCCATGAAGCAATTAGCAAAAGTTGCAGCGCATACATCCGAGAAGCGGAAATAAATAAATTCAATAGCCTTAACCATTTAACGACCACAGAAGCTCGGCGTCGTTACGCACAGAATAATAACAATAGGAAGGCACCTTCCTATGCGGGGGTTGCGTCTACCAGCTATAGGTAGGAAAATATTAATCTACAGGAGGTAACCACGAACTTTCAAAATATCATGGAAAGATTCAAGGCTAAGTTTGAGGAAAACCTCCAGAATTTTTTAAGTACTCAAATCGAAACTTTCAACAAAGTCATCGAAATAATGACATCAGCCTTTACGAATATGTTACAAAAATTTCTCCCCCCGACGCTGTCGGGTGCTCTGCCAACTAGAGAGAAAATAAAGAAAAAACAGAGACTGTCACAAGCTAATTCGCCATTGCCCCTACTGCTGGGGACTTCGGTTTGATGGATTTCTCCGGGACTACCGATCTTGATAATCCCGGTCCTCCGCCTGGGTCGCCCCTGTTTTTTGAGGGGGCCATTCCTGACTTCCCTCCCCTCTAGGGGGTGGACTGTCTGGCGACCTTTTTTTGGTTTGTCCGTGTTCTTTTTTTTGGTCTGGCTTCTTTTGCTATTGTGTCGTGGAACGTTCGTGGTGTTCGGGCCAGGGCCGCTTGGCTCCGGTGTCCGGTTTTTGCTTCTGTTCCTGTTTTGCTTACTCAAGAAACCTTTCTTACTCCGGCCCTTTCTTTCGCTGTCAATCAGAAAGTCCTGTATCGTAGAGATAGGCCTGAGGGCGGTGGGGGTGGCGTCCTCACCGCGATCCAGCGTAATGTTATTTCCATCGACCTTTCTCTCCCCATTCAACATCCTTTCATCGAGTATGTTGCTGTTAAATTATGGGTCAATAATACTCCTCTCCCCATTGTAAATATCTATAATCCCAGATGCAGTTTTGACCTTGGCTTTTTCGTTTCTCTTCTTGATGATATTGAACCACCTTTTATTATCATGGGGGACCTAAATTTAAATTTACTAAAACGGGGCAGTCAAGGCCTGGCTCCGGTGAATCAGTTTCTTGACTGGGTTGCTAGAAATGATCTTTTCATTGTTAACAGGGACATTCCTACTCGTTTCATGGCTAGCAATTCACCTACTGTACTCCATCTTGCTATTATTTCTCTAGACTTATTCCCTATTGTAAAATTTTATATCCACCCTGATAGTTTTGACTCGGATCATTGTCCGATGTTCTTACAGCTTTATGGTCCTTATGCTCAGTGTGTTTCTGCTACCTTTCGACTTCGGACCAATTGGACTAGGGCTGGCCGAGATTTAAATAATAGCATGAATTGCCATAACACTCTTTCCTTCTCGGATCTTATGTCATCAAGTAAACAGGATATCTCTGATAATAATCACTCTCAAAGAATTACTGGGACGTCCTACCCACAGTGGTGGAACTCGAGGTGCTCTTGGATCTTGGGGCAGAAAAGGAAGTATCTTCGGCTGGCTAAGCGGACTTTTCCGCGTGATTACTGGTTACAGTATAAAAAAATTTCAAGTCTTTTACGTCGTCATATAAAATGCAGCATTCGTAGCTTTTGGAACAAACTCTGTAATAGTCAAAACAGTATGCAGGCCATCTATCGCATTCTTAAGAAGCAATCTACCCTACAGGCTTCTGGGGGGAACTTTGCTTTATCGGGGTGTTTGTATCAATTGCCCCTATCGTCAAGCTATCCTTTTCGGCCAGAACCTTTACCCTACTTCACATCACCCTCCGCTTCCGTGCGCTCTTACCAATGTAATGGGGGAGTTTAACAACGCTATTTCTACTCCGGAGCTCCAGCTTGCGATCAAGGCTACTAGACCCACCACTCCCGGGGAAGAAGGCATCTCGGCAGAGCTAATCAAGCACATTGATCCTAATAACCTCTGCAAGATTGGTGGTATTTTTAATAATCTCCTTGATACGGCCAGTGTCCCAAATCAGTGGCGCTCTGCCATAATTATTCCCATTCTGAAACCCAAGAAGCCCAGTACTCTGATTTCTTCGTATCGCCCGATTGCCCTTACTTCGGTTTGGAGTAAAATTTTTGAACGCATTATTCTCCATCGTCTCACTCGCTGGTCGATTAGCCACAATGTTTTTCCTCCCGGCCTCGGTGGCTGTCTCCCTAATCGGGACAGCCAATCTGTCTTGGCCAAGCTGTACCTTGATATCCAGGAAGCTCGCCTGAACAAAAAATATATTCTCCTTGTTAACCTAGACATTGAAAAGGCGTATGATTCCGTTTGGATTGACGGTTTGATTTACAAACTGGCTTCCGTTGGTGTTGGTGGAAATGTTTTATTATGGATTTCTAAGTGGCTACAGGATAGGAATATTAAGGTGAAATGGCACAATCACATTTCCCCCCCCTCAAAAGGTTACGTCTGGAATTCCTCAGGGTAGCGTTCTGTCCCCATTTCTTTTCTCTATGTATATGCTTGATATTTTTGAAACGACCCCGTCCAGGGTTACTGTGCTGACTTACGTTGATGACATTTTTTGTATGCTATTGGTGATGATCCTGCTACCACTTGCAATGATTTGCAAACAGCTCTTGATAACATTCTGAAGTGGTGTAATTGTTGGAAGTTTTCTCTCTCCCCATCGAAGAGCACGGCTATAAATTTTTCAAGGGGTAGATTTCCTTGCCCTGAAAGCCGTATTGCTGGCCATCCTATTCCGTGGAGTAAAAATATCAAAATTCTGGGTTGCGTCCTGTCGTCAACCATGTCCATCGCGCCTCAGGTTCAGTATCTGCGTCAAAAAACTCACCGTCGGCTAAACATGCTAAAAGGTTTGGTGTATAAAACTCGTGGCGCCACTAGCCGGACTCTTATCCCAATCGTCAATGCGGTTATCCGCAGTGTTTTTGACTATTGTGGTTTCCTGTATTCCCAGATTTCAAAGAGTGACGCTAATACCATGGATGCCTTATACTCCATTGCCATTTGTCTGGCCACTGGTCTCCCCCGGTGAACGCCGATCCCTGTTCTTCGGGCTGAGGTTCACCAAAACAGCATTGCGTGCCGTATGCAGCACCTTAATAAATGTTTTTTATTAAACACCTGTCACTCCATACCAAATCCTTGCTTTACAGTAACCTTCATAGGTGTATTTCGGGAAACTCATCCAATATCCCTGGTTTGCTGCATACCATGAATATCACTATGGATACGCACTGTCTAGACTCAAGCATTTTCCTTGACCCTGGCCGCATTTTTCTTTCTCATCAGGTGGAGATTGTTACGCAGGGTCTCCCCTTTCAAAATAAAGATCTCCCGAACTCGGTGATTTCAGCTTTATGGGCTGAGTTTGTCAATAATTACCAGACAAAGTGCTTTTTGATTGCCACTGACGCCTCCAAGACCGACGACAAAGTGGCGATAGCGGCCTTTAACCACTCGACTAATTCTGGGAAAGCCATGTTAACACATCGTTTGAACTCAATTTTTACTGCGGAAGCTCTAGCTATCGTTCTGGCTATTGATATTTGTGGCCAGGAGGTTGATCATGTTTTAATTGCTTCTGATAGCCTTTCCGTTCTCTCGGCGCTACATATGGCTCATTCGAAGTCCCCAGCGGTCATCCTTTTGCTGCATAGTAAAATTATTAATGCTCTTGAGAGCTTCAATTCCATTCGGCTGGTCGGGACCCCTGGTCATCGGGGCATCTATCCAAATGAGGTGGCCGATGAGATGTGTAGACATGGCCCTTTCACTACCGACCAACTTAACCCGGCAGAATTCTCGCACCCAGCACTGACATTCGAGATCGCGCGGGGTGACTGAGTCACCCCAATCAGTTTTATTAAAATATGTGCTATAAATTAAAAAAAAAAAACATTTGATTATGCACAATAATTGCAATTTATCATTAATAAGCTATACTTCTTTACTTACGGAAACTTTTTTTCTATTTAAAGTACAATTCTATTCAAAAGAATTACATACCTTTTATCAGGGAATGGGAATTTACATACACTTCTAGCAAACATAGGAAGAATGAATTTTTCATGTAAAATTATCACATTTTTTGCAAGAAATTGTAGTTTTATTGTCCTTGGACCTTGGACATATAGCACATTGGCCTTTATCGGGTTTTGGTTTTTTTTTGATGGGTGTTCCTCTGATCCACTAGAAGTGGCTTCATTGATGTTTTCATGAAGAACTTTAGGAATCATTGGCATATTTTTTTCTCATCTCTATGTGTGGCTGTATAAGAGAAAATGCCAACATTTTTAGGAATTTTCTCCTATTTCTATATTGTAAGGGAGGGGTCTTTGTTGACATTAAGGCAAGTCGGGCATTTATTGCAGCGATGTTCAACACTCAATAAAAAACGACCATCGGCCATCTGTTGGTTTTTCGAGCTGTCGAATATAATGATGACATGTCATCAACTTTGTGTACACCCCCCTTTGTTGCATTATAAAATTTAATTATATGGATCGTATGATTTTAGTACTAAAAAACAATTCCCAACTTTCTAGAGGATATGTTATATTGCGTGCAATTTCTTTTACTCCTGGTAAATGAGTTATTATATTTTGAGAACTCGTTTTCAATTTTTGATTTGGTTTTTCTTTCTGCCAAACTGTCTTATTTTTGCTGACAAAAATGCTTTCTTCTATATCAGTATTTTCGTCGTCCTCATCATTCTGCTCAAATTCACTTTCGCTGTCATGAGAACTGTATATGTCTTCATCAGGTTTATTTTCGCTACCTTGATCAATTTCTTCTTCAGAAGACTCAACTTCATCCAACAGTGTTCTCAAACGTTCCATCTCTTTATCATACTCCGTAAATTTACGTTTGTACGCCATTATCTATCAAATAACCGAGCAGAAAACAATTCAAACACTCCAGAGCACGAAGCTAAACTGCTTATAGTGAAAAATTTCGAAGCAATAACGGTCGCACGGGGAGACTGAGTCACCCCGTTATCACATGGATTCCAAGAAACGGTTGCTTCTCGCAGAGAAAAACTTTCATGTGCAAAATAACAATACCCATTCCAAGGGGAGGGTCAGACAGGAGGATACTAAAAGGGTGATTGATTAACAATAGAAATTTCCCGTCAGGTTTGTTGATTTTCTACGCGTGGGGTGACTCTGTGCCCCGCGCGACCTCTCCGGGGTTAATGTGGTTAGCCTGGAAGACATCATAAGAAAGATCAAAAGTGACATGTATGCTGCCGTGGAGGATGAATGGAATAGAAGCATTTATCGTCAGCGGTATGGCGCAATTAACCTCAAGAATCAAACACATCGTAGGTGGATATACCATCGCCAGATTGATGTTCTGGTTGCCCGCTGGTGTACCAAAAGGATTCAGTGCAACCATCTTTGGCATAAGTTCAATATGGCTCGCTCCCCTCTGTGCGACACGTGTAATGAAAATGATACGCCTGATCATATTTTGCTAAGCTATTCGAAGTTCCGGGTGCAGCGTTGTGCTTTATTTAATTCTCTTAGGATTAGCGATAACCCTTCTTATGATTTTGTTATTAATTCGGCTACGAGTTCGTGGCGTGGGCTGGGTGCCCTGGCGTGTTTTACGCTTCGATGCCTTGGTTCGGGGTGATCCCTATTTTTGTTCGTGTGTGTGTTGTTCTGTGTCTGTCGTTTGTCGTTGGTTTGCGGTTTCTGCGTGGTTCTTCATCCCCGTCTTTTGTTTTTGTGGTCCCGGGTGGGGCTTCTCGCCGCTTTCCTTCTCCCATGTTCGAAGTTTGTGTTTCAAAGTTTCTTCGTGCTAGTTGGTCTAGCGTCTGTCCGTCCATGTTTTTCTTTTCGGTTCGTTATGTAGAGACAAACCGGCCGCCTGGCTGTAGCTTAAGTCTCACAAATTTTCAATTCAATTCAATTCAATTCAATCAGAGAGTAGAATAAAGCTTCTGCTCAATTATTCTATTTTTGATGTATTCTCTAAAGTGAAAGGTTTGGATGACGATCGGGGGACGAAAAATATTCTCCGTCGTCATAAGTCAAATCATAATTCATATTTTTAAGCTTATTGGGTTTTACATTTCCCCAACGTTGATCCATCCCATATATTTAATTAAATTATGCAAGTGTACTCTATTAATTGTGCTAGTGTATTCTATTAATTGTGCTAATGTATTCTGTTAATTACGCAAACGCATTCTATTAATTGTGCAAATGTACACTGCTGGCCACCCAACTTGCAACACCAAGGAAGACAAGAGATATCACAACAAAATTTATTTTGTAGATAACATGTTGACCAAGTATCAAATGATTAAATTTATAGACTTCTGTGAAGTGTGGTTCCTGCCAAAATCAGTAGCCAGAGTAGCCGCCATTGTTGGAGATCACCGCTGCCACACGCCTCGGCATTGATTCAAAGAGACTTTCGATGAGTTCTTTGGGTACAGCAGACCAAGCAGCTTCCACACGTTGCCAAAGTTGATCTGCTGTGGCAGCTGGGGATGGAATCTGGGTCAATCGTAGAGCAACCATGGACCACATGTTTTCTATCGGCGAAAGATCCGGAGAGCGAGGCGGCCAGGGAAGCAATTCAATCTGGCGATTGACGAAGAACCGTTGGACAATGCGTGCCACGTGTGGTCGCGTATTATCCTGTTGAAATATGGCTGTGGGCAAGCCCTGAAGGTAATGAAGGACAACTGGCTCCAACACCTCGGAGATGTAGCGCTGGCTGTTTAAAGTACCGGCAATGCGTACTAGAGGTGTGCGAGAGTGATATCCAACACCTCCCAATACCATAATACCCGGTGCAGGACCAGTGTGGCGGTGCATAACGCAGCTGTTCAGCATCCTCTCTTCACGGTGTCTCCAGACTCGAATGCGACCATCGTGGTGTTGCAGACAGAAGCGTGACTCGTCAGTAAAGACAATTTCATTCCATTCTGCCGTCCACATCCTTCTGTCATCGCACCATTGGTGGCGGAGACGTCTGTGGTTCTGCGTCAAGGGTAGACAAAGCAATGGACGTCTTGCGGACAGACCACTCTGCTGTAAACGGCGTCGAATGGTACGCACAGACACTGGATGATGCGTTACAGACTGTATGTGCTGTGCTATGGTTCGTGATGTGACTGAGCGATCCGTCACTGCCATGCGCACAATTTGCCTGTCATCACATGAAGTGGTGCGCTGAGGTGGATGCGATCGAGCACGCCGGTCCGTCGTACCCTCCTGCATCCAACGATCACATATCCGCATTACAGTTGTTTGGTTTCGTCCAACATGACTACCGATTTCCCTGAAAGCTAATCCACAATCTCGGTAGGCCACTATCCTTCCTCTGTCAAACTCGGATACTTGATCAAAAGATGATCGCTGTTTTCGACGAGGCATAATTGATCTTTTTTTTGAACAAAAACAAGAAAAACTCAATTGCCGAACTTGAAATCGTCGAAATCTCCAAGCCTTAAATAGCGCGTTGAAGTGGCGCCTCAGGCGCGCGTGATGTGCGTCTGCGCTGAAATTCTAATCATTTGCATATCTCACCTCCGCTAATGCATGTTGTAATTTTCATGTTATTTGCATGTTTCCTTCAGGGTGTTGCATTTACAGTGGCCAGCAGTGTATTAAAATTAATCGTGCTTATGCAATTATTTTGTTTAAATTCTAAACTTAAAACCTCACAGTCCACTAAATCTATAAATCCCACATATACATTTTATCTATATAAATATATATATATAATGAAGTGACTTTAAATTTTACGGTACAGGTAATGTATTCACACAAAAGATGGTCGTAGCTGAAATACAATTCTGAGGAAATAATAGGAATACACTGAAGAGCTGGAGTACTTTATTCCGTGGAAATATACTTCAAGACATCTGAGAAAGTACTTAGCAATACATAGTTGAACGAAATGACTCAAGCTGACGACAAGATACACAACAATATTTAGTTGAACGAAATGGCACTAGCTGATGACATGATGTTTAACAATAACAGCAACGTTCAGCCCGGAGCTGCCGGGACTTCAGTATCGAATATAGTGGGAAATTTGAGTTACATCATAATATAGTTGGAAGCAGTACACGGACAAGGGACAGAGGACGAGAGTGCCCGAGCCAGAAGGTGTTTGTAGTCTGTTCCTTGGAAATTATTTCAACGTCCTTGGCTGGCGTTATAGCCTATATAGAATCCCTTTGCTTTAGTATGGTGCAGGTCGTAGAAGTACTACGCTCGCACTGCTTCGCCAAGTCGAATACACGCACACCTTGATCATGTTTTTTGAGAATTTGTTTTTTCAATTAAATGCACATCATTCTCAGCCCTGTCCTCCGCACTCACTTTCTTCGGATCCGTGGTTGGAAAAATGAATTTTGCAAAATAAATGCAAGTACAAATATGAGCACAAAACTGATGATTTTATTACAAGCTAGCCTCTTAATGTGAACGAAGGAGACACAGTAGCTCGGCGATTGTTGAGTCGTTCACCGTGGCTGTAATATCCTGATTCCTCTTTCTCAGATTCCGAAGACCGTTTTCTCAGATTCAGTAGAAGGGGGAGATCTTGCTTTCCTAGGACAAAGGTCATCCAAGCTGCCCCGTGTGATAATTGTTCAGTGTTAATCTCTCAGTTTAAGACTGGATAGTAGTATTAGAATAATATGTATACAATTGTATAATAATTCTACATAAAGGTTATAATTATTATATGTTTCTCATGGTCCCATTTCATGAGCACGTAACATGGCGTTCGCTTCCCGAACTAACAGAGGGATAGTTGAATCTTGCTCGTAACCCGAATTTTAGATCGTAACTCGACGCAAAATATTGGCCAAGAGAATGCTCATATCTCGAAAAACTCGTAAGTCGAGGTACCACTTAGTAATAGCATAGACCAATATTTGGTATTGCCTAAAAATACATGAGAAAAAGGCAAAATTGGAAGATATTAATATTAGTAATATAAAGGCCAGAAAAAACAAATGAAAAAAGTGTAAAGATAGATATCAGATGTTATTCCTCAAGATTATAAACAACCTGAATAATAAAAATAAAAAGCATATGAAAAATGGATTCTACGCAAAACTTTGAAAAAGGGCCGGTGTTCCATTTACGGTACAGTGATGGCAAGCAGCCCGGATTGACGGCATATTTCTGGTTACGAGATGGGTCGATGACGGTCTGTCGACACCAGTTATTGTTCCTGAAATCGTCCCGTCAACTTTCGATTATGCTGAGTTTTTGTTTCCGCACTAACGGGTTCCTTGCGGCTGTCTCGCGGTTCGTAGTCGGATGGACGATAGCTTCATTATTACCGGAAGCGATCCGGCACACGAAGGGGTAGTCCCGAGCGAGAGGACACTCCCGCGAAGAATCCGATACTGACCTCATGCGAAGTGGCGCTCTCAGTTACGGTTATAGTTTTACAAACTAGAAATTTTAGAATGGCAACGCCCACCTTTTTCCCGTTGCAAAATGCTCAGCGCATGCGAAAACCTTAAACAGAGCTGGAACGGTACGTGCATCACTAAAGAAGATCGCGTTATGCACGCACAAAAAACAGTTCTGCGAGCGACCAACAAAAAAAAACAATGATGGCACCCATGTGGAAAATGTGTTATCCAAATAAAAGTTTCCTTTTGTCCGATTTGTGTTTTCATCAGTGATTGGTGTCTTGCCTCTGTCATATGCAAAATTCCTCCGTGCGCCCCGATCGTATTTTTGTAGGTCGTTAGCAGAGCTGTTTTTTGTGCGTGCATAGCGCATCCGTTTTTTGTGATACACGCACCGTTCTAACGCTATTTAGGATTTTCGCATGCTCTGAGCATTTTGTGACGGGAAAAAGTGGGCGTTGCCATTCGAAAATTTCGAGTTTCTGTACCTATGTGAGCACCACTTTGTTGCCGTTCACAAAATCCTGAGCTCAAAATTTATTCATATTTACTAGAGCTTCCACGAGAGGCAATTAGAGCCTGAACCCTCAGGGGCATGCTTTCAAAAAGTCCTCGTCTGGCGGCTAATGGAATATTCTTCCACTCGTCTTGGACAAGACATGTAACTTCCTTCACCGATTTTTTTGCACCCCTTAATTCACCGATCCAACTCGTCCCAGAGATTCTGGATAGGGTTCAGGTCTCGGCTCTGATTACTCCAGTCCATTCGGTTAACCCCATTGTCACCATACCAATCCATATCCTCGAAACATGACCTAGCAACATGACAGCTGGCGCTGTCGTCCTGGAAGTAACATGGGTCCAACATGGGTCCAACATGGGTCCAACCCGTAAAACTGCCACAACGTAGGAAGCACTATGTCATAAAAATAGTGTAGTAGGCATCGGCTTTGGGCTTACCATGAATTGGGACCAAGGGTCCCATCCAGACCAGGAGAAAAAGCACCCAGGCCATAATTCCGCCTCTGCTTAACTTTACTTTGGGCACAATACATTCTGGCAGGAGGCGTTCTCCAGGCAGACGCCAGACCCAGACCCTGCTATCCGAACGGTAGAAGGTTAACCTTGATTCGTCGTTCCACATAACACATTTCCACTGATCTACGGTCCACTTTCGACGTGGTTTGCACCACATTATCCGAGCAGCGATGTTGAACTTTGTGATTAAAGGCTTATGGGCGGAAGCATAACCATGAAAACCAAGCAGATGTGCTCCATTACGAACGATATTCATCGAAACAACACTCCCGGATGCCTTTTGAAATTTCTGCAGTATGTGGGCTTTTGGTTGGTTACGGTTCTTCCGAATTTTTCTAGACAGCACCAGTCTGTCTCTATCTCCCAGTTTCATTGATCTGCCGACTCGGAGCACGTTACGACAATCATCTCTCACCTTCCACTTCTGAATTACATAGGTCGATGTCGATTTTGGTTAATTCAACTCGCTCGATATGTCCCTTAAAGACCGTCCATTTCTGTGATACCCGAGAATTACACCTTTCTCGAAATCAGATAACTCTGCACTTCTTGGCATTTTGCATGCGACTAATACAAATGTTGTTTCCTACACGATATTTAACACTAGAACCGCGGAGCGGGTCCTTTTGACCCTAGATTTTAAACTTATAAAATATGCACAGGCGCTTAATTTATTTAACTAAAACATTTTATTTTTTAAATAATAATCAATATTTCTCAGAATTTAGATTAAATAATTTATATAAATCAAGAGAAATTAACTTAATTTTTACAAAATTGCATTATTTAAAATTTTATGTCCTTGAGTATATTAACTTGTCTCTTTAACAAAATATAACATAAATTTCCTAATTTCAATGGAAAAACAGAGTATCTCTTTTCAATATGTTTAGAAATGATTTTAAAAAATTAAAAATAAAAATTTTTTTCAGTTACTAAAAATTTTATCAGTACTTAGTTTTACAGATTTTAAAATCCATTTTACTGTATGCATTTTGTACAAAACTGAGTAATAAGTTTGGAACATTTTCCACAGATGGGTGCTTTACATTTTGAACAAATATCTAGAGTTTTATTTTCACATTTCGAAATATGGCATCGGACTCGTTTACGCTTAATTTGTGGTTGTCCGTAGTTTTCATTGGTTGCTTCACATGCTCTTTTTGCCGCCTTTTTATGTTGGAAGAGAACAAACTTTTCTCGCAATTCTCCAACCAAGTCTTGAATGAATTTCCGTCTACTGATAGATTTTCCAGTTACAGCTTTATATAAAACCCAGGCATTGATTGTAACAGGTCCAAAATATTACAATAAAACCTGCACCGGCCACCTACATGAAGCAGACTTGACTGTAGTATATTTCTTTGACATTTGTTCAATCACGTCCACACCGTATTTAGTTGCGTTGTAGAAAGCGATTGTATCAGGTAGTTTTTTTGGGTTATCTGCAATTTCTACGTTTGGATGGAGACTACTTAGCAACAAAACATTTTTATCTTTTTTACCTCAATAAACAGTTAGACTCATGTCTTTATGGGTTAGTACCGTAGTCGAATACAATGTGGATTTTAACATTTTTACAGAGACTAGTATTTATTTTCTTGAGCGTTTTACAGTTCCTACAAGGCTGGTGTTTTTGGATTTCAATGACTCTGCAAGCTTCAGTGTTGTGAAAAAGTTGTTCGTAGTGACATTTCTACCTTTGTTCTCATATGGACTTATTAGTCGCAGCAATGCATGTTCAGATATAGAAACATAGGATGGACTTTGGTTATATTTCCCAAGATACGGGAATCAATTTATCAGATATTTTGAGTCAACATCTGCAGCCAACCAGAACTTGATTCCACACTTATCTGGTTGGTTTGGCATGTATTGGATAAACCTACACCTAGCTTTTATAGAAAATAACTCTTCATCTGCAGTTATATTAGGACCTGGTGTATAGTTAGTCTTGCAATTTTCCATGAAACGATTCCAGATATCCGAAATAAGGGCAAATTTGTCTGTCTCTAGATGCTTTGATCTTGTTGATTTTACGTCGAAGCGTAAAAATCCCATTATATCATGAAATTGGTCTCTTGATATTGTATTATGGAAAAATGGTGGTCCTCAGTCCTTTGACCATAAGCTATCCAGTTCAAGTAAATTTGCACAATATATACCATGTGCATATAAAATTTATATTAAAGCATCTATTTCTTCTAATGTTATATTCCATTCTCCTTCATGAATCTGCCGGTGAGCTTCATCTTCAGTACATTTCTTTATGTGTTTCAATATCCATTCATCTATAAAAAGTCTCCAAACACTTGAAGGACTGTTGTCGATAACATTGCCTTTAGCATGTGGTGTTGGGTCCCCCAGCTTCTTTCAAAATATTACACTTTGATTTTCTTCCTCTATCGTTTGTTCCTAATTGAGCGACATTCCAAATTATCCCATCTTTGTCGTCTTCATTATTTCAAACTTTGAATGTTATTGTCGATTTGTTTTTCGAATTTCTTTGCGTGTGTGTATCTTTTCTTGGAATGTTTGTTGTTTCTTTTTTATCAGATAAATTATCTTTAGTATTGCGATAAGAAGGACCAGCGATTGTTAGAGCATTGCCAGAGTCATCTTCACTTTCATTTTCTTCATCCGAATCCAAATTTCTTCATTAGCAGGCAGGTATTCATCCTCACTACTCAAAATCGAATTTTGAGAGACCTTTTTTCGAACCTTCTGAATCGTTTTCAGATAATTGTTTAAATATTCTAAAGCTTCCTGAACTGCAAGATTACGGCGTCGTGACATAGTTTTTATACGTATACTAATTACAGAATTAAAGCAACTTCAAAAAGTCTAAATATTCGTAGTAATTTTTTACTGCATTCGAACGTAGTTCGTGCTTCAAACCTAATATAATGACCTTGAATGGAAAACCTTCACCATTCCCCCTTCTGGTACAGTCCATTTAAGGAATTCTATGTTGGGGTAGAAGTATTTTACAGTTACAGTTCGAGAAAATGCACCTGTTTTTCGTTATTTGTGCGTTAACATTTCTTACGGGTCAAATTGACCCGTAGACTTGTTTATTAATTAACATTAATCAAATACCCAATTTATCCAGCTAAATCGCCATTTTCCATCATCTCACAGCTCACGCGACAGACGCGCGTCTTGACTCTATCAAAAATCTCTCTGAACTGCGTAATTTCTTTCTCTTCCGTTATATAAGTAACATAAGGCGTAGGCCCTCTTCCAGAGCCCCTTATTTCGAACATCCTATGGTTATGTAAGATAACGCGCGTGCGAGCGATTCGATTGACCCTGAACTCTTCGCTGCGAAACACAGTCTACTTCCTGAATTGGAGATCACACTAGGACTCTAATAATAAATTACCGTTTAACGCTCATTAATATAATTAAATATAGCTTATGCTTTTATCATCACAATTACCCCACCCCCTTCCCTCTGAAGGCGTGACCAGAAAGTGTAGCTAATTCTCAGCAGCACGTCCCCCAGAAGAAAAAAACAACTAAAATTAACCTCAAAAATCAATTGAAAATTGCGGTGCAGGGCGGCACCTTCCCTACACAACAACCCAGAGAAACCCAACTGCATTATTCCTAAATTCTTACTAGCTAAAAATTTTAACCCTAACCTAAAATAAATCCCTACTTGCGATTAGCTTCACCAAAATTAGGTGTTGTTACATGATACATAAGTCTCCATTTGAGACATAATCTCACATAAAAGAAACATTAATCGTTACAATATCAGTTATTAACAAATCAAAAATATAAAAAACATCTATAATAATCAAGTGTAATGTAGAAGTCCACATCGGTTCCAGAAATTTTTCTCAAAATAATACTATAACTATACAATTGCTTATGAAATCCACATTAATAAGTACACACAGAAGTAGCTCAAAAAGAGAGTTTAAACAACATAGCTTTTTTTTTTAGAACAACACACAAAGTTTAACCACATAAGTGGAGTCAAAGGGGTGTTAGGCACCCAACAAAACAAAAAAGAAACGGATCTCTGACATTTACATTATTATTACCACCATTATTATTATTTAAATCAAAAACACATCATAAAATATAAAAGAAACAGTATTTGTTTTTAAATGTATGGAATTGAAATTAATCATCCTTCAAATTTCTTTTTACCGTCTTCCAAACAAGTTCCTTTCTTTCTCATTATTATTCATGTACTTTTCATAATCAATCAATAATCAACTAAAAACTCTAACCAATATGTCTATTGAAGGAAACATGTAAAATTGCTCATGCTTGTTCAAAACTTTTAAACCCTTCTCTTACTTAATAAAATATGTTTAGTAGCTCATATTTTGTTCAATATTACTTATACAATCCTACCATTACAAAAATTTAAATATATCAAAATCCCTCACTCCTTATCAATTAGAAAAACAATTCTACTATGATATCCATACCTTATTTAAAAAAAATGACATATATCATTATAAATTTTATCACTACATAAAAACACTCAAAATATTTTAGTAAAACGTAAATCAAAATAAAACACTTCGAAAATCTAAATTTTAAAACACAAAAATCACATAATAAAAAAAAGACAAAAATGGACCATCCCCAGCTCTGAAGAATATGCAGGATTTTCTTTTTCTTTTGCAAATACTCAAAATCTGATAAGTCTACTTTGTTCCCCCCCAAAAAAACAACAACAAAAAGCTGGATTACATATTTTAGTTTCGTAGAATAACAATATTAAAACTTTTTTGGTGTCAAGTATTAATTAATCTAAAACATGAAATAAATCTATCAAAACTCTCAATATTCCAATCAAAATCCTACACATGAAAAGCAAAATTTTAATTCAGTAGTCCAAAACTCCACTGAAATTATAATGTTTAATGCAAACTAATTGGGAAGTGCCCTCAGAAAAGTTAAGTGCCAGAATCCATAGTTGTACCAAAGTTTTACCTGACCTTCAGTGAAACTTGGGTGGGTATCATCAGTATAACAGTATCGGTTTATTGCTCCCGATATTAAACTGAATTTAGTTTAGACTCTGACGTCACCTCCACAATAACATTCTATTTTTACATCAAAACAAGCTAGCTATTAAGAAATTCAAAAATCATATACCCATCTCAGTTACAATAGTTAAATCATAAATTTTGGCTTACCTTTAGAAACTTTAACATTCATTATAACTTTTTTTTAAAATCAACATGCAAATTACTTAGAAAATAAAATTATCAGATTTGATATTAAACTTCTTTGGGTGCTCCGGATAATGTTTGATAAACAGCACTAGTATCCACTTGTGATGACACATATTCTTCAATGTTTTAAAACACTCACGTCACAGAATTCTGCAATGGTGTAATGCTGAATGTTGCCCGCCAAAACACACACACAGCACAATCGTTTCTGCTGGCATCGGACAACAAAACATCTTTTTCGTCGGTCATTTATCTGACTATATGCCGCAAAAATTACGTTTTGTCTCGCTGAAATCTCTGAGAAACTTTTATACACATATATGAAGATCTGCATCACACGGTACTGTAGTGGAAAATCCTGTTGTTTAACCAGGAGCAGAAACACAATCCCGAATAATAAAAATGCACACGATGTTGACGACGACTAGTTGGAACTTCCAGCGGGACAAGTACATGCTGGGCAAAAATCTTTAGAAGACACACAGCAGCAACTCGACCGCATCACAAGATGTACAGAATTCTATCTGAAGACTGCGAACATCATCCATGATGAACGTAATCCGAATTGTGAAGTCGCCGATTAGCAGCAATAACTCAGGAACATGACAACAGAAAATGCAGAACCATGACGATCTTTCAAATCGAGAAAAAAAATTATTTCCGATGATATTTATCTTACGAACTGATATGGCGCTGTCGCGGAGATGAGAAATGACGAAAAATGGGAAAATTAAATTTAAATTTATTCCTATACCTAATTTTAAAAGCAAGGGATTTCCAGAACGCGGTTCGGACCTGCTCGACTATTCTCACGGCTCTTATTGCCTCGCACCCATTAAAACACACTAATTACTCTAAATGCAGTCATGAAACAGTAGGCAGGTGGAATAACTAATACTTAAGTAACATTTACAGACTCCTTTATTAATGAACATTAATCAAATACCCAATTAAAACAACTAAACGCCATTTTCCATCATCTCACAGCTCACGCGCAGACGCGCGTCTTGATTCTATCAAAAATTTCCCTGAACTGTGTAATTTGTTCCTCTTCCGTTATATAAGTTACATAAGGCGTACGTCTTCTTCCCGAGCCCCTTTTTCGAACATCCGATGGTTATGTAAGATAACGCGCGTGCGAGCGATTCGATTGACCCTGAACTCTTCGCTGCGAAACACAGTCTACTTCCTGAATTGGAGATCGCACTAGGACTCTAATAATAAATTACCGTTTAACGCTCATTAACATAATTAAATGTAGCTTATGCTTTTATCATCACACACACACACACACATATACACTGAAGTGCAATGAATTAGGGATACCTACCTAGTAACGAGTTGGGCCTCCTCTGGTCTTGATAACGGCTGCCACACGACGAGGCATAGATTCAACAAGTTTCTGGAAACGTTCCACGGGAATAGCTTGCCAAATATTGGCTAAAGATGTCAATAATTCAGTAAGGTTCTTTGGTGCTGTGTGATGGCCTGTCACGCCTTGTTCCAAAACATCCCAAAGATGCTCAATAGGATTTAAGTCTGGGCTTCTAGGTGGCCAATTCAAGACAGAGAAGTCAGAGGAATGCTCATCCGACCAGCCAGTAGCCAACCGGGAGTTGTGAAAGGTACAGCTGTCTTGCTGGAAAACTCCATTATCGTGCGGATAACAGAACAGCATAAACGGATGGAGGTGATCACCCAGCAACTCTACGTACCGAATTGCATTGAGGGAGGTTGGTACACGCACCAAAGATCCCAAACTGTGCCACGAAAAAACACCCCAGACCATGATTGAGCCACCATGCCCTTGTACAGTTCCAGCCAGACATGCAGGATCCATGGCTTCATGAGCCTTACGCCATATTCTCAGCCTCCCGTCGGCGTTAAGTAGTCGCAATCGAGACTCAACACTCCATGCTACTCGTTTCCAGTCCTCTACACTCCAGTCTCTGTGCTCTCTTGCCCAGGCAAGACGTGCAGCCCGATGGCGAGTATAGAGCAATGGTACTCTCGTAGGTCGACGGCTCCCGAAACCAATACAGTGAAGCGAGTGTTGCAAAGTCCGTTTACTGACTGTACGACTGGCACCGTCATTAAACTGGGTGGTAATTTGATATAATGTTTGGCTTCGCTGGCTACGTACAATACGCCTGAGCCGTCTCTCACCAGGCACTGTCAAGGCTAATTGTCCTTTGCAGTTTGCCCGATCGCTAGTTTTTTTCCACCATCCATGTATTCTTGGTATACTCTTGACACTTTCGACCTTGAAAATCCTAGCTGTCTGACGATTTCGGAAATTGAATGGCCCATCCGTCGCGCACCTACGATTTGTCCGCGATCGAAGGCGTCTAAATCAGGCAGTTTACCCATACTGGCAATTCCAACAACTAATTCAAACAACCACAGTACGCACTATATATGCAGTTACCACAGTGCCCTCAGTTACGCATACATGATGCGCAGCGCTACACAATTTGCATAGGCTTTGCTATCCCTAATTCAGTGGCACTTCAGTATATATATATATACACTGCTGGCCACTGTAAATGCAACACCCTGTAGGAAACATGCAAATAACATTTAATTTACAACATGCATTAGCGGAGGTGAGATATGCAAATGATTAGAATTTCAGCGCAGACGCACATCACGCGCGCCTGTGGCGCCACTTCAAAGTGCTATTTCAGGCTTGGAGATTTCGACGATTTCAAGTTCGGCAACTGTGTTTTTCTTGGGGTTTTTTCAAAAAAACGATCAATTATGCTTTGCCGAAAACAGCGATCATCTTTTGATCAAGTATCCCAGTTCGACAGAGGAAGGATAGTGGCCTACCCAGATTGTGGATTATCTTTCAGGGAAATCGGTAGTCGTGTTGGACGAAACCAAACAACTGTAATACGGATATGTGATCGTTGGATGCAGGAGGGTACGACGGACCGGCGTGTTCGATCGCATCCACCTCAGCGCACCACTTCACGTGATGACAGGCAAATTGTGCGCATGGCAGTGATGGATCGCTCAGTCACATTGTGAAAGCAAGGACTTTCACAATTTGTGAGCAAATCGCAATTGCGAAAATGCGTTGCGTCGAGGCGCATACCATTCCCTGATTCAAGCACCAGCAAAAGTTAAGAGGAACTGAGTGGCAACGGTGGTGGATAAAGACCGCGATTTTTAGATTGTGAAGACAGTAGCTCACGACGGATTCCTACATGGAGTTCGTGCGTGGAGCTACACCGGCTTGTGTAAAATTTGAAGCTACAACAAGAGGAGGCATGTGAAATGATGTCCGAAAGGATTTTTCTCGAAATACTAATATAACTCCTCGGCATTCTGATACCTGCACTAAATGAGGTAAATGGCCGATACGTGAAAAATTTTATTTCCACGGATGGATTGCGATTGTGTCTGGATACTCTGAAGCGAGTGAGTGCCAGAATTCTTCAATTGCCTATTTTTTCGTGTGAAAGTCGAACGACCATAATATGTGCTATGTATGAGCCAGTCTGATGGAATGATTTATCATTGCCGCGCAAGGCATTCTCGGCGAAACTTGTAACCACGTGTTCTGATGGAATTATTCTCGAGTGTGTTTCCAGATATCACTACATACTGAACGCTCGTGTTATATAGGGAATGTGAGATTCGTTCTCGTGAGTGCTAAGTCTATATTTGTGAAAAACTATTCTGGCGGAATCAATCAACATGATTATATAAAATCCACGTGCTTCAAAAAATGCTATGATTCTCGATACCTCAGCAAACTGGTGAGCGATTGTATTTCTTTGTTTTTAATGTACTAATTGATTGTCTAATAAGTGATATGTGTTTAAATGTGATAAAGAAGAGGTCTGACATTTTTTAATGTATTTGATTTAACAATGAGTTTGCACATTTGAAGTGTTAAGAACAGGCCCAATAATGTTCATGATTTATAATGAGTTTTGCATATTTAGTAATTTGATAAGGTGTTTTAGTAATGATTGTGTAATGTGAGAAGGCCTAAAATAAAAGGAATGCATTCAAGTAATTTGATTTGTATTTATGTGTATGTCCTCACTGCATGCTAAATATTAACTCAACGGATAATTCACAACGCGATGTACTGAGTAAGGTGCTTAATAACTTAACTTATAATTTGAGTTAATATTAATAACCAAATAGATAGAATCTATTTTTGCACCAACAGATCTAATTTACCATCATAAGCAATAGGTAAATTAACTTTTATTATCTTAAGGTTAACAGCCTAATTATTATCACCAATAATTTAACACCCCTTGTGTTATCATTGGTGCCGTCACAAAAGAAATAAACATAATTAAATATTAAGTTAGCATAAGTTAACTATGTGTAATATGATATCATGCTAGGTTGAGAACTTGGTTTGTTGAAAAAGTTAAATATAGTGTGTCATTTCCATCTATCAGTATGAATTTTAGTGTATTGATGAATTTCAGGTATTATATTTAAATATTGAAATATTTTATTCTTTTATGATTGTGTATTTAGTGTTTGATAATATATTGTGGTAAATAAGTGTAAAATTCAATATGGCAACTAAAATATTTAGTCAGTCACTAGCTTCTTCTGTTCAACCATTCAGTGGTGAAAAAGGTGAAAATATAACCTACTTTATCAATCAAGTAAAAGAAATAGCTAAACTAGAGAATTGGTCACAAGAAAAATTAATGTTAATTGTAAAACTGAATCTTAAGGGCAAAGCACTATCTTTTTTCATTAATGATCCCAGACTGCAAAAAACTTCAGATTTTGGTGAAATTGAAAAAATCTTACTAAATAAATTCAAAATTGAAGAAAACTTCCAAGTAATCCAGGAAAAGTTCAATAAAATCAAACAACTTCCCAATCAATCTGTAGCTGAATTATCAGAACTAATTGAAATTCAGGCGTCAAAATTTATAAATACAGACAATTCTATAGACCCATCACTAAAAAGACTTCAAGCGAACATGAAACTTTCAAAATTGATAGATGCTGTTAGGCCAGAAATCAAAATTGAGTTAAAAAAATTTGGCCCAAAAACATTCGAGGAGGCAGTAAGCAAAGCTAAAAACATAGAAAGTGCTTTAGAAGACTATGCTAATTTTGAAACAAATAATGTGACTTCTCAAACATCAACTGAATTTAACATGCTCATAGCACAGCAGATTGAAACCAATAAATGTATTCAATCACTGGCAGAGGAAGTGAACAAATTAAAACAAGTGAATAATTTATCACAAGAATCAGTTCCTTCAACCTCTCAGCAAGCAGCTAAATATGAACAACCACTGCCAATAGTGTCATGCCACATTTGTCAAAAAAATCATTTGACGACACAATGTTGGTATTATCCAAGAGGAAATCACAAAACAAAATCTAACTTTCAGAGAGGACGTAGATTCAATACCCAGTTTCGCCCATACAATAGGGGTAGAAAATTTAATAACTACAACAGTAGAAAAAATTTAAACGGGTAAGGGATTCCACGCACATGAATAGAGAAACAAAATGCGTAGGAATCCACAAAAAAAAGCACAACAATACCAAAAAAATTCAAGAGAAAAAAAATAAAGGTAAATCTGACTCAACTAAAGAGCAGATAGGTGTTGTATTGTCATGTAATAATGCAGACTCCAACTCAAATTTACCAATTGTAAAATTAAAATTTGGACAGAAAGAATTTTCTGCGTTAATAGACACAGGTGCTAATTTGACTTTGCTCCAATCTGGAATAATTGAGGAAATTAAGGAATTTACCAAAATTGACTACATCTCTAGAGCAGTTAAAATCCAAACTCTCGACAAGTCCACAATACCATATGCCTCTGCAGCCAATATTAAATTTAAGATAGACAACCGTTGGTTCACCAACACTTTTTTCATCACCAAAACTAATTGGAATTCATCCTATCAAATTATATTGGGGTATGATTTTCTACAGAGAAACAAAATTCTCATAGACACAGTGAATAAGCAACTGGTAATAGGTAATAGCAAAATCAATTTCACTGAAACTCCACCTACTAAAGTAGTGAATAATATAACAAAGGATAATGGTAATATTAACAATAGCCAGGTTAAAACCATATCTAACATTACAATCAAACCTAATAACTTCAAAATAATAAAATTAGCTATACCAAAAAATTTTAATCCCAATGATCAGGTGTTATTCAATCCATCTAAAATTAATATTGACATAAATATCAGCAACTCTGTTCACACTGTATCAGAGGATAATCATATTTTTTCCATATTAGAAAATCAATCTGATAATACTATCAATTTAAAAAAGGGTATGAAACTTGGTTCAGTTACCAAATGGGATGAAAATAAAATAGTGTCACCAATGCAAGAGCAAATATTGCAGGTGAATAATTTAAATCTCTCAGAAATCTTAGAACTGCGAAAAGCAGAGTTAAATGAAAATGATTTTGATCTAGACCATCTAGAAAGTAAAGATAAAAAAGAAATGATTGAATTATTAATGAGAAATAGTGCAGTGTTTTCTAAGTCTTATCAGACACTTGGTTCGACAGACAGGGTAATACCCGAATTTAATTTACTGCATAACTTTCCTATTCAAACCCGCCCATATCCCATACCAAATATTGCAAAAGAATTTGCACAGCAAGAAATTAAAAAATTATTAGAAGCTGGCATTATTGAAACATCTACATCTAACTATAATTTTCCAATCCTATTCGTAAAAAAGAAATTGTTACCTGGTGATGACCAAAGCAAACTTAAATTCAGAATGGTAGTAGATTATAGACTTCTTAATAGTATAACTGAGTCATTTAAAATTTGTCTTCCCAAAATATCTGAGATAATATCAAATGTTGCTGGTAAAAAATATTACTGTGTATTAGATTTAAAAAGTGCATTTTTTCAACTAAAACTTAAGCCTGCTGACAAACATAAATTAGCATTTTGTACTGAGTTAGGAAATTTTCAACCTACTCGTCTCCCATTCGGTGCAAAAAACAGCACATCTTACTTTCACACTTTAATCTCTAAATGTTTAAGTCACCTTAAAGGTGAATTTGTGCAATATTTTCTTGACGACATAATTGTTGCTGCTAACTCCATTCCCGAACTAATTTCACATCTGAATAAAGTCTTCGAAAATCTCATTAAATTTAATTTAACTCTTGATCCAAAAAAAGTCCAACTGTGTAAAGCCAGAATAACTTACTTAGGATTTAATATTGACAAAAATGGTTTTTCTCCTTCTGAAGATAATATTGCCAAAGTGACAAAATTTCCAACTCCCAAAAATGTCAAGCAAGTACAAAGTTACCTAGGAATGCTAAATTATTTTAGACACCTAATTCATGAATTTGCAGAAATAGCCAGTCCAATAATTAATTTAACTAAAAAAAATGTACCATTTATTTGGAATACAGCTTGTCAGGATGCATTTGAAAAACTTCAAGAAATTATTTTGGAAAAGCCCACTTTAAAAAATATTGATCCAAACCTACCTTTTTATGTAACAACTGATGCTTCTAAAATTGCAATATGTGGTATACTTATGCAAAAAATTGAAAATAAATTTTATCCTATTGAATTTTACTCTAAAACTTTATCTGATGCTCAAACTAGATATCCTTCCATCAGAAGAGAACTTTATGCAATTTTTGCAGCAGTGCAGCATTTCCATGAAAATTTTTATGGCAAAAAATTCACCATCTTAACTGATGCTAAACCTTTAACGCATCATCTTCAACTTGACAAACAACCAGAAGTTGTTCAACGATGGCTGTTACATTTACAGCAGTTTGATTTTGATATTCAACATATCCCTGGTTTCAATAATCCTGCTGATTATCTTTCTCGAGCCATTGATGAGGAAAAATTCATAAATAACATAAATATTTTTGGTATAAACAATGATTTGTCTATTGAAAATATATTAAAGCATCAAAAATAGGACAAATTTATTGCAGAAATTATTAGTAACATAAATAACAGCAATCCAAAATACAAACAATATTTTATTGACAAAAACAACAATTTAGTAATGATTAAGCATACAGCTTATAAGAGTAAAAAGTTAACCAACAAGCAAATCACCAACAAAATTCTTATCCCCAAAACATTAATTAGACATTGCATTGAAATTGCACATGCACCTCATTTTGGTACTCAAAAAACTTACAACTTACTAAACAAAAAATATTTCTGGAAAGGTATGTTTTTAGATACAAAAAGTTTTTGTGAGAATTGTGAAAACTGCCTATCAACAAAACCCAAACCTGCAAATACAATAACTAATATGATTCCAAAATCTTCACTTGCACCAGGTGAATTATTAGCAATTGACATAGTAGGTAAATTACCGAGGTCAAGTGATAACAAATTTTTCATCATGACTATTGTAGATCACTACAGCAGATTTTTGGAAGCAATTCCCCTGCAATGTATAAAATCTCAGTCGATAATTAAAACCTTAAATGAATACTTTTCAAAATTTGGAATACCTAAAATAATAATTTCAGATAATGCACAGAACTTCAAATCTGATGACATGAGAAAATTTTTAAGTGATCTGAACATTGATTTTAGAAATTGTTCAATTTACTATCCTCAATCAAATGGAGTTGTTGAAAGGTCACATAGAACGATGAAATCCAGTATTACAGCACTATCACATGAAACATTTGAATGGTCACAGAACATACATCTTTTCAAATTGCATTATAATGGTACTGAACACAGTGTAACAGGTTTTTCGCCTGCAAAATTATTCTTTGGCAGAGAAATCAACTTACCCATACACCGCCATGATGAACCAAAACAAGTTGAAAAATACTCAAAATATATAAGCAAAATGAATGAACAAATAAGTAATACAAGAAAAGACGTGCAAGAAAATGAATCCCAGTATTTTAAAAAGCATGCTAAATATATTAAAGGTAGAAAAAAACCTATATTTGAAACTGGTGATAAAATATTTGTAAAAGAGTTCATCAATCCACATGTATTGAAAAAAAAATACAAAGGTCCTTTCGTGATAAAAAAAGCATTGAGAAACGACAATTATCTGATTGAAAATGTAAATGATCCGAATGAAAAAACAATAAAGGTAAATGTAAGCAAAATTTTCAAACAAAATAAATTAAGAGAAAATCTAATATCAAACAACTCAACTAATTCAAATAACTAAAGGTTAATAGTTAGAAAATACAGATAAATTTAATTTTTCTTTTGCTAATTTCTTCAAGCATTCTTGAGGCGTCGCGAACTTCTAGGGTGTGTTAACAAATTGTTTGGCTGGTCCAGATTTGTTAGGAAGAAAATTGTTAATTGAAATTTGAAATATGTCTTTAATTGCTGATCAATGAAAAAGTACTTAAGATTGCTAAGAATACTGTGATAAGAAAACTGATAAAATGATAAAATTGATTTCAATCAGGTAAATAAGAATCAGAAATTATCAAAAGGATGATTGTGTGGATAGACGGTTAAAAAAAATGATGTATGCATAAATAGGGTGTAAAAGATAAGATTTCAAAAAAAATGTTGATAATATGTAAGAATATTGAATAGTTTTGTGTCAGTAACTTGAAATTGTATAAAAAGAGAGGTAAAAAATGAATCAAAGTAACAGTAAGATACATAACCTCAAATACAAAAATAATCGTAAGTGTAAAGATGGAAATGGCTCACTACATTTACTTTGAAGATATATTTGGCACAGTGAGGAATTCAAAATAAAAATGTTTTGTTGTAAAATGTAATGTAATGAGTGTTATCAGACAATCGCTTACTCCAGTGCACATTTTTCTGAGAATTTGTAAAAAAAAAAAAAAAAAAAAAAATTTCCCTTCCATCAAAAAAAAAAAAATTTTTTTTCTTCGCTTCGGGGGAGGAAATGTGAAAGCAAGGACTTTCACAATTTGTGAGCAAATCGCAATTGCGAAAATGCGTTGCGTCGAGGCGCATACCATTCCCTGATTCAAGCACCAGCAAAAGTTAAGAGGAACTGAGTGGCAACGGTGGTGGATAAAGACCGCGATTTTTAGATTGTGAAGACAGTAGCTCACGACGGATTCCTACATGGAGTTCGTGCGTGGAGCTACACCGGCTTGTGTAAAATTTGAAGCTACAACAAGAGGAGGCATGTGAAATGATGTCCGAAAGGATTTTTCTCGAAATACTAATATAACTCCTCGGCATTCTGATACCTGCACTAAATGAGGTAAATGGCCGATACGTGAAAAATTTTATTTCCACGGATGGATTGCGATTGTGTCTGGATACTCTGAAGCGAGTGAGTGCCAGAATTCTTCAATTGCCTATTTTTTCGTGTGAAAGTCGAACGACCATAATATGTGCTATGTATGAGCCAGTCTGATGGAATGATTTATCATTGCCGCGCAAGGCATTCTCGGCGAAACTTGTAACCACGTGTTCTGATGGAATTATTCTCGAGTGTGTTTCCAGATATCACTACATACTGAACGCTCGTGTTATATAGGGAATGTGAGATTCGTTCTCGTGAGTGCTAAGTCTATATTTGTGAAAAACTATTCTGGCGGAATCAATCAACATGATTATATAAAATCCACGTGCTTCAAAAAATGCTATGATTCTCGATACCTCAGCAAACTGGTGAGCGATTGTATTTCTTTGTTTTTAATGTACTAATTGATTGTCTAATAAGTGATATGTGTTTAAATGTGATAAAGAAGAGGTCTGACATTTTTTAATGTATTTGATTTAACAATGAGTTTGCACATTTGAAGTGTTAAGAACAGGCCCAATAATGTTCATGATTTATAATGAGTTTTGCATATTTAGTAATTTGATAAGGTGTTTTAGTAATGATTGTGTAATGTGAGAAGGCCTAAAATAAAAGGAATGCATTCAAGTAATTTGATTTGTATTTATGTGTATGTCCTCACTGCATGCTAAATATTAACTCAACGGATAATTCACAACGCGATGTACTGAGTAAGGTGCTTAATAACTTAACTTATAATTTGAGTTAATATTAATAACCAAATAGATAGAATCTATTTTTGCACCAACAGATCTAATTTACCATCATAAGCAATAGGTAAATTAACTTTTATTATCTTAAGGTTAACAGCCTAATTATTATCACCAATAATTTAACACCCCTTGTGTTATCACACATCACGAACTATAGCACAACACATGAAGTCTGTAGCGCATCATCCAGTGTCT
>OU015494.1:13115380-13190380 GCA_907164885.2 Dolomedes plantarius | reverse complement strand
GGAAAACTAGCTCATATTTACATGGCTGGAGGTAGACTGAGCCTGAAAGGAATAAAATTAAATTTGGAAGCAGTCGGGACGAATCGTTTATTATAGCGACAAAAGTGCATCCGTTCATTTCAGAAGAACGGCTCGGAATAATATCACCTTTCTACATGAAAAGCGAGTGCGAGAGGAACATGTGAATATTATTTGTAGGGTCAGCAGATTTTGGGGCTCACGATGCTAACCCACTCCCGAATTCGGAGATATACACGTGTAGAAATGCAAAGGCATGCGATTCATGGAACGCTCTGTGTCTAAGGGTTTTAAATCGATAAATTAATATCAATAGGGATTGAGTTTATGAAAGGGAACTTAAATGCTAGAATGGAGGGCATAATATTTAATATATTACATAATTTTCATTGCTAAAAATCATATCGCTCTTCTGTTCTTGAAACCAAATAACTTATTTTGAGGAAGTTCAAATCGAGAAACTAATTCAATATACCTTGAAAGTATTTCGGAAAATATATTTAGATCAATTCTCTCCATTGTATTATTACCATGTTAATATTCCACTGATTAAAATGTGAACTGAAATGACTTCACAATATGTAAATTTTCTTGGTATACAGAGGCTGTTCATACATTTTTTAGACGATTTGGTAAGCGGTAATAAAAAATCGTTTGCTGCAAAAGAAATAATTGCAATTGTACTATGTTTTTAAAAGTCAAAATTATCATCTGCGGCTTGAAAGTTTTGTTTTTATTCAAAATGGCGTTTTTAACAAAGCAGTGGTTCGAAGGCTACATTTATGCCCTTTCCGAAGAGAAATATGCATACTCCGTTATCCAAAAACGATATGAGAGTCATGGTTTTGTGATATCTAAAGCGTCGATAGGTAATATCGTCAACAAGAAAGGAAAAAAAAAAAACGTCAAATTGGAGCCTCAAGTGGGACAAAAATTCCAAACAAGTATCCAAGGAAAAAACGGACATCGACTATTGCAAAGGTACGTTGTTTAATGTTAAAAGAAAATCCCCCTATTCAAAGGACAGTTGCAAAATCATTAAAATGCTCGGTGTCCACTGTAAACAAAATGATAAATGTTGATTTAAATCTTAAGAAAGCGAAAAAACGCAATGTGCATCGTCTTCTTCCAAACATATCGCTGAACGCAGGACACGCTGCAGAATTCTATATGAGAAACACTTATCCAAAGAAAAATGGAAAACAATTGTCACAATAGATTAATCATGTGTGTATTTAAATGATTGCAACAAAAAAAGAGCCATTTATTATCATAAAAGGGGAGAAAAAATTTAAGTACATGGTTCAAAGAATCGAAAGAAAGTTTTTCTAAGGGATTCATGATTGTTGCTGGTTTTTCTTATAATGGCAAGTTAAAAATAAAGAGAGTGGAAAAAAGTCAAGATTAACTCCAAATACTATCATGAACATATTTTATCGCCAATTTTTCTGAATGAAATACCATCGCTTTACCCACAGTGCCATCAATCTCGTGAGACTCCATCCGGACAAAGCTAGCAGTCACACATCAAAATCCACTGTAAATTTCCTAAACGAAATGGAACAAAAAACTGGTATCAAGGCCATACCCTTCACTGATATCCCTACAAAATCTCCCGATGTATCACCTATGGATTTTTGTACTTTCGGACTTTTAAAATCTGCATTATCCAAACGTCATCCCAAAACCCTTACAGGACTCTGGAAAGCTGTTCAGGAGGAATGGGATAGAATACCTCTTCTGACACTTCAAAAAGCATTATTATCCTGGAAATTGCGGTGTCGAAAGATAGTTCAGAATAAGGGATGTCAAATAGAACATTTAAAACACAAGAATTTTATGTAATTTAGTTTTGTGAATACAATATACATCGTCTAAAAAATGTGTGAACAGCCTCTGTATTAGATGTTTCATCAGACGATGTGTGTGTTGTTCTGTGCTGTTCTGTTTGTGTAATGTTGTCTAAGTAAATAAATGTTCTTTGGTTTAACCAGACAATGTGCACGCCTCTCTTGTTTGCTCATATATAATTAGTTGAACATTTTGTATTCTGATTAAGGTCTTTATGCTCTTTAAGGTTCAAACACATAGCCCAAAACAAAAATGAATACGTTATTTAATTTTTGTTGCTTTGATTTTTTTTTGTAAGAACCTGTTATAAATGCCCTTAAATAAACATAATTTTCCCCACTAAAATTCATATGGGGCTTGTTTTTTAGAGACCATATAACTTATTTAGAGGAAGTCAGAATCGAGAAAATATATAACTAAGAATACCATCTATTTTGTACTATACGAAGGACAAATAATTAAAGTTTTAGGTATATAGTGCATAATATGAGATGTACTTATTTATTGTCTTTTGACTAATCTTAGACCAATAGTGCTTAGACCAAAAGCATTTGCATTTTAGTCTAACATTCGAAAAGTTTTAAAACAATTAATTACTCCTGAGTTTAATACTTCAAATATTAAATTATAGTTTATCTCTGACCTTTATGACACACTTAACTATCTCAGTTTTTAATTAAGAAATGGATTTCATTGTCATTTGTATAACTAATGCATAATGCCTGCAAATAACTAATGCATAATGCATAAATTACTTATAATCACCAAACTTGAGATAATTATGAAAAAAACGTTTACCGCCAATTTTTTTAAATGTTTAGGTCTTTTTATTTAATAAATCGGGTTTTTTACTAAGGATTTGATTGTATTACTAACGTTCAATCTTTTTTAGATTAAAATTTATGCTATACATTACTTCCATATTTATTTCTTGTACTCAATTAATTGAGACTGTAAACCGAATCATCTTAAATTTCTGTAATTCTTAATAACAACTCAAATTTAAATACAGCGTTATCTATAATATATCTATATTAGATAAAGTCGGTTTTACATAAAATCTCTTCATAGATTTTCTTCAATACCTAATTTTGAAATTGAGAGTTAAATGTCATTTTAAACACGAAAATGGTATAAAAAGAAGCATATAAAAGAAGAATACCTAGTGGAGTCAGTGATGACCATATTATCAAAAAAGCTTACCATGAAACCAAAGATCTCACTTTAAATTCTA
Source organism: Dolomedes plantarius (assembly GCA_907164885.2). Lineage (NCBI taxonomy): Eukaryota > Metazoa > Arthropoda > Arachnida > Araneae > Dolomedidae > Dolomedes > Dolomedes plantarius. The sequence goes on along the minus strand of OU015494.1, from coordinate 13,187,277 downwards.
TCAAGTATGATAGCATAAATCAGTTAAGTGCGTCTAAAATTTTCAAATACGTTATATTTTGCCACTTTAGTTAAAAAAATTCATTCTACTATTCCTACATATGTGGTGATATAGCCTTTCATCTTTAACTTTACCCAAATCAATCGATTTTCGTCTATCTAGAATCTGCTCTCTACATTACTTCTCAAGAATTCTCAGATGGCTTTCATCACTTATACTTAAGCTCAGTGTGTCCTATAATTCATTTAACATTTCTATCGCAATATTTAGGAGACTCCATTGACACTTCAACTTCAAAGCATCGTTAGAAATTAAAAGGAAAGTTATTTACAATCCTTAAGATCTTTTGGATAACAACAAAAAATCAATCAGGAAAAAATAAAATTTAAATGTTAAGTTCTACAAAAGTAGAACATTGCGCGTAATCCGGTGATTACGTAAAAAAAGCTGCTTATGTTACAGATTGCCGAGGAATAAAGAGAATGGAAAGCCCTTATTTTTTAAGGGGATTATATTTTCCCTATATATATATATATATATATATATATATATATACATATATGTGTGTGTGTGATAACATCACATACAAGAGGAGATGGTGCACACAAGATTTGCGGATACTCACTCAAGGCATTACCGTTGAGTCGTAGTAGTCGTAGCCAGAGAGAAGAGAATACATGGCGAAAGTGAAACAGTCATTATCCTTTGGATTCACTTTATTCCATGAAAGTATACTTCAAAAAGGCAGACATCAAGGAAGATACAATAAGACATCATTGGACGAAGTGGTACAAACTGACGACATGGTGTTTAACAATAACGGCACCGGAATCTGCTGGAGCTTGCATTATACCAGCGGTATTATACCATCGGGCATTATACCATCGGACAGTCGGTAGCAGGACGTGGACAATAGGCAAAAGAGCGAAAGAAATGCGAGTGAGAGAAAGGACGAAACCAGGAGAGCAAGGAAACAGACAGGAAAGAGCGCGAAAATCCCCTGCTCAACAATTTATTCTAAGGATTCCTGATTCAGACTCTAGGAGTTTAGAATCCTATAAAAGGTTAGCAACGAACATCTGACCTGAACATGCGAGACCTGACGCCATAGGCGTGTGATTCTGAATCACGCGGTCCGGCCCATGGCCGAATGGCTAGGGCGCTGGCTTTCGGTACCCGCAGAGTCCGTGGGTTCGAATCCCACTCTTGGTATGGGCGTTTGTAGCCGTTCGGAATCGGCTTTAAGCAGTAGATCCCGGTATAATTAGCCCTCGTGTAGCAAAAATGACCGTAGCGCTCTAAACCAAACCACACCAAACTGAAACTCGCGGTTAATGACTAATCCTTAATGTTTCGCACGTGCATCAAGGAATAATTTAGCTGGTTATTTAGTTTATTCCGAGATCGCAATTTGGAATAGGGGCTGTGCTTTATTCAGAGAATAATTTAGAATACGCATTAGCTTTCTAAGACAATTAATAATAATGGGGCGTTATCGATATATATATATATAACGATACACTCTTAGACAAGAAAAAGGACGCACCAAGAAGGGGTAATGCAAAATGGCCACAAATTATTTCATGCTGAACTTAATTCTTCTGTTTTCTTGCGTGAATATTTGATATTTTGAAGAATGCTTTGATGCTTTTGATTCGATAGTCTCCGTCCCTTAATAAGACTGGAAAACTTTAGCAGAGTTTCAGTGTAAAAATAAGGACACAGGCTTGAAAGCAAAAGTTAAGTTTATTAACATACTAAATTAAAAGAATTTATCTACAACTCGAATACTATCGAGTTGCAAGTAAAACTCGTGCAACTAGACAGCCTAGACCAGACTACCTCGAGCACATGTTGCTTTCCTTAAATACAAGGAACAGTCAGGGTTGCCACTGATAGAAAAGAAAATAACATTCATACGTCATACAAAACTATGACTACATAAGATAAGATGTGAGATAATAATGAAAGCTTAAAAATAGGCCCGCCTCTCATATTTTACAAAAAACTTGTACCGATTTTACAAGTATATTACAGTTTCACGTAAAACAAGTCTTTGAATCTGGGCTTGTGGCCGCTGGGTTTCGGTGCTGAGGGTGCTCGGATCGAATCCTGGCGTCGCGCCTCGAAAAATGCCTCCCTTCGTGTCGTCCCTTCATAGGGGGTAATGCTATCCGCCAGTATGGTGCCTCCACAACAAAATGGGCAGTAAAATTGCGGTGTAGTATAGGCGAATGTTTGACAACAAGTCCCTCCGCATTGGGAAAAAAAATATCTTTGAATCTTCTTACATTATGTACTAAAGTAACTGGAAAACATGAAACTTAAAAATATATACATTCCTTGTACTTGAGCATGGAAAAATTACATAATCATTTAATAATGTACCAAAATTACACAAATTTCGGGTTAAACAAAGCCCTTTACAGAACTAACATTAAATTTCTTTCAGTACAAATAAATACTTGACATTTTCAGAAATTTGATTTATTTTAAACGAAAAATAGTGACAGACATATATACAGAAGGTCGTTCGCACTTTATGGAATCGATTTTGATAATTAAGTTTAATGTATAAATGCAGCATTTTTCCGACGATTTGCTTGGGTTTATAGCTATGGTTCTTGACAATAGCTCTAGCTCGAATTTTCCATGAAAGTAAACATTTTCTTAGTACTGTCATGTCAGTTTTTCCCCATTCCTCTTGGAGCGTTTTCCAAAGTCCGTTTAGTGTTCTTAGATGCCGTTTTCCTAAGGCTCGTTATAATAACCCGAAAGCGCAAAAGTCCACTAAAGAAACGTCAGGTGATTTTACAAAATTTTTTTTAAATGGGATACATTTTATTCCTGTTTATGATTATTTCTTTGCTAAATAAGCGACAGTTAATTTATATGTGTGGCTAGAGGCTTTGACCATATGAAGCTCAACTTCATCAATGTCCTTTCCATATAAGGCTGGAATTTCTTCTTCAAATATTGGTTCTAAAAATATTCTGCTGATAGTAGAGTGAATTGATGTTGGCTTTACTTGAGACTGTTTTGATTTTTAATGTGCCGTTGTAACAAAATCCTGCAACTACCATGAATCTCTTTGGGAACTTTTCGGTACACCGACGAAGTCATTTCGTACGTTCAATCCCATCAGTTGAGCAATAGAAAATTGATCCTTTTTTTTATGTCTGTCACTTAAATTCACCCATGCCTCATCCAGTGTTACCGCAAATTTCCATTTTTCAGCAGCTAGGTGTTTTTCATATAATTTTCTACAAATTGGTTTTCTATCAGCAATATGCTTTGGCAAAAGCTCATGAACTGAAGTTTTAAACATGTTTTTTGACTTCAAATCTTTATAAATGATTTTACTTACAGTGCCAGAAGATATTCCTAGTTTCGATGCAGTGGATTTTTGAGTCAGTGGATTTTCTTTTAGGATCAGAGACTTCACTTTCTTGATATTTACCTGTGTTCGATGAGTCTTAGGATGAGGTTTCGTGGTCATGTTTTCATTTTTACTTTAAGTTAGATGTTTTTCCCCTTTCAAATTTAATATATTATAAATAACTTTTTTTGAAATGCCATAACTGCGATTTTTACACCACTTTATAATTTGATGATTCGAATATTTCTCCTCGGAAAGCGTAGTCACGTAACCTTCAAGCAATCTCTCAATTTTAGGAGTCATTTTCAAATAAATCTTTTATTGTACATTCCAATCAAAACAAAACAGTAGCAGTCGATTACACTGAAGTTGCCAAATTTTTATCTCAAAATGCAAAGGGCAAAAATAAATTACAAAATCGTTTCCATAAAGTGTGAACGACCTTCTCTATACTTACAGACATAACATTTCACAATTTTTAGCAAATTCTATACATATTTAGATACATTTACAAATTAATAATAAATTATTTACATATTATACAGCACTGTTCATTTACCATCTGACAGTGCTTAAAAAATATGCTTGTTACATATATGTTGCAACATATATAATCTCCCGAAAACCATATACAATACATAGTAATAACATAATATAACATGTAAGAATTTAATTGAAAAATACGAGCCCAATGTTATATTAGGTAAAGACTTTATCCACAAAGCTTTTCAAGCCAGCCTTGGGTAATGCTTTCGTAAATCTATCAGAAAAATTGTTTTTCCTGTTGACATATTTTAGTTTAAATAATTTGTCATAAATTAAGCTTCTCGAAAAGAGATATTTTACATGAGTATGCTTAGTGCATGAATTTTCGATTGGGGAATTAGAAAAGTTTATAGCTACCATGTTGTCACAATATGAAACCTTTTCGTATGGTTTAATTCCAATAATATCTGGTTTAATGCACTAATCTAATATTCTAATTACCCACGAAAATTCTTTTGCAGCTTCAGTAACTGAAACGTATTCTGATTCCATTATAGACAATGAAATACATTTTTGCTTAAAAGTTTTCCACAAAATTGGGGCCTTTATCAATAAATAAAATCATTCCCCCATGAAAATCCTATCGTCACGAGTAGTTGCAAAGTCAGCATCGCTATAGCAACTTAAACTGAGGTTTTCAACTTCTGACTAATCTAATTTGAGATCTCTGATGTGACTGGCATAACCCAGGAGTTTCAGCAAGATATTCAAATGGCACATACCTGGATTAGATTGGAATTGCGATAATATATTCACTGTATAGCTTATATCTGGTCTCGTACGGCTGTCTAAAAATGCTAAGCAACCGAGATTACGATAAGGCAAATTTGCATTTCAGAAATTTCATGTTCAGTATTGGGTGCTTGCATTTTAGATAAAATTGTGCCTTTAGCTATAGGTAAAGATGTTACGAGATAATTGTATTTTTCATAACATGTGCACACCTTCTCAATGTAACTTGTTTGGTGAATGTACAGCTTGCCTTCATGTTCTTCAAATTCAACACCTAACAACTTCCTGCTTTTCCCTATCACTTTTAATTCGAATTTAAGTTTGAGTTTTTCAATTACATGACTAATGTAGTCTTAAGTTCTTCCAAGCAGTATAATATCGTCCACATTCAATAACAAGACGACGTTGTTTTCATAAGTGTAGACACAGTTTACCCAATCTAATTTCCCAAAATTAATGCTTTCAAGAGTAGGGGAAACCCTTGTACCTAGGGCCGGCTATTTTCAAATGGCAGTATCTTTACTTATAACTAAATTACAATAATAAAAATATTTTGTATACATTACGTGTTTTAATCTCTTTAAATAAAAATCACATCAAGTGTAGAAAAAAAACTTGTAAATGATATTGAAAATTTTTAAAAAAATTGCAAATGGCCCTAGGTACAATAGTGTTATTGTACCTAGTGCCAGTTATTTCCAAACACTGAAATTGTTGTTTACAATAAAAAAAAAACAATTTGTAAGCATTATTTTTTTCATGCACAACTTCTAAAATCTTCGTGAAGAATACATGTTAATTGTAGGCAATGTCTTAAAGGAGGAAATGTTTATTATTTCATCACTTTCTAATGTATTATTTTTTCTCCATTGTCTTCTTGATGATCCCACATAAATTTTCTGTTTCAAACACGGATTTCGTAACCTTTTTTTTATCAATTACTTTTTTCAATATTTGTGCTTGATTTTCATTTTTCTCGGGGGTATCAGTGAGAATTCTACACTTGTCAAGTTTTCTTCCGCCTCTTTCTACCAGAAGCCATGGCCCTAGGTACAAGACAAGATTATGGCCCTAGGTACAAGATGTTGTTGTTTTTGGCAAAATGGCTTCCATAGCCAAAGACCTACAGACACCAAACTTTGTTTTTATATCATTTTTTTCCTTTAATGATTACAAAAAATATCTGCTATACATTAAAACATAAGTTTGCACTTAATTTCACAAAATACGACTTCAAATTGAAGTGAAAAAAATTAGTTTTGATCATCAAATCAAGACTTCCTTTTCTATTTAACTATAGCTTCTTCTTGCTTTCATTAAAAATGGATGTTATGATTTGAAACAATGTTGTCACTCACTCCAATGAGTAAAAATGCTGTAAAAAATAATTATTTAAATAAAGCATGGTGGCCCTAGGTACGCGATGGCCCTAGGTACAAGGGTTTCGCCTACTTTCAATTGTAAAATACCATTCACGACCACTTTTGCATAGGCAATAAATTGCCCGTTTTAAAAGGCAAAATTGGTCCGGTTTATCAGAATAAGTAAAACCCTGTGGTTGATGCATGTAGATAATGTCATCTAAGGAAGCATATAAATATGCACACTTAATATCTATTTGATAATGAAGCCAGTGGTGTAACGATACTGATAATGAAAATAATTATCTTATAATTGCGAAGTTAAAGACGGGGCTGAAAACTTCATTATAGCTTTCCCCATGCCGTTCATTGAAACCTTGGCCAACTAAACGAGCTTTTAATTTTCCAACTTTGTTTTCAGCATCGTTTTTTACAGTAAACACCCACCTGTTTCCTAATATTTTTGAGTTAACAGGTTTTGGAACTAATTCCCAAACATTTTACTACTTCCATTGCCTTTATCTCATCTTTCATGGCATTGAGCCAATTGTTTGCTTCATGTGCTTGAAGTGCGGCATTGAAATTGGATGGTATTTTTTATCGGATAGTCAACTATCCGTTAAATTCGACTCCTCTTTTGGTTGAACAACACCTGAATAAGTGTTTTTGCAACTAAAGTTAAAGTCCGTTTTATCGAACTTTAGACCATGGGATTTACAATAGGCCTCGACGTCTTTGTAGCACTTCAGTTTCATGTTGGTTCCTTCAATCTTGTAAAAAATATCAGTTCTACTCCTATCTCTTCGAGGAATGGCTGACCTGATACATGAAACGTCTTGTTTGGGTTCTGCTAAAGTCTGAGAGGGTGTAGTCTCTACCTCGCTTTTGATTTTAATGTCAGTAGGGGTACAAGAGGGACTTTCTATTTTTTGCTCATATTATTTCGAAGTTTTCGCTACACAGAAATCATCTTCCGATTCAATATCCGTTTCTGATGTAGTCTGATATTTACAATGAAGTCTGATATTTACAATGGTCCAGTACGCCTCCACTGCTTTTCTCCTTTTCTTCTATCCTAACATTAATGGTCTCTGTGGCAACCATATACGGTAACATCTGATTCTCATCGCGTACCCAACTGATATGCCTTTCTTTGACTGCATCCCAAATTTATTTCTAAGTTGTTTTGGGGTTCCCGCGAACGCTGTAGCTTCGAATTCTCTCAGATGTTTAACTGATGGTTTACGACCACCATATAATTCAAATGGGGTTTCTTTATTACCTTGATGACATACTCTGTTCCATACGTAAGTAAAGCAGAAAAGGGCTTCAGCCCAAAACCCATTACAAAGACCGCTATCTTTAAGAAGTGTTCTTACAGCGTTCATGGCGGTATAATTATAACGTTCGCTTACGCCATTCTGTTCTGGAGTGTAAATATTTGTTCCCTCTGCCTGAACGCCTTGGTCATCTAACAATTTCTCAAATCTTTCATTAATGAATTCGAGCCCATTATCTTTTCGTATATTTAAAATTTTCGAATTTAAATACCGCTCTGCCCGTTTCTGAAATTTTGTAAAGCATTGAAATGCATCTGACTTTTGTTTGAGGGAATACACCTTCACCTTCCTACTGTAATCGTCGATGATTTTCTGGAAATACTTGAACCCTTCTCTCGTTTGTGTCTCTCGGAGGGGACCACAGACATTCATGTGAAGTATATGAAGTGGTTTGTCAGATCTCACTTTATTAATAGGATTGTAAGATACTCTGCGTGAATTTGCTAATGCACAGGACTCGCAATTTAATTCTGTATTTTTAGTATCTGGTAGACCTTTAACAGAATTATGTTTACTTGTTTTAAGAATGTATTTACTATTAACGTGACAAAACCTATGGTGTCATAATTCTAAATCATTTGTGTTAAACGTTACCAAACTTTCAACTTCGGGTGAAATAATCTTTTTAGGATATTTGACGTAATATAACCCTTCCTTTCTACGTGCAGAGAAAATTTTTCTTCCGCCTTTTGCGTGTACTATAATTTTGCCCGCTTTTCCGATAAATGATCCTCCCTCTTTTTCAATGAGTGAACCGGATAACAAATTTCGCCTCAGCTGTGGGGAATACATGACATTGTTTAAAATTACCTTTTCATTACCAAAATGGGTAAACTGCATTTCCACTGTCCCTATCCCTTCCACTGGACATGAAATATTATCAATAGCAACCGTCATTGAGGTATCAGATACTGCCTCAAATGATGTAAAAAAAATTTTGTTACAACAAAAATGGGCACTCGCGGCAGAATCAAAAACCCATGCTCTCTTTAATTTCTCCTTTACATCGTAGCATGTTTCTATAATATAACTAGATGTTTGCTCTTGTTGCTTCTTACGCTTTTTACCTCCCTTATTTTTAAGCATTTCTTTTTTACAATTAGCCATAAAATGACTGGTTTCCCCACATGAGAAACATTTTATTTTCTGATATTTGCTAAATACATCTTTATCCTTAATATATTTAGTTTTTGATGTAGAGCTATGCAGTGTTGTTAGTTCGTTGTCCATAATACTTTGTTTAAGCCTAGCTTCCTCAGCTAGCAGTTCTTGAAGAACTTTTTCAGGCTTTAATTCTTCGTCGTACCACCTGTATATAGCTTTCACTATACCAGAAAAATTTGGAGGTAGAAAACTTATCAACTGGAAGGAGTAAAGCCAGTCATAAATTGATTTACCTGTATCTTTGAGTTGATCCGTTATACCTCTTAATCGAGCGGCGAATAGTCCTATGGATTCTTCCTCCGAAGGTCCTCCGACAGCTAAAAAAGTCACCCATTAGTCCAATTGTTAGAGCTCGCGAGTCAGTCCGGAAGTGGTTAAGAAGAATTTTCCAAGCCACCTTGCACTCCTCTGTTCCAGATATAAGTGGTCGAAAATGCTTTTCGACACTCAAGTATATCATTGTGTACGCTTTCGCCTTTATAGTAGCGTAGTCTCGTCTCACCTTCGTGGCTGCGTATTTAGCTGGTTCAATCTCTGTACCAAATTATATTCCTTAGGTTACGGTCCATCAGTAGTACTTAAAAATCTTCACACCATGACGAATAGTTGTCACCGGTAAGTTGTTCAATGCTTGATTCTAATGACAGGCCCGCCATCACTGTATTCATTAGTGCCTCTTTGTGTGAAAAACGTACTGATAAAAGTATATTAAAAATAAAATTGCCTAACACCTGTGCCCTTAACTTTTTGTCAAAGGCCCATAACCATGATAGTCTCCGTCCCTTATTAAGAAAGGAAGACTTTAGCAGAGTTTAAAAATTGGGCACTCGCGGAGACACAGGCTTAAAAGCAAAAGTGAAGTTTATTAACATACTAAATTAAAATAATTTATCTACAACTCGAATACTATCGAGTCGCAAGAAAAACTAGTTCAACTAGACAGCCTAGACCAGAGTACCCCGACTGCATGTTGTATTCCTTAAATACAAGGAACAGTCAGGGTCGCCACTAATAGAAAAGAAAATAACATTCATACGTCATACAAAACTATTACGTCATAAGATATGATGTGAGATAATAATGAAAGCTCAACAGATTCCACACTTTTGATGCTTTTGATATTAGAACTTTGATGATTTTGAACTCATACTCTGTTATTGCATTTACATCCTCTATTTTCTGGAGCAATGATTTATTTTAAAGAATCACTAGATGAATATTTTGAAAAAATAATACGTAATTTGATGCTTATTTAAATTTACATCTTCTGTTTTCTTCAACAAGAAAAATTATTTTGAAGATTCTATTATTTGATGCTTATTTCAGTCATAATTTTGCTTTCTTGAACAAACTGTTTTGAAAATTACTTATTTTTATACATATTTTAATGATTCATATTTTATTATGGAATTGGTATTTGAAGAAATTTTGATTTAAAATTTTATTTTCTACTTTTGAATGCATATTTTACAACTTGATTTAATATTTCAACCTTGAGTGCCTACGTATTATAGTTATTGATGTTCTCTTTTTTGAACATTTATGTGTTAGTTGCTTGAAAAATTAAATAATGGCTACTGTAAATAATTTTCCGAAAATCGCTACGTCGTTAAAAAATGGTAGTACAACCCAAATTAAACTCTTCCATAGTTTAATTTTTGGCGATGATGCTGGACAGAATCGGGCTCGGCTAAGAAAATTTTGCGCATCTAAGCGACCTTTCGCTATTGTCATCAGAAGAATCCAATTCTACGCAAACGGATGGCCTTGAAGAATTATAGCCAAAGCGCAAAGCCTAGCCCCAAATTGAAAGTATTAAATTAACTCCACCAGAATCGAGGAATGAACGCTGGATGCCGCAATCTGTGTTTGAAGAGTCAGTTCGCAATATATCGCATTCAATTGATGTGCAATAAACTATCAATATCTCTTTCCAGGCGTTTATTCTCAGAGACATCGTTGATTTAGTACAACCCTTTTCGTCTCCATGTAATTACAGCGTTGAAACTTTTATTTCTGGTGAAGATATATTCAAATTGCATGAAATGCATTATCCCATTCACCAAGTTATCTTCGAAAAAAAATGCTTGACAGGTTCCGCGCTAACCTTAATTAGATCCATTCTTGGAATTACAAACTGGCAGCAAATGAAGAAACATTTATTGAACGAATTTTAAGATAAAATAAACGGCTTGCAATTGCATAAATTGATGAATCTCGACATATGAAACCATTCAAAATCCTGCAAGAATAATTTTTTGCCATACGCGATCTGTCGATGATTCATCTTTGATTGAGTACGTCATAAACGGAATCCCAGATTCATCGAACAATAAAATTATTTTGTACGGTTGAAAATCAATTCCTGAATTTAAAGAGAAATTGAGAATTTATGAAAAACTATTCAAAACTTCCATAAATTTTAGGCAAAGCCATGACAAAAAATTTGATGCTCCCAATCATACTACAAAATTTTAAAGTAAGCATACCCCAAACCCACCACCAGTATGTTCCTCCTGCGGTTTAAAAGTTCAAAAGAGTACCCAATGTACTAATAAGCCACATGGTAAACAATGTTACGGCTGCAAAAATTTTGGCTATGTTCATACAAATGGCCCTCAAAATTCCCAAAATTCTGTATCCAGATCTGACGCTAAACTTGCTACACCTGCTATGACTGCAAATCAAATTTCTGCTCAAAATTTTTCCAAAAATACCATGCATGTTGATGTTACACTTAAAGGAATTCACTTAACTGCACTTTGTGACACTGGGTTGCAAACTACTGTTAAAAACGAAAAAACCTATCAACGATCACACCCCATACGATCACACCAGCTGTGGGAGCGATGTGTCGCTGTACAGCAAAGGCAGGATTAAAGCGTTCACCACGGGCTCTCCACACACGAACACGATTGTCATCACTGCCGAGATTGAATCTGGATTCGTCGCTAAAGACGACCTGGTTCCATTCCGCTGCAGTCCAGTTTCCTCGTGCGCGGCAAAACTCCAAATGGAGGCGTCGATGGGTGGGCGTCAAGTGCAGCACACGTAATGGGCGCCGCGATACCAACTGACCTTCAGCCAGACGCCTTCCTATGGTTCGAGAAGACACAGAGGCCCCTAGTGAAGGTGCTACCTGTGCCTGGATGGCGGCCGATGAAGCAGGTGGCTGTACGCGTGCATTTCTTACGATGTGGCGGTCTTCTCGACGACTGGTCTGTCGAGGGCGTCCTGAGCCTGGTCTTTGTGTACATGACATCTCTCGGGTCCACTGGTCCCAACACCTCCTCACAACACAATCAGAGCGGCCTAATTGACGGGCTACAAGCCTAGCTGACCACTCAGCTTCCATCATCCCGACGATTCTCCCCCTCTCAAACTGCGACAACTGCTTATATTGTCTTCGAACTCGGCGTAATGGCATGTCTATCTCAGCTCTTTCTTTGTAAATGATTCAGCACACTCAAACAAGCTTTGGTTACCTGTTTTATACTCCACAGAGTACGATGTTCAACGCCCTCTACCGGCTATACGTAATGCGCAATATATGCTGCATTTCTAATCATTTGCATATCTCCCCGACATGCACCTTCATTGCAAGTTTCGTTACGATCCCGCAATTATTTCTTGATGCGCTAATTTTTTTGTCCATGAGTGTACTTTCTGGAATTGGCCGCGACACAGATCAAAGTATTGGTTTCTTTCAGGATTCCATTATTGTTCAGAATCATACTTTACCTGCAAAACTTCACGTTCTCAGTGATGATACACCTTCCCTTCATGTAATTATTGGAATTGACTTTTTGCAACAAACTCAATTTACTACATTTGATAAAGATGGAATTTGTTTTGGCAGCAACAATAATGAGCATTTTTTGCTTCATCTTGCAAATGTGATTGACGAAAGTCCTTATGATTTGTCTCATGTTAATGATTCAAATACTAGAAATGAATTGCCCTCATTGATTAATAGTTGTAAACTAATGAAAAGGTTTTTGGACTATCAAGTATTGTGATAGAAAACGATGCATCAGCTCAGACAAATGAAAATATTACATCCAAAAGAAAACAAGATAATGAAATATCTGATGCTGTTGTTGAAGGTAATGTTTCTCCTAGAGCTACAGAAAAACACAATGAGGAAAACACAGTTCATGGAGATCAAGTCAAAGAATTTGAAGAAATAAAGGAAACCATATTATATGTTGCTCCTGTAAAGCTTGGTACTGCTATTTCAAAAGAAGGAAATGAGAAAAATGAAGGTTTGAATGGTGATTTAAGCTCAACTTCAAGTATCTCTGGGGACTCTGGATTAAAAAATACAAATATTGAAGAATTAGTGCCTGATGTAACAGTAGCAAATTATGAAGCAGTAGATAAAATAAATGAGCTTAATTCCTTGGAATCCTTCCGAAAATATTGAAACTAACAAAGAAATATTAGAAGGGAATCAGAATCCCCTTGTGCTTGATTTAGTTGATAAACCAGATAGTGTAAAAGACACTATTGACAGATGGTTTGAGAAAGATGATTTCTTTGATCAGGAAACTGATGAAGATTTAGAGCTCGATCTATTGGCTGAAAAATTTGATAATATTAAGCAAACAGATCATGATGCGACCCCCAAATCTAAAAAACAGAAGAAGAGCGAATTAACTGACTCAGAAGCTGCACAAGAGAAAAAAACAAGAAAAAAAAGGAAAAAACAGAAAACAGAAAACCAGATGAATGGTAAATCAACAGTAGAAATGGATGGAGATAAAGCCACATTTGAATGCTTATCGTATGAAACTAAAATGTCTTTGATTAGTATTAAAAAAAATGTAGTAGTCGTCCAAACAGTTACAAGAATCTCAGGAGAGAGTTAAACACTTAAAGGAAACCAATGTTACTCTTAATGGTAGAATTGAAGATTTAGAAAGAGAAAATAGTGAATTAGCTACAAAGTTATCTGAGAAAACTGAACTTGTTGAAATTTTAAAAAAATGTGATGGATAAAATGAATAATCGCTTAGTAGAAACAAGAAATACACATTCTAAAGAGTTAGAGAATTTAATTCGTCGGTTAGCTGGTGAACAAGAAAAATTACAAATATTACATGATAAAGAAAAGGAAACAAAGATTAAGCTTGAAGAATCTAGCAGTGAGGAGCAATGTTTGCAAGATAAATTTGACAGATTTCGAGCCCCTCGAGGTGATGTAAATAATAAATGTAAGGAAGCTGTCACTAAACTTCAAAATACTGTATCCGAATACGAAATTAAATTATCTCAAAATGACAAAGAGCATGCAGAAGCTCTGAAAAAATATGCTAGAGGGTTTGGAATATAAATTACAAGATATTAGTATCAGTTAGAAGTAGCTGAAGTAAAATCTAAAGAATGTGAAGAAAAAATCAAGTCTCTTCAACAGGCTGCTAAAGATTTTGTCGGTAAACGAAAAATACAAGAAAAAAAGGTGTTGCTATGGTAAAAGTTAAGAAACAGTTACAAGTGGAGCGGAATAGAGTTCATAAAAGCATCCTGAAGCTTCAAGAAAATCGTCATACTACGATAAAAAGAGGGAAAAATCACATCACTACAACGTTGAAAACTTCGTTGCAACTCACCGATCCCAATTTGGGACTGGCCTCAAGATACGACCAAAATTCTTTGGCCCTTACTAAGTAGTGAAGGTCAAGTTAAAGGACCACTATGATGTTAAAAAAGCTGGACAGTATGAAGAACCTAACATCACGTCTACCGCAGATGTGGGGCCGAATAACTTAAATAGGATTTACATCCACTGCATCTAACCAGATAAATCGGTGTTATTCTAGCTTTTATTGTTTGTATGCTTTTTCTGTCCCGTTTTTTTAATTCCTATCAGATTTCATGTGTAGCAGAATTTTTATTATTTTATGTCTGTATTTGATGGAGAAAAGGCTCTCCAAGGTCAGGTCCTACCGTTAGAAAGGTCGCTGTGAGATTTGCCGACACACCGAATGGCAACGCTCAAGCCAGACGTCACGTGACACCTGATATCTTCCAGCGCAAGAGAAGCTCCGCCCTTCTTATCAAGCCAGATGCGGTGTGATGCAGACTTTCATGGAGTCTCCCCCGACCGATGTACAGGGCAATAACCTCCCTGCTCATCCCGCTTTTTTCCTTTGTATCAATATTTTCATGTGTAGTGTCGTTCATCTACCCGTCCTCCTAAATGTTTAATAAATGTGTATAAAACCAGATCAGAAGGCGCGGTGGCCCAGTTGGCAAGAGCAGCAGGCCAGTGATATGAAAGAACCTTATTCGATTCTCGTAGCTGTAAATCCACCGCATTGTTCACTAATGGTGGCCGGGGCACGTAAAATAGGGCGTGGCTGCAATGTGACAGAAGCCGCACCCTCATAGCCTATAGCCTTCGGGACTTGATCTGTTCTTGCTGTTGGTCAAGTGGCATAAGCAACAACAACAACAACAACAACAAGAAAACCAGATCATTCGTGTCCTCGTCTATTTGAGTATCTGGATCTGTGTGTACACTTCTCGTGTGTGAGCTAGGTTCTCATACCACACACACACACACACACACATACATACATACACACACACACACACACACACACACACACACACATACACACACACACACACATACATACATACACACACACACACACACACGTATATATATATATATATATATATGTTACGTAAAATGGCAGGGGAATGAAGTTCATAGCTGCTTATTCTGTAATGTAGATAGTCGAGAAAAAATTCACAGCAGCTTTCTATAATGGTGATTTGTAGAAGGAAGAAACTGGGAGACTCCAAAGTCTATCATGGGGAAGTTGGTAGGAAAAAAAATTCATAACAGCAGTTCTATCATGTTGAATTTCCCCGTAGCTGTGACAGTTCATAACTTAAAATTACTCAAGGCGTCGATCAATATTCGTGAGACGTAAATTTGTATAAAATCCTTGAGACCGAAATATTGCGATGATGTACAGCAGCACAGGTTTGCTATTGACGTTGTTTCCAATAACCAAGGAACAATACCATCATCAACATCACTGTAGGGTAAATATAATTTTCAAGACTATTTTAAAAAAATCATCGAATACAACTCTAAATAGAAAAAACTTTACTTCTTTATTTTATCAACATCAACGTTACGTTAACAAAAATTTTCGTCATTACAAAAAAATAGCACTACTATCAACAATGACATCTCATAAGGTAAATTTAAAGCGACCAATTTGGTCTGCGTCCGAAACACATATTCAATAATAAAAAAAAATGCTCAAAAATATAAGCACCCCCACAGAATCAGGCATAGCCCTTTTTCGGGGGGGGGGGGGGCTTGCTAGCATAAACAAAAAACAGCTACTGCTCGAAGAAAATATTTCAAGTAAGTGATATCCCTTTTTTTCAAAACTGGACAGATTGCGGAGGAGGAAAGGAGGGTTGCTATACTAACACAACCGCCAAGGCGCGGGAGAGCGCCTTAAAAAAGCGGTAAACGAGCTTGCATACGATGTTAACGTCCGGCGAAACCGGGAGGGCATGCACAGCAGCACGGGGGATTTCAACCGCGCATTGAGAAGGAAATAGCGATTCCTCGGCAATAAAACACCCCCAACGTTCGACAAGAAGGAGCGCGGGAAAACTTGATTGAAGCGGATTGGCCAACGAGCGTTCTAACGTCATGAAAACTGATTGGACAAAAGTCCCCCACACGAAGTGTAGCTGAGGGAAAGATTCCCTCGAAAATTGAACTCAGCCCGTAAGATGAGAAATTTAGAGGGAGGTTTTTAAAAGCAAACGAGTGAGGTTTTTATGACTTAGTCATTGTTAAATGAGGGCAAACTAAGACGTCCTGAACAATAAAACACCATAAACGAGGACCCTTTTTAGAATGTTGAAAGATAGAACATATCGCCATACGGTGAAAACACTGGCTGTAAAGTATTGGAGCGAAACTAATTTTAAGAGGTTTAATGCAGAAAGTATAGCTGTTAAAAGGTACGGATGTATAAAGAAAGGAAAATGGCACAAAATCCGATAGACCCCCACACATCGGGGCACATCTAAAAAATAAAACATTATAGTTAAGATGCTTAAGAATTAACATAGTAGACTGAAATCATGAAGGGAATTATAAGAATTGTTAAATTTTAGATTATACTTTAAAATTAATTTTAATTTAGAATGAGTAATATTAAAAATAAAATCTGTAACGAAATTCATCGTTACAATATATATATATATATATATATATATATATATATATATATATATATATATATATATATATATATATACTAGCTGAAAACCCGTACTTCGCTACGGAGTACATTCAAATTAAATACAAAGGGTCAATGTATGCAATTCATGCCAAATATAAATATATATTATATGATAAATACGACGATCAATGTATACAATTGATGCAATATATATATATATATATATATATATATATATATATATATATATATATATATATATATATATATATATATATATATATATATATATAAGAAAATCGTAAAGGATAATTTTATAGACAAAATAATGTAGAAGAAAATATTAAAATTAAATCTAATATAAAGAATACTAAAGAATATAGTACAGTTAATATAGTACAGTTTTTAGAACATTTCTTTTACTGTATTTTAATATTTTTTTGGATAATGTCCAATCGTCTGCCGCATTAACAAGGAAAAAAAAAATATTTTTTGTTTATTTAGTTGTTATGCACGTGACGATAAATTTATTTAAAGTACCAGAAAAAGAAATCACGTGATCGGCATTTAATAAATTAAATTCTAAAAATTAATCTTTAAAAATTCACCAAAAATCAGGAAATGGAGGTAAAGATTCGAAAAAGATTTCATTTTAAAGGAAATTTTATGATCTTTCTCGTGATATAAATTTTATAACCCTCAATGTATTATTTTAAATGCAAACGTAAAAAAAGTTTAAAAAACAGCTTGAAAATTTAATTAAAAAAATCTAAGAAGAATTTTTGAAAAATCTTTCTTAGTGCACCCCTACACTATTAGAAGAATCGCCATGCAAAATTTCAGCCCTTTAGGTCCAGCGGTTTGGTCTGTGCGTTGTATGTCAGTCAGTCAGTGAATGAATGAATGAATGAATGAATGAGTCAGTTACGGAACTGTTTTATATATATATATATATATATATATATATATATATGTGTGTGTGTGTGTGTGTGTAACGTGGGGAGAACGGCCGCCGGTCATTGCAATGAATATGCCGCACCCCACATCACGGACAACTCTGTAGTGACACTGAATTACTGGAACGGTAGTCTGGTCGAAAGAATCAGACGTTGACACAAGTTTACGCGTACACCATATTTATTAAATTCACAGGCCCCTCCGCCGGGTTTTTCGTGGCAGGCAAAATATTACAGAGAGCCTCTAAATTTAGACATCAGATACACTGAAGTGCCACTGAATTAGGGATACCTACCTAGTAACGAGTTGGGCCTCCTCTGGCCTTGATAACGGCTGCCACACGACAAGGCATAGATTCAACAAGTTTCTGGAAACGTTCCACGGGAATGGCTTGCCAAATATTGGCTAAAGCTGTCCATAATTCAGTAAGGTTCTTTGGTGCTGTGTGATGGACTTTCACTCCTAGTTCCAAAACATCCCAAAGATGCTCAATAGGATTTAAGTCTGGGTTTCTAGGTGGCCAATTCAAGTCAGAGGAATGCTCATCCAACCAGCCAGTAGCAAACCGGGACTTGTGAGAGGTACAGTTGTCTTGCTGGAAAACTCCATTACCGTGCGGATAACAGAACAGCATAAACGGATGGAGGTGATCACCCAGCAACTCTACGTACCGAATTGCATTAAGGGAGGTTGGTACACGCACCAAAGATTCCAAACTGTGCCACGAAAAAACACCCCAGACCATGATTGAGCCACCATGCCCTTGTACAGTTCCAGCCAGACATGCAGGATCCATGGCTTCATGAGCCTGACGCCATATTCTCAGCCTCCCGTCGGCGTTAAGTAGTCGCAATCGAGACTCAACACTCCATGCTACTCGTTTCCAGTCCTCTACACTCCAGTCTCTGTGCTCTCTTGCCCAGGCAAGACGTGCAGCCCGATGGTGTGTATAGAGCAATGGTACTCTCGTAGGTCGACGGCTCCCGAAACCCATACGGTGAAGCGAGCGTTGCAAAGTCAGTTTACTGACTGTACGACTGGCACCGTCATTAAACTGGGTGGTAATTTGAGCTAATGTTTGGCTTCGCTGGCTACATACAATACGCCTGAGCCGTCTCTCACCACGCACTGTCAAGGCTAATTGTCCTTTGCAGTTTGCCCGATCGCTAGTTTTTTTCCACCATCTATGTATTCTTGGTATACTCTTGACACTGTCGACCTTGAAAATCCTAGCTGTCTGACGATTTCGGAAATTGAATGGCCCATGCGTAGCGCACCTGCGATTTTTCCGCGATCGAAGGCGACTAAATCAGGCAGTTTACCCTTTCTGGCAATTCCAACAACTAATTCAGAACAACCACAGTACGCGCTATATATGCAGTTACCACAGCGCCCTCACTTGCACATACATGATGCGCAGCGCTACACAATTTGCATAGGCTTTGCTATCCCTAATTCAGTGGCACTTCAGTGTAGTTTTATAAGTTCATCTCATCACCTGACAGACAGGTGTGACTTAATGGCTGATTGGATAAAAGTTGTTGTTTATGTGCAAAGCAGAATTTTTTAGACCCCCACGCCGCGCACCTTTTAATTTCGTTAAAAGGTCAGCCATTTTTAATGATATTGCCTGGGGTTACCAAAGACTGTAACAATGGGATTTTTAAATAAGTTTTACTGGGACGACAGTACTACAATTTCGAATATCTTTTGCAATTTAACACGAATGCCCAAGGGAAGTTAACTAATTAAGATATTTAAAAGGGATATGTAATTTTGAATACTAAAGTGAGGAATTTATTTTTTTTAAATGTTAAGAGTGTTGAGTTAAGAAATTGCTAGTTTTTTAATATTATAGAATATCCCCACCCCCGTAAAAGAAGGGGCTGACCTACAATGCCTGCATTGGAGGGCAAACTCACGCAGATGAGTGAAAAGAATTTGCAATAACAAGAATTTCGAATATTTTTTTTAAGTGTTGTCAGCAAAAGTTATGTTTAGCAAAAAAAAAAAAATTAAAATCACGTGATGAAATGACAGGACATTATGAACAAATTGTTGCCAAATATGCAAAATTCACATAAACAAAAATATACAGAATAATGAGATAGAAAACTCTACATGAGCATGGGTCTGAAAAATGCTGAATAGGGGGGGCCCGACACCACACAACACGATTTCAGGAAAAAAAATCAATTAACATAACCAAAAAAATGTAAACTACCCCAAAAAAATTTCACTGGAAACATACATTGAATACAATATCTACCATCATCTCGAGTTGAATAATACAAATAACAGAACATAACAATAAAAATATAAAAAAAAACCAAAAAAAATTATGCAATTGAAGTTGAACTTGACAACAAGTTGAAAATTCAAAAATTTTCCTCAACTTTCACTACTATGGAGTGAGTCCGAAAAAAATTGTGTTTATTTTTTCTTTGCCATGATTTTGCTGTGCAACATTTTTAGTTCTTTCACAGTCATGACCTTGTAGAGGAAATTACACCATTTAAAAATCACAGTCTTTTTAGTGCTGTGTTATTTTGTTTCAAAACGTAGATTACACACAAAAATTTCACATTGTCTTGACTTGATTATATATAAAGAAAAATAGTTCTTTAGTTATGTAATAAAAATCGCAGTTTATAATAAAAATCACATTTCTAATATATAAATTGTATATAAAAATTACAGAATATTTTTACATTATTAAAAAAAAACTCAATCACCTTAAAAGTTTTCAATATCTGAATTTCTCAATCATTTTATGTAGCTGTATATCTTTATTTTTCTTCTTATTCTCATCTCGATATTAATTATATTCATTGTTTCAAAATTATTTACTCATAAAAAAAATCTCTATTCAATATTCTTTAGTTCTTCTCTTCATATTTATTCTAACTTTATTTGCTTATTCTCAATACTTTTCACGTTATTTTCAAATTATTTATTTACTATTCATTTGTGTATACTTATTATAAGTTTATATGGATCCAATTCTTTGTGTTGAAGGTACCTTGTTGTATGTGTGTCACCCAAACACTTAAATTCAAACTCTTACCTAGTCCTACTTTTAAGAAGTTCTGGGGTTGTGTTTATGTTTGTGTAACAAGTGGGTTTTCTTTCTCCCTATTGTACGATGACTAATAAGGAGGAAAGAATGGCCGTACAGTTGACAGACCGTTATTCTCCCTACAGGATATGACAGCCCGAAAAACAACATCCCGCATAGTGCAAAGATGGAGAAAATGGAAAAATGTCATACCTGTGGGAGTGTAATATAGAAATGGGAGGACAAAGGAGTGGCCATTCCAAAGCCTGTTTTAGTCATTACTTAAGCATACAGTTTTCAGCACTTTAAGTGTGTGAATTGGTGAATTAAAAACAAATAACAAAAAAAATCAGAAAAGATCTTAAACAGCTGGGATGACATCCAACGCGCTTGTAGAGGGGGTAATAAGAGTGATTCTTCAAGGGAGAGAAAATTTACTGAAAGGTAAAAGAAGTAGAAATGTCATAGTCGGGTTTAATTTCAGATCGAAAAAGAATTCACAAATAATAGTATTCTTAAGAAGGAAGTTTAAGTAAGACAGTTTTTTTCAACAGTTTTATCTTTAGTAGGACAACACATAATTAATTATATCAAATAAAAAAAATATAATGATGTTAAGCATCAAACAGAAAAGAAAAAATGGATCTATTGTTTGGCATTATTCGTGGTGTAGTTTTAATTTCTCTGGTGCATTATAATATCTTAATTTGCAAGCATGGACAATTTCAGAATTTTGTTTGGTGTGGAAGTTTGATCTATCAATTTCATATTCAATAGAATCCAAAATACACAACATATGAAAGTATTAAACATAATAATAAAATACTCCTAATACTACTAATAATAATAATACCTCAATATTCTCTATTAATTGCCATAATTTAATGTTAATGCTCAAAATTCAGTTTCCAAAATATTATTCTATCAATTGACACAAATAACCAAAATTCTTTTACCAATACCCATCTCAGTTTCTTGAGTTAACCACGAAACCGATAAACCAAAAATTATTATTTTATTTTATTTTATTTTATTTATTTTTTATATAACATTTTGCTATGAATCCTCGCTATTTTTCGCATACTCATAATTTCTTTTTAATAGCCTCACAAACATATCTCCATCTCGAGAATTTTCAGGGGCGGATGAACCAATTTTAACACTCAATGGTTTTTAATTCTCCAATTGTGGTTTTTTGGCACCCTAAGTCATTTTATAAGGACGTTCCGTTTTTATGAAAACTGTAATTACTCCCTTAAATCCAACTGTAACGTCCGGAAATCTCCTTTACTCAAATTCGTTAAATTCTCACGAAGTCCAAAATCAAATGTAATATATCAATAATAATCAAAATATCTAAATTATAGAATTTTCTTGATGTCTGAAATAATTACTAAGTTATCCATGCAGATATTTTTCAAAATCAAAACCACAAGGCTCGCATCAGATGTTTAGATTTAGAAAGCTTAATTTGAAAACCGCAAAAATTCTAGGTTAAATGAATTGGAATAAGTTTGGTACTTTTCGTGATTGTTTACCAGATTACCGCTGACAAATCAAATTTATAGTCGAATTGGCGTCCAAACGCCCCTCTGTCTACACAAAAAGCGCGCCAGAACACGGAAGTGAATTAATTTTAATGTACTTTTTTTTTCTTTTCTCTCCCCGACGATTTTGAACTGGGTGCGAAAAACAAGTATTTATAGAGTTACTACACAATTTTAACATTTCAATTTAACGTAACCAAAGATTATTACTTTTCTTAAAACACTAAAATATTCAGTACTAGAAAAAGAGCACAAAAATATTATAAAAATTATACAGAAAACACACACTTATAATCATTTTATCAAATATAAGTCTCAAAAATTTCTTTAGTGAAATCCAAAATAAAAACCAAACATTCATTTTGCTGAATTCAGCTCAATAGGCAAATGATTCTACCAAGAACATGAATTAGTTAATTTTTCTGTTCACAAAATAAAAGGAAAATGTGTCAGTTTATTTTTATTCATTATTTCAAATTCCTATATTTCCCAAACAACTCTTCTATTTTATTAAATCTGACACATCCATTTAGGTATAGCAATCTCTAAGCATTATCCTTCCCATTAAACATTTTCAAGAAAACACTTAAGACTTTACTTTTATAATATGAACAATACACACTTAAAATTCTATCAAAATGCAAATCAAATTTAAACACTTTATCAACTCAAAATATAAACACAAAAATCAAAAAAGATCATCAATTCTGAAAATCAAAATTTATAGTAAATTGCTCAAAAATTCTCTCAGTTTCATATGACTTTTCGACGAGGTTTCTTAAATTCTTAATTTCTCGACAATTAACGATATAGCATTTTCAATCACTCATAAGTTAATACCTAGTATTTCGCTTGTTTTTCCCAATCTCAAAATATTAATCACATAATGTATAAAACATGCCTATTATTAAAGAAATGTCAATAAATCCTAGATACTATCTCAATTTCAGAATGTAGAATTAATTTTAACCTACCTCTAGGCCGTTAATTCCTTAACAATCTTATTATTATTAAGATCTTTATTTTATTTATTTACTTATTTATTTATTTATTTTTTCACTATTAATTTTTCACAAGTTACTTTCCCCAACACAAACAAATCATCTTCTCTTCTTAAAAATTCTTTATCGCTGTGTACTCCTCTACCGAAAGTCCTGTACGGTGAACAATGTCCTTTCCGAAGTAAAGTTTGTAACATTTGCAGGAATAACTCTTAGGCAAAATTTTCTCAATTCGGAAACACAGCGGAGTTCCAACTAAGAAAGTTTCTGTCAAATTAACGATCGTAGCACCAATGTTTTCAAAAGCATTATTATCGGCGCTGGTTGCATCGAGTGACTCGAAAAATGTCCGTCGACCAGTTCTCAGGGGCATCTCCCTTTCGTCGCTTCTTACTCGGATAATGCACTCTGTTGTCAGACACAATATATTTTTCAGAGTTCATTTCTCCTCCCATTGCAATATCTGTTTTATTCAAAGATAAATTTTGAAGATATGATATGAGACTTGACTGAAGTGGAAAGAGGATGATGTCACACGTTGACGGTGACGTACTTTCATTTTCTGCGTTGCTGACTTGGCGCGGCGAAATTAACTAAAAACGCTGAACCGCTGAAAAAATGCATCAGCCGACGATCCTTATGGCAATGGAAATCCATTGGGGTTTCCCTGCGTAGGTTCGAATCCTACCGACTCTTTGTAACGTGGGAAGAACAGCCGCCGGTCATTGCAATGAATATGCCGCACCCCACATCACGGTCAACTCTGTAGTGACACTGGATTACTGGAACGGTAGTCTGGTCGAAAGAATCAGACGTTGACACAAGTTTACGCGTACACCATATTTATTAAATTCACCGGCCCCTCCACCGGGTTTTTCGTAACAGGCAAAATATTGCAGAATGCCTCTAAATTTAGACATCAGATAGTTTTATAAGTTCATCTCATCACGTGACAGAGAGGTGTGACTTAATGGCTGATTGGATAAAAGTTGTTTATGTGCAAAGCTGAATTCTTTAGACCCCCACGCCGCGTACCTTTTAATTTCGTTAAAAAGTCCGCCATCTTTAATGATATTGCCTGGGGTTACCAAAGACTGTAACAATGGGATTTTTACATAAGTTTTACTGGGACGACAATACTACAATTTAGAATATCTTTTGGAATTTAACACAAATGCCCAAGGGGAGTTAACAAATTGTGGTGTAGATTATTTGGAGAATTTCGTAAGATAGTGCTTACACCACTAGACCTTTTTTTGCTAACCCAGGTTCAAAAGAATCAAATTTTCCTTGGTTGCCTCTGCACAATATATGTCCATAGAGTGAATAAAAAATGACAGACACCATCAATTACAAACACATTCATTTAATAAAGAATAATCTTGCATTTCATTACACATAAAAAAAATTTAAGAATTAATCATTAAAAATTAAGAATTGGCATGTCAAAATTTAATACTCATACTCTTCCTGACCATTCTAAACACATCATATAAAACATTACTACATATCACAAATAGCATATAAAATTACCCTAGAGGAAGGATTCTACACGGTATAAAATAAAATATAGGATAATGTAATTATGACATAGAAAAAAAAATATAAAAACGTCACCCGATTCACGAATTTCCGCGCTGAGAAGGGGTTCGGTTGAAGGGCCGAAATTGCTGAGTTCCAGGCTTCCGGCAGGAATTGCACTCCTGTGTCGTGGAAGAAGTGGCGACTACCGGATCAAAATTTCTGAGGCTCTCCGGTACCCGTCTCGTCGGTGCCAAAAACGGTGAATCTTTGCAGGGTCAAATCCTTGGATCGAGGGAAACACTAGGTCTACCACTTGGAACACGTCAGTACGGATGTGGTTCTGAAGCACTCAATCCCTCGTCGTAACTTCGAAATTTTCAGCACGTCCAGCCTTGCAGCGAGTAAAATAATCTTCGTCCTCCACGCTCACGCACCTCAGCGATACTGCTGCACTCTCGCCAAAACCCGTCCGGTCGGGCAGAGGGGACGCTCCCGTGCCGTCTTTTCATTGGACCACGAAGTGGTCATTCAAGCCTAAGTCCGGCCCTTCTCCCCCAACCCTTCAAGAAAAGGAAAAACATGGCGGACTTTTCGAACAAAATGGCGAATTCGCCATTTAGCCATACAAAATAAAAATGGGGACCGTAAAACACAAAAAAAAACAACTATTAATTATTACAGAGTTAGCTATTAAGTGAGATGATGATAATTTACTGACATTACTATTATTTGGTTTAGTTAGTAAAACTTATGGAGTGATGAAAAAAAAGGAAAGTCGTTATTCGCCAGTTAGTACAATCATCACGACAGAATATCCTTCCTCTACGGTGAAAAAAATTTAATGAAATAAAATTTTTTTACATTCTTATGTAACAATAAAATTAACGCATGTACAAGGAACCAAAATCAACCAACAAACAATTATAGGGCGATGATGAAAACATAATGCATTACAATGTTGAATACAAGATCGTTTGGTACTGAAAGGCAACTGGTACTTCCCCACAAAGTTAAATACAGGAAACTGGAGACTGACGCACTCCCAGTAAATACAAGAAAAAAATTAGGGCGAAAACAAAAAAAAAAAAGAAACAAACCAAAACAAATGTGAACTCGCTGTATAAAAGTACACTATGAACACTTATCACACTCGGATCACATATGGCATATAATACTAAGATTAAGGTAAAATGTGAGTAAATCATATGACACAGTGACAAGAGAGCTTAAAGGGTGTATATCCCTGAGTGATGCACAAAAATCACAAACAAAGACGAATAATTACTGCACACATAACAATGTCCGATAACTAGTTGCGATCCCCCTGATGTGTCCTTTGGCATTGTATCTAATTCTCAATGCATGATGGCATCACACTTTGGCATTTACAAAATTTGAAATTATTTCACACACAAAATAATGTAATCATTCGAGCAACCTTTAACAGAAAATCATATATAATAGTATTTGGTTGATTTGTAGGACCGCACTCTTCCAATTTGCACATAAAATGTAGATTAAAATGTTATTTAAACCCAGAGCATTTTTAAACAGAAGGATTTTAGATGACCTGTGTAGTGGAGCATGAAACAACAGGTAGATATGTGCAAACTGAGTAAACGTTAGAACTCAAGGAGTGACCAATGCAACACTCCATACATGCAAAACTAGAATTTCAACATTACACCATGATTGATAATTGATTTTTAGTGAATGCAAAATTTTGACAAAGGGAGGACCTGGGATATGGGAATGACTGACACCACATGAACAAAGTATACTAGCAAGACTAAACAACAGCCCAGATAGATAACATATATTCATATGGGACAGTATCTCCATACCAGCAACCGAGGAAGACAGACAGCTAGCATGTCCATGATCCACTTTGCTATTCCCGAGTATAGAACATTAGGATTTTTAAAGCATTCCAATATGAATTTAAGGGACTGGAAAAGTAGGGCACTGGAGCTTTGAAACGGTCACTATGTTTGTAAAATGCACTAACTTCAAAATACTCTTGACTTGTCACAAATAGTAAAGCTTTATCAGAAAAGTTCATGAAGCTTTCCTACATTAGTTATATAAAAAAATTGCAGGTGATACAGGGACGAACCAACAAAATAGAAATACTGCATAACATAAGACTTGTGTGCATCCACCACTTAAACACAAAAACAAAACACGAAAACAAACTGCTCTTATTGTCACAAGAAAATAATACATATATATAAATTCAAAACACATACATCTCAATGTTTAATTGAATGTAAATAAGAGAGGTACATTACACCCTCAACACCTTTTAAATGCACATAAACACAAAATGATATGTCTGATACCCAGCGTCAGTGTGGTATCATTCACAAAAGGGAAAGACCAAACAAATAGGGAAACAATAAATGTAATTGCTACTTATATCTTACAAAGCCGTTGCTGTCCCTGGGACGTAAATTATACCCATGACTAGTAGTCCTGGAACTTCCTACCGACGAACTCAAATTGTCTGTATTTGTATTAGATGGCGGAGGAATAATTACATTAGAAGTTACAGGTATGGTAGGACTCAATGATGGGCTAGAAATTGAGCTAGAGAATGATTGTTGCTCGAGATCAATAATACACTCAGGTCTTAAGTCGAAATCAGAAGAAGGTACATTTAAGATAGGCATAGATGTTTCTAATCCTAGAATTTTAGCAGGTGTTAAAGTTTTCAAGCCGTTAGTTACTTTCTTGGCTGGAAAGGAGATGTGATCTTCCCCTGAGTCATTATTTGGAGACATTTGAATAGCTAAATCTGGGGACTGATCAAGTGGAGTAAAAGGGAAAATTTGCCTGTCCTGAACTTTTATTAATCTATTGACATGGACAGTTTGCATTTTATCCGGATTACTGATAAGGGCAATTTTGAAAATAACAGGGGATATCTGCTGCAAGACTCTGAAAGGACCCTGGTTTAATTTAGACAGCTTTTTCGTGGTGTGAGCTTTAATTTGTGGGACATGAAGATAGACCGTATCACCGACTAGAATATTTTTATCTTTGCATTTAGTAAGTGAAGTTTGAACTTGGGAATCAGCTGCTTCTTCCAGGTTTTGTTTGACCAAATTGAACGAGGTTTGCATTTGTTGAACGAGTTGGTGAACATAAGATGGAGTATCAGAATATGTACGAAGCTTTGGGGAGAAAATTAAGTCATACGGTAGCACAAGATCTCTACCATAGACAAGAAATGCAGGAGATTCTTTAATAGTTCGATGAAAGGCAGTTCTAAAGGCCAATAAGGCCAAAGGAACATGTTCACACCAGTCTTCTTGGGTCTCATGGACTAAGTGGCTAAGAGTATCTATTAAGGACTTGTTTAGCCTTTCAACTACCCCATTTCCTTGTGGATTATAACTAACGGTGTGTTGTTTATTTATACTTAATTTATTGTACACTTCCATCATTGCATTTGAAATAAAATTGGAACCTCTATCAGAGTATAGAGTTTGCATCAGACCATGTCGCGAAATAAAATCAATTAAAACTTTAGCTACTGTGCTACTTTTGATATCTGGTACAGGGTATGCTTCTGGGTATCGAGTAAAGTAATCTGTTATGACTAATAGCCATTTGTTTCCCTGTTTTGAAGTAATAAAGGGACCACATGCATCAATGGAGCATTTTTCGAAAGGTCTATCCGCTGTCGGTATCTTTTGCAAAGGAGCTTTTGATGATTTGGAAAAGCCTCTTCTTTGGATACATGATTGGCAGGTTTCTACATAATGTTTGACTTGTTGGTATTGTCCTTTCCAAAAATAATTTTGCCTGACCCTATGAAGTGTGCGACTAAAACCAGCATGACTGACCGTATTGTTATCATGACACAAATGTAAAATTTCAGGTACTAGAGACTGAGGTACAACGAGTTTAGTGAATTGAGCATGTCTAAGTTTAGTGTTAGTGATTTTACAAAGTAATAAGTTATTATCAAGGAAAAATTTAGGTGAAGTAGGAGAAAATTTAAAGTTATTTCGCAATTTTGAAATAATATTTTGGCAATAGGAATCCGCTTGTTGCTTGGAAATTAGATCTTCACTAGAAATGGAATTTAAAGAAAAGGATTGTAGGTCAGTAGAGAGAGAATGAATTTCCTTAACTTGTGTATTAGCATTAATTAAGGTATTTTGACAATTTTCCTGAGGTGAATTAGAGTCTGTACGAGACAGATAATCTGCCATTAAATTTAGACGCCCAGGTTTATGAACAATTTCATAATCATATTGCTGAAGGGTCATGATCCACCTAGCAATGCGTGATGTGGGATCTTTTAATTTGAAAAGCTGTGACAAACTCTTTTGATCACAATACACTATAAATTTAGACCCATATAAATATTGTTTAAAGTGCTGTATGCCAAATACAACTCCTAGAGCTTCTTTTTCCACGACAGAATAGTTTATTTCCGCAGGTCCAAATTTTTTGGAAGCAAAACAAACAGGATGTTGGAATCCAGTGTCATCCTCTTGAACGAGCACAGCACCAAGGGCGAATTTACTAGCATCCGTGCAGAGAGCAAATGGTTTGCTAAAATCTGGGAGCTTCAAACAAGGTTCCTTAATTAGAAAATTTTTGAGTGTAGTAAAAGAATCGTTTGCCGATTGTGACCATTGAAATTGAACAAGGTCCTTAGTCAAGTGAGTTAAAGGTAAAGCAATTTTGGAATAATTTGGAATAAATTTGCGGTAAAAGCCAGTGAGTCCTAAAAAGGCTCTTACCTGTTTTTTAGTGCGTGGGGGAGAAGCGTTTTTAATGGATTCAATATTCCTGGGATCTGGTCTGACCTGTCCTTCCGATACTTTGTGTCCTAGATAAACAATTTCATCTTTAAAGAGAGAACATTTACTTGGTTTAAGTTTAAGATTTGCATGTTGTAGTCGCTGGAACACTATTTCTAGTCTACTCAAATGCTCAGAGAAGGTTTTGGAGGCAATTACAACGTCATCGATATATACTGCAATAGAGAGATCAGAAAGACCTGAAAGCACAATACTCATCAGCCTTTGAAAACTACAACTAGCATTGCGTAAGCCAAAGGGCATTTTCTTGAAGTGAAAAAGACCCATTTCAGTGGCTATCCCTGTTTTGTGAGCATCCCTAGGATCCATAGTCATCTGGTGAAATCCCGATGTTAAATCAAGCGAGGAAAAAAATTTAGCACCCGAAAGCATGTCGATCATTTCAGAAATGTTAGGTAAAGGAAAATTATCTGGAATGGTTTTTTCGTTCAGTTTTCTTAAATCAGCAACAAGGCGATAAGACCCATCTGTTTTCTTCACTAATAGAACAGGGGCAGCATAAGAGGAAGTTGATGGTTCAATTATATCAGATTCTAAGAGGGTATTAATTTGCCTACGCATTTCTGGTTTAAGATGATAAGGTACGCGATAGGGTTTTTGACGAATGGGAATGTCATCAGTAAGGTGAATGCGATGTTGAATGATGGAGCATTCCCCTAGTTCCGAAATATCTTGTGCAAAAATATCTTTATATTTGGCAAGGAGTTGTAGAACCTTTTGTCGCTGGTCAAGACTCAAGTGGGAAAGATCAAATTCGGGTAATTTGGAAGGAATTTTGTCATCTTGATTTATATTGTTTACAAATTCAGTAGTAGATTCAGATACAATATTAGAAACAGTTACTAATTTAGTATTTTTATTTAGAGTAATGGGTGAATCTGTTCCATTCAGCACTTGCGCTAAGCAGGTCTTGTTTTGAGATACTACTGATACAACATTCGCAACTAAATATGAATTATAATTTCGGTTTTCGTTAGGTTGCAATAATAAGGTCTGACCAGGTTGAAAATGTTTTGGAATAGCAATGTTTACATATTTTTGAGAATTTGGAGGAATATTTACTTTTTGAGAGAGAGTACCAAAATAACAGGAATTTTGCTGATTCTGACTGTTAGTAGAATTTTCATTATTATATTCAACAGTTAGTGATTTAAAATCAGACCAAGAAATACTTACTAGAGAATTTTGAAGTAGATTTTGATTACAATTAACAATGAAATTATTATCAGTGAGGAAATTAAGTCCTAATATCAGATCAAACGATGGAGCTAAATCAGAATGCGAAACAACAAAAGAAGTACAAAAATCAACATTGTTAATGAGGAAATTACACTTTACAGAATTTTGAGTTTCGATATTCAGACCTGTGATTGTTCTTAAAGTTATGTTAGGCATAGCAATAAGAGTAAAATTTTTAAGTTTTTGGAATGTTGAAATGGAAAGAACATTTATACTTGCGCCAGTGTCGATTAAGGCTTTAGCTTGAAAATTTTCGAATTGGACATTAATGATGGGTAATTTATATTTTGATAAATTAAAATTTGAGTCGGTAGCCATAAAATCAAAATTCAGATCTGACCGGGCATTTTCTGAGCAAAGCAATCTGGGACCTTCTCTACCCACAATCAGTTTGGGTGATTGTATTCTGCATGTTGTTCATAAGGTGGCGCGAACGGATTTAGCTCAGGGGCAGAGGGTTGATTACTCTGGTAATTATTCCTTGGCCTACCACTTTGGTACTGGCGATGACCACCCCTAAACTGAGGATTAGCAGGTTGTTGGCGAAACGAGGTGCTATAAGATTGCTCCCTTATCCTTTTTCTACACTCTCTTGCCACGTGACCCTTAATCCCACAGAAAAAACAGGTAACTTTCCTGACAGGGGCCTGCTGTTCTCGCAATTGATTACTCGAGGACTTAGCCTCTAATTTTTCTAATCTATCTATCACAACATCTAATGTTTTCTGTAAGGTCTCAGTGGTTGACTTTAGGAAGGTTGTTACTTCATTTGAATTTGAATTTACAGTTGTAGGTGGGCTGGAGATATGCGAAATATTAGGGTTTGCACATGCAAGAGAAAGCTCTATCCTATTTGCAATCTCGACTGCTTCTTTAAAGGTTTTAGGATCCTGAATGACAAGTTGGCATCTAATTGGGTTCACAAGTCCTTGCAAGAACTGAGACAAGAGCATATTCTCAACCAAATTACTATCTTGGGGGTTTTGTGATAAATTTTGTCTAATACTCTGGTGGGCAAGGCCTTCAAGTCGGGCTGAAAACTGACGGACAGTTTCAGAACTTCCCTGAGTCGCATTCGTAAAACAGCTAAACTTTTGGGAAAAGGACTTTACGGGGGCAAAATGCTTGCAAAAAGCTTCCTTTAATTCAGCATACTTAATATTTGGCTGATTTACTAATGTATTGGAAAAGAATTGGGAAGCTTGTCCCTCCAGTTTTAATTTAACAATTAGCGTTAATTGATCCTCTGACCAGCCAGCCAGTTTGGCTGTGTTTTCCAGGGTGGAAAAAAAATTCACAAAATTCTCACCTAGCAGGGGAGGTAAGGAAACAACAAATAAGGGGTTTTGCAGTGACGATGTGCTTTGTACAACTCCTAAAGATAAAGAAGGGTTACCACACCCATTCCCAGACTGCCCCTCATTACCACTTAAAGACATAGTTAATAATATCTGTCAGCCTATTCACCCGACAGACACATACAGCAGAGTTTTTTAGCAAGGCAAAGGCTCACGGCACCAAATTATGTGGTGTAGATTATTTGGAGAATTTCGTAAGATAGTGCTTACACCACTAGACCTTTTTTTGCTAACCCAGGTTCAAAAGAATCAAATTTTCCTTGGTTGCCTCTGCACAATATATGTCCATAGAGTGAATAAAAAATGACAGACACCATCAATTACAAACACATTCATTTAATAAAGAATAATCTTGCATTTCATTACACATAAAAAAAATTTAAGAATTAATCATTAAAAATTAAGAATTGGCATGTCAAAATTTAATACTCATACTCTTCCTGACCATTCTAAACACATCATATAAAACATTACTACATATCACAAATAGCATATAAAATTACCCTAGAGGAAGGATTCTACACGGTATAAAATAAAATATAGGATAATGTAATTATGACATAGAAAAAAAAATATAAAAACGTCACCCGATTCACGAATTTCCGCGCTGAGAAGGGGTTCGGTTGAAGGGCCGAAATTGCTGAGTTCCAGGCTTCCGGCAGGAATTGCACTCCTGTGTCGTGGAAGAAGTGGCGACTACCGGATCAAAATTTCTGAGGCTCTCCGGCACCCGTCTCGTCGGTGCCAAAAACGGTGAATCTTTGCAGGGTCAAATCCTTGGATCGAGGGAAACACTAGGTCTACCACTTGGAACACGTCAGTACGGATGTGGTTCTGAAGCACTCAATCCCTCGTCGTAACTTCGAAATTTTCAGCACGTCCAGCCTTGCAGCGAGTAAAATAATCTTCGTCCTCCACGCTCACGCACCTCAGCGATACTGCTGCACTCTCGCCAAAACCCGTCCGGTCGGGCAGAGGGGACGCTCCCGTGCCGTCTTTTCATTGGACCACGAAGTGGTCATTCAAGCCTAAGTCCGGCCCTTCTCCCCCAACCCTTCAAGAAAAGGAAAAACATGGCGGACTTTTCGAACAAAATGGCGAATTCGCCATTTAGCCATACAAAATAAAAATGGGGACCGTAAAACACAAAAAAAAACAACTATTAATTATTACAGAGTTAGCTATTAAGTGAGATGATGATAATTTACTGACATTACTATTATTTGGTTTAGTTAGTAAAACTTATGGAGTGATGAAAAAAAAGGAAAGTCGTTATTCGCCAGTTAGTACAATCATCACGACATAATTAAGAGATTAAAAAGGAATATGTAATTTTGAATACTAAAATGAGGAATTAATAGTTTTTAAAAGTCAAGAGTGTTGAATTACGAAATTAATAGTTTTTGAATATTATATATATATTTATAGTATATATATATATATATATATAAAGAGAGAGAGAGAGAGAGAGAGAAAGAGAGAGAGAAAGAAATTTGTTTAAATAACATTTCAAAAACACCGCTTATATTTCATAGCTCGCTAGGATTTCTCATGTTTCAAACGCTTTCATAAGCACTTACCGGTTTTTGACACACAGGATAGGTTTCTCAAGTAATACCACACATACGGAAGACAATACAAGAAAAAAAATGCAGCTAGCTGCTTGATAATACAAATCATTTAATCAAATGGAAAAACATAATACAAGGAACTATCGATCTAATTTTTTCAACTTTGCTTTTATAACATACATTTCAATCTTTTTATCCCCATGAGATCAAAAATTGTTTTTAAACCACTGGACTGAATATCCTTTTTTGGATGAAAGATTTTAATTTCGATTTTTCGGAGATGGCATGGATTTTTTTTCTCGTTAGTATCTTTGAAGAAATATATATATATTTGTAGTTCCCATGTTCAACAGGTAAAAATAAAAAGTGATTATTTTATTGAATTCGTGATTTAATTTTTAACGGTGTTTTTAAATTTTTAAAGCAATTTTCAGTCGTGATTTCTTTTAAATGATTCGAGGCCCCACAGAAGTAATTGATTTTAAATTTAGGATTGTTGCGTTTGGTATCTTTTAATATATGCACTAAATGATTGTAGTTTTTATTGTTTGTTTACACAAAGTTTCGTTATTATGAACATAATTTACTGTTATCATGAATTGATTAATCATTTTTGAGAATATATAAAATTATGAAATTTTGAATGTAAGATAAAATAGAATGAACTTCATGCGATTATTCTTATCTTGCCACTATTATTAGTGTGGATTAATCACAGTAATTATGAAAATTATTCGCTAATATTTTGACTGAGTTCCACTTTCATTCTTAGGAGATTGATCTTGCGGAGTGCAGTAGTTAAAAAAAATAATAACGCCGTTTTCACGAGTAATTGATAAAAGTAACATTTACTTATTATCTCTAGTAATATCTAATGTTCGAATAAGAAAACTAAAAGTTACTAGGTATCTAAAAGGAAAAAATATACAGTTTCTCTTCTTTGAACGTCACAAAAAAATATTTCAGAAGGTTTGTTTTGTTATATATATATATATATATATATATATATATATATACACTCATGGACAAAAAAATTAGCGCACCAAGAAATAATTGCGGAACCGTAACGAAACTTGCAATGAAGGTACATGTCGGGGAGATATGCAAATGATAAGAAATGCAGCGTGATTGCGCATTACGTATATCGGTAGAGGGCGTTGAACATCGTACTCTGTGGAGTATAAAACAGGTAACCAAAGCTTGTTTGAGTGTGCTGAATCATTTACAAAGGAAGAGCTGTGATAGACATGCCATTACGCCGTGTTCGAAAACAATATAAGCAGTTGTCGCAGTTTGAGAGGGGGAGAATCTTAGGGATGATGGAAGCTGGGTGGTCAGCTAGGCGAGTAGCTCGTCAATTAGGCCGCTCTGATTGTGTTGTGAGGAGGTGTTAGGACCAGTGGACCCGAGAGATGTCATGTACACGAAGACCAGGCTCAGGACGCCCTCGACAGACCAGTCGTCGAGAAGACCGCCACACCGTAAGAAATGCACGCGTACAGCCAACTGCTTCATCGGCCGCCATCCAGGCACAGGTAACACCTTCACTAGGGGCCTCTGTGTCTTCTCGAACCATACGAAGGCGCCTGGCTGAAGGACAGTTGGTATCGCGGCGCCCATTACGTGTGCTGCCCTTGACGCCCACCCATCGACGCCTCCGTTTGGAGTTTTGCCGCGCACGACGAAACTGGACTGCAGCGGAATGGAACCACGTAGTCTTTAGCGACAAATCCAGATTCAATCTCGGCAGTGATGACAATCGTGTTCGTGTGTGGAGAGCCCGTGGTGAACGCTTCAATCCTTCCTTTGCTGTACAGCGACACATTGCTCCCACAGCTGGTGTGATGGTATGGGGTGCCATTGCCTACAATACACGGTCGCCCCTAGTATTGTTCCGTGGCACCATGACAGCCCAGCTGTATGTTCATGAAATTCTGCAACCACATGTGTTGCCACTCATGCAACGGCTCCCAGGAGCCATTTTTCAACAAGACAATGCTCGGCCTCATACGGCAAGGGTGTCACAAGACTGTCTCCGCACTGTTACTACCCTTCCTTGGCCTGCCCGATCCCCAGATTTGTGTCCAATCGAGCATATCTGGGATCATTTGGGACGACGAGTTGGGCATCCCACGAGTTTGAACGAACTAGAGGCAAGGTTACAGCAAATATGGAACGAAATGTCTCAAGACATCATTCAGAACTTGTATCACTCAATGCCCGATCGTATCGCATCGTGCATTCGCGCTAGAGGGGGTCCAACGGAGTATTAACTCCTCCGTTCTTTTGCCTTTGTCTCTGAAATAAATTATCCTTTTTCTTTGATTTTCTTATCATTTACTTATATCAAAGTAGTCATTACGTATGTAAAATTTCGTTTCATTTTGACGACTTCTTCTTGGTGCGCTAATCGTTTTGTCCATGAGTGTATATATATATATATATATATATATATATATATATATATATATATATATATATATATATAGCTGATATATGCACATCTAGCGGTCGTTCCGTTCAACATTTCGAGAGGAGATTTCAGATATAGTTACTCAGAGGTATGAGCTCGGGATTCTGAGAACGGCAACACAGTAATGCTCACGGTTACGGTTATAGGTATAGAAACTCGAAATTTTCAAATGGCAATGCCCACTTTTTCCCATCGCAAAAGATTCAACGCATGCGAAAACCCTAAAAAGCATTGGAAAGGTACGTGTATCACGAAAAACGGACGCATTATGCACGCATAAAAAACAGCTCTGAGAACGGCCAATAAAGACACGATCGGGTCGTACGGAGGAAATTTAAATATGACAGAGGCTAGAAACGAATCATAGAACGCCGTTCGCCAGATATTCAGCGTAGAAAACCGATAAAAAGTTATCTGATCGTGTTTTTGTTAGCCATTCCAAGAGCTGTTTTTTGTGCTTGCATAACGCGTTCGTTTTTTTGTGATACACGTACCGTTCCAACGGTTTTTAGGTTTTTGCAGGCGCTCAGCATTTTATGATGGTAAATAGTGGCCGCTGCCATTTGAAAATTTCGAGTTTCTGTAACTATAACAGTAATTGTGAGCGTCACTGTGTTGCCGCTGTCAGAATCCCGAGCTCATACATCTGAATAACTATATCTGAAATCTTATCTCGATAGGTTGAACGGAACGGCCGCTAGAGGTCCATATATCGTTTTTGTAGGCCGTTCGCAGAGCTGTTTTTTGTGCATGCATAACGCGTCCGTTTTTTGTGATATACGTACCGTTCCAACGCTCTTTACGGTTTTCGCATGCGCTGAGCATTTTGCGATGGGAAAAAAATGGGTGTTGCCATTTGAAAATTTCGAGTTTATGTACCTTTTACCGTCACCGTGAGCACCACTTGGTTGTCGTTCGCAGAATCCCAAGCGCATACCTCTGAATAACTATATCTGAAATCTCATCTCGATCGGTTGAACAGAACAGCCGCTAGAGGTCCATATATCGGCAAAGTTTCTTTATGACCACTCGGTGTCTATATATATATATATATATATATATAAATTCCGGTGCGACCTGCTCGAATTCAGCCATATTTGAAAAATGACGAAATCGATGTATTTTTTTTTCATGAAAGTACATAAATGTTAGATATTTGGAAAGAGCTTTAAAAATTGATAATTTTTTCTGCTTGCACTTAATCTGTTACTTCAATAGTTTTAGAGTTATTTGAATTCTAATCTTCAGATCTTCCGATGATATTTTGTAAACAAATCGTGATTCTTTCACAATGTGTTTTTCACTAAAAAATGAATCCCTGAAAAGAAATGTGTCATTGATAATTTTTCTACTTAAGGTTTAAAACTTTATTCACATTTTTTAACAATAATAAATTCTTTATTGAAACTAAATAGATATATACCGATTTTTTGGGGATTTATGGAGATTTATAAAAATGTAAATTGAAGCGAACTTCAATGATATTCGACTGTGAAGTGAAGTGATTCGATTCCGAGATTTTCAGCGCGAAATTGGATAGCACAAGTTATAGATACTTATTCTTAAATTCTTTATTCAATATACTTTAAAAATACTTTTTAAGAATAATAAATAGATTATTTGAAGAAATCATGTTTAATATTTCTATTAATGTGTAATTCATGTAAACTTATGTATTACATATGCATTATTTTGTACGCAAATGAATAACAACAATAATAACATTTATACTTTTGTTTAAATTTTTGAACAAAAGTAAATAAATTTCATTTTGTGTTTAAGTTTTGTTAAAGAAATAAAACATTCTTGAAATTTGAGATAGTTTTATAATTTGTGTTTTGAAATAGAATATTGTTTAACTTAAAATTTGTTATGAGTGCTTAAAAAAAATTTTAAAAAAATTATTTATAATAATTATATATATAAAATTAAGTACTATTTTATATTAGAATAATGTTTTATATTAGTTTTTATATAATGTGTAATATGTATTGGTGTTTAAGTTGTATTAAATCTGAAAATATTTATCATCAGCAATAAGTTGACAATTTTGAAAATATCGGATATATATCAAAAATATCGAATATATATCAAAATATCGGATATTTTGGATATTTTCGAAAATATCATGATATTTACGAACCCTGATTTTAAACCATCTTAATATTTTAAAAATAAGTAATAAGGTTTTAATAAAATTTATTTCTTTTTATAATAGAAATGTCAAATATAGTTGCGCATTCATTTTATACAAATTTGTGCGGGGCATTTGCTGAAAGCTCAAATTAATATTGAATTCATTATTGAATAAGATTTTAATAATATTTATTTTTCTTATAATATAAATGTTTTTTCGGTGTTTTTTAATTGCATAAAATATTTTACATTTCTTATTAAATACTATGTTTCCTGCATTAAAATTACAACTTAATTTTTCTGAAGCAACGCTAAGTTGCATCAAGAGTTGTTGCTTAATACCGTTGCTTCTAAGGAAAAGAATAAAAAATTAGACACATAATGACACTATTTAATAAGGAATGTAAAATATTTTATGCAATTAAAAAACACAGGAAAAATATTTCTATTATAAAAAGAAATAAATTTTATTAAAACCTTATTACTTCTTTTAAAAATATTAAGATGGTTTAAAATCAGGGTTCGTAAATATCATGATATTTTCGAAAAATATCCAAAATATCCGATATTTTGATATATATCCGATATTTTCAAAATTGTCAACTTATTGCTGATGATAAATATTTTCAGATTTAATACAACTTAAACACCAATACATATTACACATTATATAAAAACTAATATAAAACATTATTCTAATATAATTAATTATATATATATAATTATTATAAATAAAATAATTTTTTTTCTTTTTTTTAAGCACTCATAACAAAATTTTAAGTTAAACAATTTTCTCTTTCAAAACACAAATTATAAAACTATCTCAAATTTCAAGAATGTTTTATTTCTTCAACAAAACTTTAAACACAAAATGAAATTTATTTATTTTTGTTCAAAAATTTAAACAAAAATTTAAGTGTTATTATTGTTGTTATTCGGTTGCGTGCAAACGGGATGGTTACTATAAGTGATCTCCTACGTAAGTTTTTCGACTTTCTCAGTTCATAGCCTTTTGCGCAATTTAGACTGAACTAAACCAAAGCTAGAGAAAATTCTCTCTAACGGTGCTGTAGTTGGTGAAACAGTAAACAGTTGATTAACTAAGTTAGAATTTTTTTCATTTAGTGGCTGTCCAATTTTAATATTGTCCCTCCAAATCAATGGTTCTACAGCTAAGAAATCGTCTTCAAACATAAAGTTCAGAAAGGGGAATTTTTTTGCTAAAAAAGTCATTACTAGAGGCAAAAGTTCTTTGTCTGTAGAATTCAAAAAATTAAATGCACCCTGCTTTTGTTCTTCAGTTAATTTTCTTCCACAATATCAATGGTTCAACATATTCACCCCTAAATGTGCTGGTGAAAGAGCCATTTCTTCTCTTACTGATAATGTTTCTTGCACCTCTTTTATTCCTTTCAATTTATTTCTTAAGTTATTCCAAATTTCTATACATTGTGCAAGTTTAGTCTGATCTTTTTGTATTTCATCTAATGCTTCTGCAATGGGTTTTAGAATGTTTGTATATTCCGTATAATTAACCGTTAAGTTCACATCATTAACTAAATTAAAAATGTCTTTATCGATTTCATGTTTATGATACTACAGACTTGAAACAGTTTTCCCCTGTTATCTAAAAAATACTTCATTGTATCAAACATTGTGTTCCATCTTACAGTTTGATATATTACTAACAGTTTGCCACCATTTGCTTTGTACCAGGCATTTGGTAAATGAATATTTCTAAAATATTTAATCATTTTGATTACTTTTTTACTTACATTTGGAAGTTCTAGGTCTTTTGCTAAGAAATTTAAAATATGAGCAGAACAACTGTAATAAATGATATCAAAAATCTGCAGATTTAGCAAGCTCCTCTCTCATTTATTTGACATTTGCAAAAAACTGAGACATTTGTAAAAAAACATTTTTAGATCTGTAGAAATTATTTTTGTTAGCTCCTTTTAGCATTTTATTTACAAATTATAGTTTAATTTTCAATTTAATTTTCAATAACAATTGAAAATTTAAAGTTCTAATTTTTAGACAAAAAATATGATGCATAATACTATTTTCAGAATACTTCACATAAACGAAAATATCAAAAATCCCGATATTTTTAAAATAAATATCGGATATATATCATGATATATATCGATTGATATATATCAACGAACCCTGTTTAAAATCATTATACACACTTCAAATTAATGTTTCTAATCAGTAAAATTTCAATATTAGTATGTTTCATGAATGAAAATTGTAGCTTGACTTTTCTTATTTGATTTTTTTAATTTTCAGGCTTTTACAACCTTATAGAAATTTTTTGGTGTTAAAACATGGTTTAAACGTATTACATATGACGGTAATGTAGAATTTTTAATTTTTTTGTTTTTTTGTTAACATTATACACACTTCAAATTAATGTTTCTAATCAGGAAAATTTCAATATTAGTATGTTTCATTAACTCACTTTTTTTCAGGCCTGCTTAAAATCGTCTTATGTGTGGAATGACATCGAAAGACTTGGTCTTTCAACAAACATGCGAGTTCATGTCAATGGAGATCCCTCAGCCCAGCAATTTGCAGATAACCTTCTACAACATGGAAATGGAGCCATTACTGCTGATAATACAGGATGTATAGCCATGGAAACGATTGGAATGATTGTGACAACTCAACAACAGCTAAAAGAGGCAGTGTTTCCAAAGAGGTAGTGGGGCCCAGTACTTCACTAATCACACATGGCTGTGCCAAAGAGCAATCCTTGCCCCAAGAAACGAAGATGTCAACGCCATCAATAAGCAGCTTTTACAGGAATTGCCAGGTAAAGCTCAAATTTTCAAATATATTGACACCACCTGTGATACAGAAGAGGCGAACACCACAGAATTTTTAAATACATTGGAGCCATCTGGAGTACCCTCTCACATATTAGAGCTAAAGATTGGTGCACCAATTATGCTGCTGAGAAATCTGCATACACCTTCACTCTGCAATGGAACAAGACTTGCTGTAAAGAATCTGATGCCGAATGTGATTGTAGCCACCATTATGACAGGACATTCTGCAGGCGAAGACGTATTTATTCTCAGGATACCAAACATCCCTTCCGATATCCCATTTCAATTTAAAAGACTTCAGTTCCCTGTCCGTTTCAGTTTCGCCATGAGCATGAACAAGGCACAAGGACCATCACTAAAAGTAGTTGGACTCGATCTTCTTAAACCCTGTTTTTGAAGCCTTAAGACAATTCTAAGATAAGTTTGGAAGCTTTAAATTAAGTATAAATAAATACAGTTTTAATATAATATTTCATCTCTAGGCGTTGGAATCATTCATATGAACTGCGCATGCGCACAAGGAAAAGTTTTTATTAATTTTGCCGTTGTTCACTTTTTCTGTATTTTGTCAATTTTTGTTTAATTTAGTTACTTTTTTGCATAATCTTTCTTTTATACTTCTGTCTAAAACTCTGGAATATTTTTTATTATCATTCTAATACTTCGAAACTTAACAATGTTTACCAGAGGTGTTTTAAAACAGCTGTTAATCATGTTTGTGTTTAGCTTTGTGGCATAATGCCACTATGTAAAATTAATTACTCTAAAATTTTAAAAACTTAATTATTACCGCTATTAACTTAACTTAATTAATTTCATTCTTAAACAATTAATTGCTAGCTGTATTAATATTAATTTAAAATATAACTATTTTCCAGATACATATCGTATGCATAAAGCGATTATACTGTTAATATCTACAATAGCTAAATATATTTACAATTTCCAATTATAGAATTTTCCAATTACCTCATTCGAATTTCGCATCGCGATTCGATTTCTCAACTTAACTGCAAAAATAACTACTTCCCACGTGTGCAATAGCTTACATGTATTCATACGCCGATGTTTCCTAAAGATAATAACAATATAATCGCAGTTTAATTAATTTCTCTTTTAATTTAGTCCTTTGATACAGCTAGTGTTTATTATTCTATTATTTATCCCCTTCTACAGACTTTATTTTGTTGTTTAGACTAAAAGGAAATGGGATCTCTTTATCAGAGTAAGCACATTAACCTAGGCTTGTGTGAACAGGTTTTAGGTAAAAAAGGTTTGCTTCCCCTCCATAAAAGGAGAGTACGATTTTTAGCGAGATGAATGCTGTTTGCAATATTGGAGCGTGTCTCCTCGAATTTTTGTCTTCGGACATTTTCCACGATACGGGCTGGCTGAAGGTGTAATACTGGTGATTTTATATGGCTTGAAAGGAAAATAATAAACAAGTATTTTTCGAGAAATTTTTGTCTGTGCCAATTTCCTTGTCTTCAGTATGCGTGATTCAGTCATTCTTCATCTAGAGTGCTAAAATGCACATTATCTTTATTTTTCCAAGTCCCAATGATACGGTGTCTTCTTGCTAATTACCTACTGCGTTTCGTGCTTGGTGTGTGGTTCCAGATTTATCTGCAAGTTTGATGCAGTTCTAGTAAACAGTGTTCAGCTAATGAACTGGTCTCCACGTGGCAGAAATCGATCCATCATTTACGGTAGCTGAACTGAAAATCTCGACATCGTGGGTTTCATATAAGTTCAACGTTGCTCCAGTTTACAGAACTGATTCAGTCTTTCAGTTTCCCATCTCCAATGCTCAAGTGGGAGAGACACAAGAGTGAGGAATTTTAACAAAGTAACATTTTCTGGTTTCTCTGCATGTCAAGTAAGTTGATAAAAAGTGAAGTTATTCTATTTTCAAATTGTTAACATTGTCAGTACATACACAACATCTTATTGCAATGTACACATGTAAAATCACTATACCTCTCATTAATAACCTTTGAACTATTTTTGTTTTACTTCATTACCACCCTATTTTTACTTCAATCTTTGATTATGTTTGTGTTTGGCTTTGAGAAAAAATAATTTTGTAAATGTTTTTTTGGTCTTTTATGCTAAAATAACACTTAAAAATCAAAAAAGGAAACAAAAACTTACCTGTAAATAGCATACTTTTTTTATAAATTGGTCAATTTGAAGTAATTTTTAATGAAATTTACCTAAAACACCTATCACTCTGCACAAAATCTTAAAGCTAATATTTTAATTTCTTTTTTACACGTGATATATTTTACAGTTATC
Source organism: Dolomedes plantarius (assembly GCA_907164885.2). Classification (NCBI taxonomy): domain Eukaryota; kingdom Metazoa; phylum Arthropoda; class Arachnida; order Araneae; family Dolomedidae; genus Dolomedes; species Dolomedes plantarius. The sequence goes on along the minus strand of OU015494.1, from coordinate 13,143,684 downwards.
TTCAAAATGAAGTACAATCGAAGAGGAAATTTTAAAATGCAAAAATAATACACTCAATTTTATGTTCCAATATGAGAATTCTCCCCGATTCGTCATTCCTTTCCTTATGAAAACACCCGCAAATCAAAAACTATTTATTATGCACCAATTATTGCTCTTTTTTTGTTTATTTTGCATTTGCTAAGGAAATTGTGTTATTATTGGATATTTTTGAAGGCCAGTGAAATATAATTGTTTTATTTACTTTTCTATTTTGCGTTTAGTTAATTTTCCAATTGTTCAGAAATTATTTGTTAAAACAGAATTTATTACTTTAAATATTTCAATGGGGGGGGGGTACAGTTTATTCTTTCATCATTTTTTATTATCATTCTCAAGTAGGAATTAAGGTGACTGTCTACGCTCGGAGTCAATTTTTTAAAAAAATAATTATGTAAAGGTTTTTTTCATATTTTATGGTAAAATAGCACTTAAAAATTAAAGACACAAAAACTTACCTGTAAATAGCATCCTTTTTTTTAATTTAGTCAATTTGAAGTATTTTTTAATGAAATTTAGCTAAAATGGCTATCACTGCACAAAATCCTAATGCTACTATTTTAATTTCCTTCTCACACGTGATATATAATACAGTTATCTTCAAAACGACGTAGAATCTAAGAGGAAATTTTAAATTGCAAAAATATTACATTCCATTTTATGTTCCAATATTAAAATTCTTCCCGATTCGTCATTCCTTTCCTTACAGTCGCAAATAAAAAAACTATTTATTATACACCAATTATTGCTCTTTTTTGTTTATTTTGCATTTGCTAAACAAATTGTGTTATTATTGGATATTTTTGAAGGCCAGTGAAATATAATTGTTTTATTTACTTTTATATTTTGCGTTTCGTTAATTTTCCAATTGTTCAGAAATTTATTGTTCAAACAGAATTGTTTCAATATGAACATTTTCCCTGATTCGTCATTCCTTTCCTTATAAAAACAGCCGCAAATAAAAAACTATTTATTATTCACCAATTATTGTTCTTTTTTTGTTTATTTTGTATTTTCTAAGCAAATTGTGCTATTATTGGATATTTTTGAAGGCCAGTGAAATATAATTATGTTTCATTTACTTTTCTATTTTGCATATAGTTAATTTTCCAATTGTTCAGAAATTAATTGTTAAAACAGTATATATTACTTTATATATTTCAATGGGGGGGGGTACAGTTTATTCTTTCATCATTTTTTATTATCATTCTCAAGTAGGAATTAAGGTGACTGTCTACGCTCGGAGTCAATTTTTTAAAAAAATAATTATGTAAAGGTTTTTTTCATATTTTATGGTAAAATAGCACTTAAAAATTAAAGACACAAAAACTTACCTGTAAATAGCATCCTTTTTTTTAATTTAGTCAATTTGAAGTATTTTTTAATGAAATTTAGCTAAAATGGCTATCACTGCACAAAATCCTAATGCTACTATTTTAATTTCCGTCTCACACGTGATATATATTACAGTTATCTTCAAAACGACGTAGAATCTAAGAGGAAATTTTAAATTGCAAAAATATTACATTCCATTTTATGTTCCAATATTAAAATTCTCCCCGATTCGTCATTCCTTTCCTTACAGTCGCAAATAAAAAAACTATTTATTATACACCAATTATTGCTCTTTTTTTGTTTATTTTGCATTTGCTAAACAAATTGTGTTATTATTGGATATTTTTGAAGGCCAGTGAAATATAATTGTTTTATTTACTTTTCTATTTTGCGTTTAGTTAATTTTCCAATTGTTCAGAAATTTATTGTTCAAACAGAATTATGTTTCAATATGAACATTTTCCCTGATTCGTCATTCCTTTCCTTATAAAAACAGCCGCAAATAAAAAACTATTTATTATTCACCAATTATTGTTCTTTTTTTGTTTATTTTGTATTTTCTAAGCAAATTGTGCTATTATTGGATATTTTTGAAGGCCAGTGAAATATAATTATGTTTCATTTACTTTTCTATTTTGCATTTAGTTAATTTTCCAGTTGTTCAGAAATTAATTGTTAAAACAGTATATATTACTTTATATATTTCAATGGGGAGGGGGTACAGTTTATTCTTTCATCATTTTTTATTATCATTCTCAAGTAGGAATTTAGGTGACTGTCTACGTTCGGAGTCAATTTTTAAAAAAATAATTTTTTAAAGGGTTTTTTCATCTTTTATGGTAAAATAGCACTTAAAAATTAAAGAAACAAAAACTTACCTGTAAATAGCATACTTTTTTTTAATTTCGTCAATTTGAAGTATTTTTTACTTTTCTATTTTGCATTTAGTTAATTTTTTAATTATTCACAAATTAATTGTTAAAACAGAATTTATTACTTTAAATATTATTTCAAAGGGGAGGGGGGGGGGTACAGTTTATTCTTTCCTCAATTTTTATTCTCATTCTCAAGTAGGAATTAAGGTGACTGTCTACGTTCTGAGTCAATTTTTAAAAAAATAACTTTTTAAAGGTTTTTTTTAGTCTTTTATGGCAAAGCAGCACATAAAAATTAAAAAAAGGAAGAAAAACTTACCTGTAAATAGCATACTTTTTTATAAATTGGTTAATTTGAAGTAATTTAAATTTAGCTAAAACGCCTATCACTGCGCAAAATCCTAATGCTACTATTTTAATTTCCTTCTCATTCCTTTTCAGATTTTAGTGGTTTATTAGAAATGTATATATTTTATGTTTTACTTTTCAGGTTTTTTTGCTCCAATGATGAAAGGCTAAACTAGCTGAATTCTGACGAGTTTATTATAAATATATATTTTTTTGTATTGGGTTTTCTTTTTATTCATGCGTATAACATTTCATATGTCTTTTTTCTATGTTATTTATACTCTGTTTAGTTTTTAAATTGACTCTGGTTAACAATTATTCTCAAACTTGACATTTTTACTTTACAGCTTTTATGCAAATGGCGCTTCGAACATGCCGCGAACATGGTAATATCAAAGGGGTTTTGGCCGCCGAGGTCATGATCTGACACCACCAGACTTCTTCCTTTAAGGTATGCTGAAAGAAAATGTCTTATTAATACAAGTCTCACACTGTTAACGATTTGTCAACGGGAAATGGCTCTTTTAATCCCCGATATTATTACTTATAAGTCCAGGAACATGGAACACTGCATCGGAATGGGGGTGTAGTCCCCTGTTCTGTAGTGGTAAGTATACTAGTATTTGAGGAAACAGACTTACTTGACTCCACCTTGTTTATTTTACGAGATTAAAAATAAAAACAAAAGTTACATTCTAACTACTCGTTAAAAAAGAAATTAAAGCATAATAAACTTATGCGAAGTATTTACACATGCAGCCAAAAAAACTGCCGGCACGAGTACGGCGTGCAAAAAGCGGGGAAGTAGCTGAGCTGCTGTCGACTGCGGCTGCTAGTTTATATTACAGTTGAGTACGCGACGTCGGATTTGTCAAGTGACGTCATCACTAATTTGAAGACGTGAATTCGAATGAGCGGCGTTGCAAATTTGAATAAACAGCAAACCCTCAGCGTCACAGGTGTCTGGCCAGAATCGCATGGAATGCAATCTATTACATATACGTTACGTAGTTTTGGGGGGGGTTCTTCCTAGCAAGAGTTATTAAAGAATATTCTGGAACTCTTGCTAGTGAATCATCCTAATGATGAATCCCTAGTTAATCATCATTACTTTTCTTGATATGAAGTTATATGGTCACAAAAAAGTCTCACATACCCCCCTTAACGACATCAGTTAAATTTGAGAAAATTTTGCAGTCTTAAAAAGTACTTTCCAACTGGTTCTTAACTTATTTTTTATGGTCACTTCGTTTGGCTAGATATTAGAGCCAAAGAGTAGTATGGAATTCGACTACATCAAACCAGTTCCTTATCAGTCAACGTGAGTAACTGGGTTTGGAAGAAGATACTTGTTTGTGTTCAGAATATACATGTGAGAATCTATCTTAAAAGTGTTTACTTTTATTCTTACGAATGGTAAGTCTGCCAGTTAATTCCTTTTTTGTTATGCGTGAAGTTATGCTTGAAGCATTTTAGAGAGAAGCTGACTACTTAATGGATCCATGTTTAAGACCTTAATAAGATTTGCCCATGACAGGAAGAAATACTTATGAACACAAAAATTAATTATGAAAATACATCGTGCTGTCATTAGTCCCATCACAAAGCAATCTGACATGACGAGTTTCATTTGCTGAGTCTTTACTGTAATACTTACTAGTACATCAAAATTTTCCTTCAGCAAAAGGAATGCTTGCAAAGGAAGGTAACGTACAAAAGTTTTACCGTTCTACTAGGCGAAACTGGGAAATGTGGAACTGCTAACACCTTAAGTAGAAAAGAGTACAAACAATGGGAAAAAATACCACCAAAATCATAAAGGGGTCGAGAATAGGAAGCAAATTATCGAGAATTTTAGTTACAATTTATTTATACTCTCTATCCAATTTACTTTAATAACTTAGGCCATAGTTCTATAAATAATAATTGTCTTTAAAGTTAAATAGAAAATTTAAAAATCAGTTTAAAGGAACAAATTATATAAAAATATTTAACTACAAATTTACTAAAAAACATTTTCTCTCGATATATTAGAAGGGCAAAAGAAATAAATGCAAATTATAAGTGAGAAAAAATTAGTAATTAAAATTATTAAATCGACCGAAGAGGTATATAAATGATGATTAAAGCGTTATAATGAAAGAAGCATGTCACTTGAACTAAAATAGAGAATTAGAATAGTTATACCATATTAACAGAGTATATAGGAACAGATTTTCTACAGACAATTTTGTTATGCTTTAAAAATACTTGCAAGATCCTACAATTTATGCTTCTATTTCGAAGATGTGTGTTAGTAGAAGTTATCTAGATAATTAGACGTTTCTATTTATCTGTTAAAAAAGAGAAGATGTCAAAATATTAACTCATCATAGTTGTTAAAATGTTAGAGGAATTTTGAAGTGCACCAGTGAAATGGATTTTTTTGCATTTTTAGTTCTACAAATCATGAAGAAATATTACTTGGTGAAGGTGTTTTAATTTAACAATGGATAATTCTAAATGCACTCATCATAAAGTTTATTATAAATAATCTCCCTGAATGAATTAGATGAAATTTGGCGAAATGTTAACTATTCTCAGCTTTAAGAATTCATTTTCGAAAGCAGAGAGTGAATCGTCTTTTAGCTGTTATGAACTTAAAAAAGGTAACTTAGTTTAGAAGTAACACGGAAATTAAATCTTTTAGAGGATATTTAGATCGTAAAAAATAATAAAAGTATTCATCATTATTTACAGTATGAATAATTTTAATTTTAAATTTTTTCTCCCATTTATAATTAGCATTTAATTCGTTTCTCCTTCTAATATATTGAGGGAAAACATTTATTTAAATATATTAGCAGTTAAATACTTTTATATAATCTGTCATTTTAAATTATTTTTCGAATTTTCTTCTATGCATTAAATTATTTTTAGAATTTGCTTCTATGAATAATACTTTAAAGATAATTATTATTTATAGAAGCATGGCATAAGTCATAGTCACGAAAAAATATTACACTAAATCAAACATAAAACTTTACGTGGCATTTCTACACCTCTGATAGCAAAAAATCTAAAATTATTTATTGTTTTAAAATTATGCTTTTTATTTGACTCTCATACTTCTTTGCTAAACATTTAGAGAATCATTTTCACAAAACAAGAGTTCAAAATATTTTAGGTGTCCAAAATCGTTAATAAAAAACCTCCGTATTCTCTTCTGTATGTATAACCACAGACTGTATTAATTTGTTGATAAAATTTTCAAGAGTTAGAATAAATTCTATCTCACTCACTTCAGATAATTCACAACTGTTTTACTCAAATGATTTATGCATGGAACTGAGGAGGTATACATAATTAATCATAAAAACACAAAAGAACATATTAGCATCCGTCAAAAAATGAAAATTGAAACTCTAGATTAACGTTTCAATATTTAATTTCTGAAACAACAGTTGATCTTTATTTAAGGAAAAATTTATTCTGTCAAAAGACAAATAATATGAAAAATTATTTGCATGAATATTGATGGGACTTTTAATAATCAATTTTTATCTCGCGTAGTTTGTAGCATACATCGATCATTCCTGGTCGACATTATTATAAACTGAATAAAATTGAATTACAAGATGCATTAATTTATTGATCATTTATTAATAAATTTCAGAGCATTCTTGCGTATAGAAATACAAATGATAATGATATAATGATATCTGTGAACGTTGCAAAGTTTAAAATATTTTAATTTATTTAGAGTAAAGCTAATTGTTTAAAAAAGATATACAAAAGTCCATGAATTAAAGATCAGGTTCTTTCATTAGGGACCTTTTCATTAAAAAGCATTAGTGGACATATTTTTTATTATTTTATGCTTTCTAAAAAATATATTAAACATAATTTTATATGTAGGCATGTTCAATTTTCACTAACGGTTTTATAATATTTTATTATATTTGAGTAGAAAAGGCTTTTGAATAATTGTGGTACGATTCAATCTTAAATTCATTTCTAAGTTTAATTATAAATGATGATATTAATAATAAATCCAACACACTTATGCATAACAGCTGAATTATGGGCGCTGCTTGTCCTGATCCCACAATTTTGAAACTGCTGATAGATAAGTCATTGTAGTAACGATATTGTCTAAAACAAAAGGTTAATACTGTGTATCTAGCCCAAATTCCTCTATCGAAATCATAATACTTTGGAATAAAGTCTTTCCGAGATTGAGAATTTTTAACAACATTTATTATAATAGCATTTTCAGCATTGTCAGTAGCCTCAACCTGATCGCGACATTAATATTGTTGATCACTCAGTGGAAAACGGTACACTGCACTTTTGGACTGTCTTTAATACATTTTAATATAATCTTTTATAATGTAGACCGAAACACAGAGAATTAACAAAAGGAACGTTTCGCTAATCGCCTAACACAACATTGAAATTTTAAAAAAGCAGTAAAAGTTTTCAAATATAAACTGAACAGTGTAATAGTCATAATAAACAATATAATGCAGCACAATATGAAAGTCTATTTTATAAACTCTAATAACTGAACTATGACAATAGGTTGTAATTTCAAACATAGTTCCTGTTTTCTTACTAATATATCGTTATATTAACTCGAATCTGAAATTGTTTATACTCTAACCATTTCCTATAAATCATACTAAATCCCTCAATCTATCTAGAGCTGTCGCTAAATGTATTTACGAATATTTTCGAATATTACGAGTCTTCTAAATGTATTTTAGAATATTTAGTTCAAAAGTTCAAAGATGTGCAAAGAGGGAAAAGAACATGCTGTTTCACAAAATTTTACTATTTCACCATATGTCAATAAAAGTACTCAAATATCTTCTTAAAACATTACATACTGCAGTTTAAGTAAGCTATATAAAGGAACTGATAAAAGAAATTCAATATCGAACATCGTTTTTTTTTCACTTGAAACAGAGAAAGTTATAATGAAATAAGTGCTAAAAAATGACATTTACTTGAAAATTTAACCTGTAACAGAAAAATAAATCTGTCTTATTCTTTACTATTGAGAGAATATTTTGACATTGTGAACAGAGGTATTTTTAGCATCACAGAAAAGAATATTTATTTACTCCTCAACGTTACAAAATAGTTCTAGTGATATTAATGTTCTACTCGAGAAATTAGCTTTTCAGACCATCGGCAAGACATTTTTTTTTTTGTCGCAATATTTTTAGATGGTTCTTTTTCACCATTAGAAAAATCAGTTACATTCAAATGAGGAAATTTTACGCACTCTTATTTTATCTTTTAATGAGCCTCATTTTACTGTGAAGTCTCTGAGATATATTTATATACTAATCCCTGTGTGTTTCAGAATCATTGCAGTAAAAGCCTTTTATTTAATAAATTATTTTGTAATTCAGATTCTTGAACTTAACACTGATACAAAAAATGTAGGGAAGTTTGAAATTAAAATACAACTACATATTGTAAAAGTGAACCTACAAGTATGTATATTTCTTTTGTTTTGAGAATGATTAAAATTATGTCAGGCTATGAATTACTATCTTGAAGATCCACTTAATTTTCATTCATGTTTTTATAATGTTGTTGTGTGTGTTGATAATGCCTCTTGGCCAGAAGTTTTCTAGACAAACACCATGCAGGCTTGGGCGCTGAGGGGGGGGGGGGGGTGGGGCAGTTCTGGTTTTATAACAGCACCACAGGAGTCCGTCTTAGCAAGGTACCTGCTCAATTTTCGTCGAACACTTCCAAGGATGACATGGGGAAACCGTACCATCTTCCAATCTTTCTGACCTCATAGAAGAGCTTTCCGCCTAAGGATTTAACGTGCCTATTCCCGTTCTAAACAAGAAGTTATTGAATGGCGCTTGACGGAATTCGAAACGAGCACCCTGGTACCCGAAAGTTGTCGTACTTCCACTAGGCCACCTTTTTTGTAATAAACACAGATTGTTACTTTCTTCATTTTAAGTTCGAATAGTAACAAACATACTTTCTTCTACGTTACATAACGACCCAGTGTTCTTAATTTTTAAAGTATTGCCTTTTATAATTAACAAAGCTTGTACTTTGTTTTCTTTAAGTTTCGATTAGTGACAAACAGACTGCATTCTTTGTTATATGTTAGCTAATAATATAACGCTTTGAAATAAAAACTCTACGTTGGACGAATTTTGTAAATTGAATACAAGTTTTACGGAGCTTTTTCAAAAGTTTAAAACTATGCACATTTAATTTTAAAACATAAGGAGACAAAAATATAAATACAATTTGAAAATTTGGAAATTTTATGCTGAAAGAAACATTTATCTCACAAGTTATAAAAGAAGAAGTACTCAAGCACTTAATTCCAGAAATAAATAAATAAATCATGAAAATAATTCTTTTAGGAAAAATTCTAAAAGATAATTAAAAATTATAACATTCTAAAAGATTCTAAAATCAACAAAACAATCTATAAATGCAATATCAGCAACTTACATAAAGGAAATAAAGAGAAGGAACAAAAGTCCTTGAATTAATAAAATTTCTATAGTGTCTCATAATAATGAGAATAATACAGGAATACATTTTTTTAATACGTACATCTATATTTGGAAAGAAAAGATAAATGAAATTCATTATTTAAATGATTTCATGCTACACTACCCAAACTTTATATTAAAGTAGAATGAATCATAATGCAGTGTAAATACGTAATTGTTTTGATTCAGAGCTAAACAACAAATGTAGTATGCAGATTAGAAAGGAAAACAGCTTCATAAACTAAACATTAAAAATGAGGAGGGGGGATTATCATAAACTAGTTGATTTTGATAAAATAATGGAAACAGTTGAGTGTTGCTCCTGGACTGCGTGTTAGGAAACCTTTTGTAATGAAATATTCTTCTTTCTCTTTTCTAACGTGGGGCCTCTTAATTCTGTTTGCTACGGCATAATTCAATTATAAAGCCCATTTGTTCCTGGATTCATTTAATGCTGCATTAGGTCTTCAAATGCGGGATATAGTTGATGACGCGAACAGATTGGTCGAGGTGGGAGGATAGGAAAAATCGATGACATCAAATTGAAATCCTCAATGCATAATCTTCAGTTTTTGTAAGCACGCATGAAAAATAAAGGTATGCTGAGCTCACAGAATTAACAACGGTACTAATTTAGTATTGATATCTCCTCAGTGTGTTCTCCCCAAGATCAATAATAATATTCAAGTTATTGAATATCATGGATTCCTTAATCTTCTTCGAAAGATCATTCTACAAAAAGACTAAATGAAAGAACAGCAAAATTATACATACACACACAGATATATATATATATATATATATACACTTGTGCGCGCGCGTGTGTGTGCGTGTTAGTTAGCGCAGTCTCATTATGTGATTTAGACCGAAGTCTTAAAATACGAAGGTAATTTCAAAGAATGATGTATTAATAACGATGTCTCTTCGGTTTTATCACTGTCTTAGCAGTCCTTATAGCATTCTTATTAAAATCAGGATTGTTTGTGAAACATGAAATTCTGTTGATACATATTATTTGGCATTAGACATAGCCTTGTAAAATGGATACACGCTATAAGCTCGAAAGCATGCTGTCTGTTTGTATGCTGATAATTAATTCATTCAAAATTTTAAGAAGATTCTTCTTTTAGAGTAAACAACTCCTATTGAGTATTATGAATGGACTTATCAATATTAATGATGAATGACGTCTGATTTATATTTTTTATTTGCTGATGTAATTTATTGACCAGATTTCACCTTCTTTGTAAGAGTGTGCATACGTTTATTTAATAATAATAATAATAATAATGCAATAATTATAGTCAATTGAGATTTTGAGTATAATTAAATTGTAATATTTTATTTACATAAAATTATATAGGCATGTCAGTTGGTGGATATTTAAAAATGAAGAAATCGTAAGCAACTATTAAAAAAAATTGATTGTCGGCGTTATGAATGATAAATGAATTTTTAGGTAAAAAAAGGGAGTTAATGTTAAGGGATATAATAAAAGATGTTATAAATGAAAGAAAAATAAATGACAAAAATTTAATAAAATTAAAAAATTAAATAAGTAGAACAGATGTAACAGATTATGTAAAAGGCAATAAATATTAATATATGTAATAAAAGATGTAATAGACAATGTAATAGACAATGTAATGTAAGTTATGGATCGTAATTTATAGCTCAGATTTAATCATGTTTGTAAAGGTGTGCATACGTTTATTTAATAATAGTATTAATAATTGTCATGGAGAGTCGCAATATGACAGAGTCTGCAGTTGTCTGGCATGGGGTGTGTTCATAAATAAGCAAGACTTAAGTAAACAATATAAAAGTTTATTCAGAACCTCAATAAACGTTAAAAATATTAAGAGCAATAAACTTAGAACATTTCTGTAACCAAAATAATCTCACACAGAGACTTCTAACATACGAATCTCACTAACTCGTGAGTCCGACTGCGTGTGTTGCAAGGGGCACCTTTGCTCTAACTCGAGCGGTATTTATACAAGCAAGTAAGATAACATTAACATATATTTGCATAACATATAGTGAAAGGGGAAAACAATAAACCTTCGGGAAAACAAATGAAAAACCCCATTTCTCTGATATATGACGTCAAAGTTGCCGTAACGCCATTAGCTGTTTGGTAGCAAGTGCTACGTCAGTCTAAAACGATAGCATGAATGTCTGTAAGTAATGCAAGTAAACTAAATCTAATAAACTGAAGTTTAGGGTTCATTTGCCTAACAATAATGAAATAATTATAGTCAATTTATAAAAGTGTATATAATTATATTGTAATATTTCATTTACATCAAGTTGTTGTAGGGGCCCAGGGTTGCACTAATTGGTCGGTAGATCTGTACTGTCCGTCCCGCGCCCAGGCCTATATGAAACATCACCGAATAGGGGAAATCAACCTTCGTCTGTGTTTGCAGGAATTAGCGCACTTTACACGTACGCTCTTTCCCGCGTGATTGAGTGCACTTGTGAAGGTGTCGGAGAGGAAGGGAAAGCTGCTTTGGAGCGTACTGCAAGTTTTCCCACACGCAATCCCGTACGCTCCAAGCACTCGCGAAAGAGCGTATGTGTTAAGGACGCTATTGCTTCAGTTTGAACAGAGCGTATAGGCGAGAGCCGTGGTCGCCGTAATCTTTATGCATTACATCAAGTTGTATAGGCATGTGTGTAGGTATGTATTTAAAAATAATGAAATCGCAAGCAATTTATGAAAGAAATAATTGTTAGGCATGATGCATGAGAAATAAATATGTATGCAAAAAAGAGAGAAATATACTATAAATTCTTGAACAACGATTTATAAATTAAAGTATTCAAAATAATCGCTTTTAAATATCACTAAAAGTTTTTACATGTTTGGAATCTTATGAGTTCTTCTGCAATAAATAATTAGAATTTTTTTATTTATATTTTTTTACGGTCTCTGAAACACGAAGAAGAATGTATGGTAGGATTTAAATTTTTAATCTTTCAGATAAAAAATAATCGAACTTAATGATTAACTTCAAGGAGTTCTGAGCATTAATATTTAATTTAATAAACGTTTCATTCTTGAGGTAATTACATTTTTACACCTTTAATTAATGTTTCAGAAGTAATTACTATTTAAAATTTTTTACGGTTGCTACAGAAACCTTTCTGTGTGGCAACACACAAAACACACAGTTCCTTAAAATACCTTATAAATAAATATTTTTTTAATGTTTTAATTTTTCTCTTGCATTTTAAGGAGCTGTAATATACTATTTGGTGTACTGCATAAGTTTCATGGATGAAATACATATATGGATGGATTCATAAAATTGTAAATGGGAAAATGATCAGTTCTTTATCGGTTCTTTTTCGGAATAATTATTCGTACGTTTATGAACGGATATGAAGAGTAGCGTGGCGGTGTACAAACATTATATCTATTAATTATACACAAAAAAGAATAAATCTCGAAATGAAGAAGAAATACTTCATAAAAGTTACATAATTTTTTTAAAAAATTATCGTTTTAATTTTTATGTTGGATTTTAAGGGGCTGTAAGTCAGTATTTGTGTAAGTTTCATGGCTGTAACATATGGATGGCTTCAAAAAATTGAATACGTAAAAATGATCAAATTTTTTATCAGTTCTTTTCGCAGAATAATTAAGTGTACGTTTGAACGATAATTAAAAGTAGGTGTTATAAAAAAATTATATTTTCTATTATACACAGAAAAAAAAATCTTGAAATGAAGAAGAAATTTTTAATAAAAATTACATAAAAGATCTTAATAAATTTAATGTTTTAATTTAATTTAATAAAAAGTTTTAATGTATTAATTTTTACATTTAATTTTAAGGAGCTTTAAGTTACTAGTTGCGTTAGTTTCATAGATGTAATATATATATATGACTTCATAAAACTGTAAATGGAAAAATGATTCAATTTTCATCAGTTCTTTTTGTTGAATAATTTTGCGTACGTTTAAACGGAAATTAAAAGAAACATGGTGTTTTATCGACATTATAACTATTTCTTATACACAGAAAAATATCTCGAAATAAAAAAGAAATACTTATAGAGATTTCAACCTTGAGGTGGCCTTATATGAATTAAAGTGGCCCTTATATGTATTGAATTGAATACTCTAATGAATTAGATTCAAACACAGTTCTAAACTACTAAAAATGTTTATTTAATCATTTACACATATAAATTTGCTGTTCTACATAAATGATGCGTACTTCTGGTACGAATTGTTTATACACAGATTTTTTGCAAGAAAATACAATTCAATATATACTGACTAGTACAACTACTCATGCAAGAAAAATACAATTTGATATACTCACAGATACTTCGAAAGAGAACCAGCAATGCTGCTTCGCAAACTTTGACCCCTGACCTCTAAATAACTTTCGCCTAGCAAGAACTCGCGTAGGTTTGAAGCAACCTAGCTATACGCATCGAGCGGTTTCTCGCACCACTCAACTATACACAAACCAGACTCTAGGCATAGCTCCAGCTCGATACTTCGTTTCATCAGCTGTACTCCTCCTTTCACTACCTTTCTGTAATTTATCTGCTCGGTATTTATACCAACGCCTTTGCTGCAATTACCATAACTTAAGCGGCTTTTTTTAAATTTATTCACTTAAAAGTTTGATATTGTGAATCGAACGTTATGTAAACTTACATACTTCATAAAAATTACTTGAAAAAAGTATTATTTTGTAAAGCAATAGTTGGGTTCTTTTTTATTCGTTCCAGTTCTGAGTGCTATAATACCGGTATTTTTACTTTTATAACAATTGTTATTCGCCGCTAATTTTGACAAAATAAAATATTTGTGATATATTTATCATATTTTTTGTTTATATTAAGCATCTTTCTCAAATGAGGGTTTAATATTGAACAAACATATATGTATGAAAACCGGAGGCGAATATTCCAAAATTGATCAAATCAAGAATAATTTCTTATTTGAATTACTGTTTAAAATTTCTAATTGTATTAGTATTTGAAATAAATGTATATGTTATATGAAAAGGATTGCATATTATTACTCATTTTTTTAAATGCAAGAAAAGTATTTTTAAAAGGCATCTTTTTCAACAAAAAGTCACATATCAACATTAACTTCACTAGATGGACCGTTGAGAAGGATCCGAATCGATTTGAACTTCAAATCAAAAATATTTCTTTTCCAAAATAACTTATGTAAATAAATTTCAAATAAGACTGTAATTAAATAACTTAGGCTATGAACTTAGGCTTTAAAAATCACACGTTTAGTCTCTTTGCTTCAGCCAGTAAGAATCAAATTGACAATAAAATTTATGATGTAGTCGTGAATTCAAAAGTCCCATTCTTCAAAAGCTATGAATATAATAGTCAAAAATGTGGTTCTAGAGAGTGAATTTTATGCTTTATTTTTGCTCATCTCATATTTGGTAAAAATTTTTTTTGTTTGATTTCCCTGGTGTAGAACGCCCAGCTAACCTGAAGGAATAAACAGTTGTTCTCTTTAGAAATGCAATAATATATGAAATATATTTTTTGTTTCTGATACAGCATACTTCAGACGAGTTTTATTTGAGTGTTGCTTGAGAAGGGAATATGTGATAAAAAATTATTGTAATGAAAGTCGAAAATCACACATGAACTCATCATTTTTTAATTTGATAAAACGTTCCACAACAAAATATAACTAGTTGACACCTAAGCACGTAAGTTACTACTACTCTGTAATTATTACCTAGACCCCAGCTAAGAATTTTCTATACGTTACTAAGTTCAACATACTTCTAGGCCTCAACCATTGTTCCAATCATTACTTCTAGAGCAATGGTTTGAGACCATTTGCTCTAGAAGTTTCAGTGGTTAGCAAAATAGTTTTTTTCTCAGTGGTTAGCAAAAAATTGGTGTAGAATATGTTTTACTATCATTAGTTACATTTTATAGGCCTGAAGCTGAGTGGGGAGGAGGTCTGAACATCACCCAAAGGAAGGGGGAGGGGGTCATGGGCAATAGTTGAGAATCACTATTAAAAAGTCAGTAATTTTTACATAATGTCTCGCCTTATATTCATAGAACGTTGAAGATGTTTTAAACTAGAATTATTTTTTAAAAAGGGATTTAAATTAAAATTCAGTTTTATTGCAGAAATCTTTGAAAATGTCATTTTTCGACTATTTTGGGCAATTTTATTTTTTGCAAGAATCTTCTAATTCAATCGGTCCTCTTTTCAAAACCATTTTGATTTTCATTATACATCAATAGAAGCAGAGTTATGGCTATTTTAAAAAGCATCGCCTGCTACAAAATTGAAGGGACAAGCAACTTTAAATGCGTTTTTCTCAGAATTATGTTTTTAGCACAAATCTGTACCGTTATCACGATATCTCACATAATAATGTATATAATTTGATAAAATTTTCAGGAAATGCTTTAGATGCTATTGTTGATAAAATGATGCACAATAATTGATGTATAACAAATAGTTTTTATTTGGGGCTATTTTTATAAGGAGAGGAATGACGAATCGGGAAAAATTTTCATATTGGAACATAAAGATGTCTGTATTAATTTTGCATTTTAGAATTTCACTTAGATTGTATTTCATTCTGAAAATAATTGTCATATGTATCATGCGTGAGAAGGAAATTAAAATAGTAGCATTAAGATTTTGTGCAGAGTGATAGGCATTTTAGTTAAATTTCATTGAAAATTACTTCAAATTGACCAATTTATAAAAAATATGGTATTTAGAGGTAAGTTTTTGTTTATTTTTTAATTTTTAAGTACTATTTTACTATAAAAGATTTTAAAAAATCCGTAAAGAAATGAATTTTAAAAAATTTGGCTCCGAGCGTAGGCAGTCACCTTAAGTATAATCAGATGTATAAAGGAATTTCAAATAATATAAGTATATATGTGCATATATAGAAATACATCTAAAATTGTTGCAATAAAAAGCCAGCACTTTAATTTCTATAATATTTTCTATTAAGCTAGTAGTATTTCATGCTCGTGCTGATGGACAGGGCAGTAGTAGTAAACTTATCTTGATGATATGCAATGATTAATTGAAATTAGTTTTACTTAACCCTCAAACCGGCCCACCGGTCATTATGACCGGCAGCGGTGGAACTCAGGGCTGGGGCAGGAGTGGGGAGAGGCGTGAACGCTTCGCTAGCTTTGACATCCACAGTCAGTTCCTTGACACCAGGAAGAGCACATCAGGGTTTCACAAATGCTCGCCATTTGCCAGTAAGTTGCAATTTTGTAAAACTATGGCGGTCAAAATGACCGGTAGAACTGCTATTGCCACTGAGCAATAACAGGCCTACCGGTCCTGATAGGGATGGTCCTGATAGGGATTGTTAAGAATTTGAAATTTTCTTTCCCCGTTCAGCGGCGCGCCTCCTTGGTTTTAGCGCTGCTCGATGTGAACGAGGCTATTACAAGCAAGCGAAAGGCGGGAGCTTTTTTCTCCCCTTATGTCTTATGTCTACTCACGATACGTTTGTCTCTCGATACGCTTTGTCACTCGATACGTTTGTTTCTCGATGTATTCAAATGTTTGTAAATAGAGGTTGTTTATTAAAGTACTTGTGGAAATTACAGTCTTCTATCTATTCGACGGACAATCACGCTACATGGTCCGTCGAGCCGGAGGAAAGCGAACTGTTCTAACAATTTTGAAAACCGTAACGAAACTTGATTCAAAATGGCTCCCGGCGAACTCTCGCAAATAACTGTATTTAATCGAAAACAAGGATATATTTGTGGACAAGTAACAAGATTAAAGACGATTTTACAAGGTGATCAGTTGCCAGTGGATAAAACGGATATTATTCAAAAACTGAATACAACTGAAAAATTGCGTTGCAAGTTAGAGGATCTACGCAGTGAATGTTATTGCACTCTTTCTGACGCTGAGTTACCAGCTTTCGAAGCAAGTTTAGAGGAGCTGCAAATTGACCACGACACATGCGAGGTAAGCTTTCAAAAACTTCTCAAACCAAATTCTATGTCAAATGTTGAAAACAGTCAGTCCTCTGGTAACTGTAAATTAAAATTACTGTCAATTAATCTTTCCGAGTTTTCTGGTCGATATGTTGAATGGTTGTCATTCAAAACGCAATTTATATCCTTAATTGATGATAATGATGAGTTGTCAGATCAACTAAAATTATTTTATCTTCAATCAGCACTTAAAGGTAATGCCAAACAATTAATTACGGTAAATGATACGTACACTAGTTTATTCGAGGCTCTGAAAAAAAGCGTTTTGAGAACACACACTTGCTTATTATGAATCATATTAGTGAAATATTTAATTGTTCTAAAGTTAAATGTGAATCCGCGTCTAATTTAAGACAGATGCTTGACAAAATCGAAAGTAATTTGCGATCACTAAAACAGTTAAAATTAGAGACAAACCCTCTATGCGAAGCAATATTAATTTATGTAATTCTTCAACGAATTGATATTGATACACGTAAATTATACGAAATGGAATTGCGATCCGAATTGCCGAGTTGGGAAAAATTTACGGATTTTTTAACCAAAAGATGTCAAGCTCTGGAAAATGTTAACAGAGGTCCGGGAGGAAATGAATGTAAACGGGAACCAACCCCAAAATTCAAAACGTTAATAGTGAAAAATGAGAAAAATAACTGTATGTTAGGATGCACAGAATCGCACCCCATTTTCAGGTGTAAAAGGTTTATTGATTCAAACGCAGATGAAAGATTAAAATATGTCATGAAATTTAATTTATGCTTTAACTGTCTCGGGTTTCATGCAATGTCTGATGCAAGAAAATACATTTAAAATGTAAAACTTGTAACAGAAATCATAGTACAACGTTACACGGAGCGAACTTTACTGTCGAAATGAATAAACAAAACAAAAATGACAACGGCGCCAATGATTTGGCGGCGAACGAAGAGAAAGGTTTTGCGCGATTTCAGGTGCCAGATGGCCTTACGAATCATGAGCTGCAAAATGCGTCTTGTTTATATTCACTTAATGCAAGCAAAAATGTTCTTCTTTCCACGGTGAAAGTAAAAGTTATGCAATCGAACGGAAATTGGTTGGAGTTAAATGCTTTATGTGACTCCGCATCTATGAGGAATTAAATAACTGAAGACGCAGCTAATTTATTACGCTTTCAAAAATTGCGATGTAGGGCAAATTTAATTGGACTAAAAAATACAGTAGTACCAATTATTGAAAAGATCTGTACGCGTATAACGAACGATGAAGAATCCTTTAATAAGGAACTTGAATTTTTTATTTTGCCCGAAATTGCTGGGAATGTTCCATCTGAAAAAATAAACATTTCTAATTTAAATTTGCCGGAAAACATAAAGTACGCGAATCCTAAATTTTATTTACCTCAAAAAATATCGCTTCTTCTGGGAGCTGACGTATTTTACGAATTACTAAAATGAAATCAAATCCAGGTAATGGGTAACTCTATCATTTTAATTGAGACAGTCTTCGGATGGATGGTGACAGGTTCGATTCCCGCAGTGCGTCCAAATGATTCTCAGTGTTATTTTATTCAGGATCGCTTTGAGGAGGGGTTACAACAATTTTGGGAATTGGAATAGATTGGCATATTCCAAGATGCACACTCGGACGAGGAAGGTAAAGCCATGACACTTTTTAAGGATTCTATATGCTACAAAAATGGGAGGTATGAAGTTAGGTTACCATGGAAACGGGATTTCAGGGAATTAAAATATAACTTACCAGTTTCCAGGAGACGACTGGATCATTTTAATAGAAAATTTGAGAAGCATCCGGAACTGTATAACGATTATCATGAGATACTAAATGATTATGAAATTAAAGGCATCATCGAAAAAGTTCCAAATGACAAAGTTCAAAGCGATGAACCACTATTTTGTCTACCATTTTCTATGGTTTATAGAGAATCTGTCAGTTCCAAAAAATGAATTGTTTTTTATATCAGTGCACACGGAGAAGGTGAACTTTCTCTAAATGACTGTCTGTATGCAGGACTTAGTCTTAATCCCCTGATATTTAACATGCTCATATTCTTTCGTTTGAATGCTGTGGTCGTCTTAGCAGATATCGAAAAGGCGTTTCTGCAAATATCCTTAAATGAGAAGTATAGGAATGCAGTCCGATTTTTGTTCCCAAGTTCAAATCCAGGTACAAGTAAGCATTATGACATCCAAATTTTCAGATTTTGCCGTGTTCTCTTTGGTGTCAACGCCAGTCCCTTCTTGCTGTCCGCCACAATTAAGGAACACATCGATAAGTTTCGAGAGTTGCATCCCACTACGGTGGAAATGCTCGATAAATGTCTTTATGTAGATGACTTTGTAGGAGCTCTTGACAACGTCTTGTCTGCCTTTCAGATGTCGCGCGAAGCCAAAAGAATTATGGCTGATGCAGGAATGAACTTGTGTAAGTGCAGTTCCAACAGCAAGGAATTGGTACAATCATGGGAAGACCACGGGTTCAAAACCCATCCCATTCATTCAGAAGTCAATCCTCCTGACAAATTGCACAAAGTTCTCGGTCTTCCGTGGCATGTTCATCAAGAGTACATCCCGATAGATGTGAAAAACTTGTACGAATTTGATGAACACGAAACTATAACAAAAAGCCTTGTGTTAAGAACAGCAGGAAAGCTGTACGACATACTTGGTCTTTTAATCCATTAACCCCCAAAACTATAAGGAGTGAATTTTTTTTTATACAAATAATATTGGCTATTCATTTGAACATATACAACATTAATTTATGGGTAAAATAACAAAACTGGTCTTAACTTTCGAAAAATCGAGTGTTGCGTTCGCGCAACGTCAGCGGAATAAGAGTATTGACATTAAGTGAGTTCAACTGAACATCTGCAGGGATTTCTTTGATTTGAGCACTGGGAATTTTTTTTTTACTTTGTTACACTTTAGAAAGATAATGATCACTTTGCAGGTAATTTATTTATTATAAAGATATATCTTATTTTTCCTTTACAAAATTACTTATTATATCCAGAAAACAGTTTCTATCACGAAAAGCTTCACTACAATCATGATGTAGAGTAACGTGACAAACTTTGCATGGATAAATTGTCTGGCTATGGCATTGTTTACTACGCAGTCTTCTGCTGTCTTCGGACTTGACAATAAAATGTCCACGATCTCCACGTAAGGGCTTTTGCATGCTGAATGTCCTTATCAAGAGATCAGTAAATTTCTTCCTGAGGTAAAGAATAATATCCCGTCGGCAACAATATTCCAATGAACCGTCTCATGTAGGCTTCAGATGCTAAAAAATGGGGGTGATTCTTCTGTTGGGCACATGAGTTTGTCTATTCGATGAGGAGGGAATAAACTTCTGAGCCAAAGAGAAGATCAAAAATCTCTGCACTAGTTTTATCTTGTATTATACTTTTCATAGTTTCGATTTGATCTTTGTCTTCATTTTTCGGTTGAGACATATTCAATGTTCCCTTCTTTATCCATTTCAAATATTCAGTTTTTGTTTTTTTAATTTTTTCGAAAAACTTGTAATGCTATTAGTAGGCAAAAACTTGTTTTTTACTCACACTTCAATTTCGACAGCAGTATCGCATGGTAAATCATCATTGTCACTATTCAAAATATTATCATTTCCTTCTTCTTCATCACTAGCCTCTGCTGTCTCTGGTAGAATAACAACAATATCAATTTAATTCTCTTCATCATTATCTGAATCTTCGTCGAAAATTCTTTGAAGAACTTCTTTAAACGTAAAGTATCTAGTTTTAGGCATTTCTATAACCACAGAACGGGGGAAAGTTCTACGGAGTCGAGCGACACATGTGAATACCCATTTCCCGCTGACGTTGCGCCAACGCAACACCTGTTTTTTCTTCCTCCCCCACCCAAACAAAATCAACCGATTGATGAAATGTTCTGATAAACTTTGACCTTAGCTAAAAATAAATCACCCCTAAATCTCACGTTTGTGTCCCTATATTTCTTCTGTGAAAAAGACCAGGAGAAAGTTCTCGTTCAAAAATGCTTAACTATCTGTCTAAGTTTGGATCTCGTTAATTAATTAAAAGAACAGTTGGAGGCAAATATTTTTCAATTCGATTATTAACCCTACTCAAAAACTACTGTTAACATAAAATTAATTTGATAGCTAAATTTTTATACGCATTTATTTTGACCGTTGCGTCAACGCAACACCAGCGGTTAATGGGTTAACACCGTTCACAATAAGACTCAAATGTATATTCCAAGAATTGTGGCTTAGGAAGTGCCCGTGGGACGCGGAACTTCCATCAGACCTTCTCCAAATGTATACTCAATGGAGGTCTGAGTTGTCTGATATTTCGAACTTCAAAGTCCCTAGAATGATCCTCAACTCCAGCTTAGGTGATACCAACGAACTTCAAATCCATGTCTTTTCCGATGCCAGCCAAAAAGCATACGGAACCGCAGTCTATTTGACAGTGAAGTACATTGACAAAATCACAGTGAATCTGGTTGCTTCGAAGAGTCGTGTTGCCCCATTAAAGAAACTGACTCTTCCAAAACTCGAACTGATGGGGGGCGTTGCTCGCAGCCAGACTTGCAAAAGAAGTAGAACAAACCATAAACCGAAAAGGATCAACCAGTTCATTTCTGGTCAGACTCCCAGATCGTATTGTTCTGGATCAAAGGTCCTCACCACAAGTGGAAACACTTTGTTTCTAATCGTGTGAAGGAAATTCAGTCTCTTAGCAATCCTGAAGCTTGGTCACACGTACAGGGAAAGTTAAATATTGCAGACCTTGTCACGAGAGGAGTTAGTGCAGAAGGTCTTTCAAAAAGTGAGGCTTGGTGGTCAGGTCCAGAATTCTTAAGAACAAACGAGGTCTCAGTATTTGAATGTAGTGATTCTATTCCCAAAGAATCTTATATTTTAGAATTGAAAAAAGAGTTCACTGTAGAAGATGATATGTGTTTTGCTGTAACCAATGAAAATTTTATCTTTCATGATCATCTTCTAAAAATTACTAACAATTTTTCTAAACTTGTTTGTATAGTTTCCTATGTTTTCAGGTTTGTATATGACTGTAGAAATCCAACAACGTAAGGGTGGGGACCTTAGTGTTGGTGAAGGAAGAAAATTTACCAGGCACTAATTGGTTAACAGGAAGAGTAGAAGAAATATTCAATGGAAGTGATGGGAAAGTGAGAGTGGTGAACCTACGTTTACCACAAGGTAACATACTTAAAAGATGTGTACGAAATATTTGTGTATTACCTGTGTACTAATTATTGTGATAAGTTTCCTTTTATCTTTTTTCATTGTATGCATATATCATATTTATGTTGTAAGTGTAACTATTATTGTAGAACTTTCATTTAAACCTATATTGTATTGTTTTTGGAAATAATTTAGAATAATTGGATTATGAATCCAATCGGCGGGGAGTGTTAAGAATTTGAAATTTATTTTCCCCGTTACGCGGTGCGCCTCCTTGGTTTTAGCGCTGCTCGATGTGAACGAGGCTATTACAAGCAAGCGAAATGCGGGAGATTTTTTCTCCCCTTATGTCTTATGTATACTCACGATACGTTTGTCTCTCGATACGCTTTGTCACTCGATACGTTTGTTTCTCGATGTATTCAAATGTTTGTAAATAGAGGTTGTTTATTAAAGTATTTGTGGAAATTACAGTCTTCTATCTATTCGACGGACAATCACGCTACAGGGATTTCAGTGTTCTGTACGATTTTTAAAGTATCCTGCGAAGCCTTAACATCACTCTTCTCTACCTCAATCACTGAAAGGCTATTTTTTCGAGCAATTATGTCTGAAAAAAATTGTGCAATTCTTTTAAGAGCCCTACGATTTGATGATGTCGATACCAGATCAATATAAATTAAATAAATTGAATAAATAAGTGTAGATGATTTTTTCCCTCACTATTCATCACTAATATGTAAATCAAACAACCCTATGCACAATATCAACATGCAGTTCCATCGTAATAAAGCAAAAATAACAGCTTTTTAGGCTTGGGGGTCAATTTGGCCGACATTCCTGATAGTGGCAACAAATTCATGGGCCGGTTTGAGGGTTAAATATGTTAAAATTTTGTCTTGAAAATGGCTGGATGGTTCTGGAATGCCACCGTAAAGCTTCGTTGCACAGTGGCTAAAAAGACTTGATTAAAGCTTGTTAGTAATTGCTGCAAACGTTTATGTTCTACGTGAGACTGGAATTCGTAAAGAAAACCAATCGTCCAACCATTTGATTTCAGGTGATAGGAAGACTAACAAGTAAGGAATTAATGCTGCTTATTGTTTGAAATTCGAAATTTTTTCATATTTTTCTCCAAGCAGAAATCTGTTTCCATTTTTAAAACACCTGTAAGGTCTAACTAATGATCGATTAACAATAATCAATCGGACATTGCATTTGCATAAATCCAAAGAAGCTTCAAAAAATGCAAAATTCAGCATAAACCATTACTATAAATACCGTTCTAGCCAGATTGCGGGAGAGACTGGTTTGTTTGGAGCTGTTTATGCGAGTTGCCTTCAGTGGTTCATAGATAGATCGCTTCTAAGCCTAAGCGAGTTTTTGTTACTCTGCCATAAGAGTTTGTTGTGTTAGTAATAGTGAATTACCGTGCAGCATCACTGGCCTGACTTTATATATATATTGTGAGTACTTGAACTTCATTTCCTTGTATAGTGTTTATAACATTTGGTACCAGTCTTTACTCAGTATTTTTTTACACTGCACGCTATATGTGACAAGGGAATAATAAACACTGTTATTTATCGAGTGCAAAATGTGTCATTTCTACTTTATTAGAGGGTGACTTCGATATACACATACCCTAGGAAGGGTAGAATTCATATATCTCTAAACACCCTTTAGTTACTTAAAGGCGTCAGATTTAATGTTTTCAGAATAGTTCATTTAAAGAGGTTTCTGCCAAGTTTCCATCGTTTTATACTAATGTGTTGTCCCATCGTGTTAAAAACTAACTACCACCTCTACGCACCCCCCCCCTCACTCCTTTAACTACGCAACTCTAGTGGATGAGATGACTTCCGCTTTCGGTGATGGAAGGATCTACTACCTGTTCTTTGTTAACTATGTAAATTTTGTATGCATCGTAATAATATTTTTATAATCATGACGTACTTTGAATGATTCCCGTCGTTATTATTTTCTCCTTTCATTATGATTGATATCTGAATTCGTTAATCAACGTTGATTGATAGATGTCAAACTGTCTGCTCCCGGAATACTGAAAAAGGTAGGAGCATTAATATTTCCATATTTTGTTATGACGGAGGATTGATAATATAGCTACACTCATAGAGAAATTCCCAATAATATGTACCTTTGAAAACCATCGCTGTTTTGTTGTTTTCATATGTTCCATGAGACCCCAGATCAATACAGAGGCTGTTCACACATTCTTTAAACGATGTATATTGTATTGACAAAACTAAATTATATAAAATTCTTGTGTGTTAAATGTTCTATTTGACACATCTTATATCTGAACTATCTTTCGACACCGCAATTTCCAGGATAATAATGCCTTTTGAAGTGTCAGAAGAGGTATTCTATCCCATTCCTCCTGAACAGCTTTCCAGAGTCCTGTAAGGGTTTTGGGACGACGTTTGGATAATGCAGATTTTAAAAGTACGAAAGGACAAAAATCCATAGGCGATACATCGGGAGATTTAGTAGGGATATCAGTGAAGGGTATGGCCTTGATACCAGTTTTTGCTTCATTTCTTTTAGGAAATTTGCAGTAGATTTTGATGTGTGACTACTAGCTTTGTCCTGAAGGAGTCTCACAGATTGATGGCACAGTGGGTAAAGCGATGGTATTTCATTCAGAAAATTTGGCGATAAAATATGTTCCTGATAGTATTTGGAGTTAATCTTGACATTTTTTCCACTCTCTTCATTTTTAACTTGCCATTATAAGAAAAACCAGCAACAATCATGAATGCCTTAGAAAAACTTTCTTTCGATTCTTTGAATCATGTACTTAAATTTTTCTCCCCTTTTATGATAATAAATGGCTCCTCTTTTGTTGCAATCATTTAAATACACCCATGATTCATCTATTGTGACAATTGTTTTCCATTTTTCTTTGGATAAGTGTTTGTCATATAGAATTCTGCAGCGTGTCCTGCGTTCAGCGATATGATTTGGAAGAAGACGATGCACATTGCGTTTTTTCGCTTTCTTAAGATTTAAATCAACGTTTATCATTTTGTTTACTGTGGACACCGAGCATTTTAATGATTTTGCAACTGTCCTTTGACTAGGGAAATTTTCTTTTAACATTAAACAACGAACCTTTGCAATAATCGAAGATGTCCGTTTTTTCCTTGGATACTTGTTTGGAATTTTTGTCCCACTTGAGGCTCCAATTTGACGTTTTTTTTCCTTTCTTGTTGACGATATTACCTATCGACGCTTTAAATATCACAAAACCATGACTCTCATATCGTTTTTGGATAGCGGAGTATGCATATTTCTCTTCGGAAAGAGCATAAATGTAGCTTTCGAACCACTGCTTTGTTAAAAACGCCATTTTGAATAAAAACAAAACTTTCAAGCCGTAGACGATAATTTTGACTTTTAAAAACATAGTACAATTGCAATTATTTCTTTTGCAGCAAACGATTTTTTATTACCGCTTACCAAAATCGTCTAAAAAATGTGCGAACAGCCTCTGTATACATATGGAGAAAATATGATACGAAATAAACACATACACACACACAGAAGAAATTCTTTATTGAGAAATGAGGACACCGGCATTGGATAAAAAGGGTTTCAGCATCTTCTTTCTTGAGAATTATTAGTCTAACCATATGACACAAAAAATAAGAATCTATTATTTTGTTAAGAGAAAGTTTCTTAAATTATAAGCATTACATGGTAAGTATGTATCCTGTGTAGAATACAAAATCCCAAAACAAATTCAGAGAGATATTGATGTATTTACCTAAAAGCTTCAAAAAAGCATGTTTATGTATCCTGAAATGGAAAATGCATTACCATTCATACTATTACCCACATCTATTTAGATATGCGTTTGATGTTGGGGGTGTAGTGAACGGTTGAATTGCAGTTGCTTTAATAAGCTAAAAGGTATCTAGAATTAAATGTGTGATCGTGTAGTAAGAAGGGAATACATGTAAAAAACTTTAAACACAGTACTACTACGGAAGCCTCTCGTATGTGTGATCATACAGTTCTTTTCACTGAGCTGGAAAGCATCTGAATAATAAAAGAAATTAGTCAATTTATTCTGACCAAAATATTAAAATTTTATAATTACTAAAATAATAAAACAAACTTTTAATGACGCCGTCAATTATGGTCTATATCATACATCAATGTACACTCTTAGACAAAAAAACAAAAAACGACGCTCCAAGATGGGGTAATGCAGATTGGACACAAGTTGATATACACACAGGTTTCAACGGAAATGCAAAATTTTAAAGTTTGGAAGCCAGTAAATGAACATGTGACGCTGCAGCGCGTATTAACTGCGCAACTGGCAGGATATTAAAGAGGAAATATTTCGATTCCAGGTGGTCAAAATTCTTTGCGAACTTCATTTCGTCTACTCAGAAAGACAGTAACTATGCCTAGCACATAGGTGCGCGAAAAATATGCGCAGATGTTAGTATTTGAGAGAGGACATGTCCTTGGGCTCAAATAAGCCGGTTGGTCTAATCGTTGAATCCCTTGACATTTGGATAGGGACGATGGCACTATTAGACGATGAATGGGTGAACCATGGCCGAACACAGCGTCAAAAAGGAAGCGGTTGGCCTAGAGAAACGACAGAACATGAGGAACGAACAATTGTGAGAGCTGAACTCACAGCCCCAGATTAATCATTATCATCGATCGTACGTGCAACTGGTGCTTCAGTGACCGTAAGGACCATTCTTAGGTGCCTCAGAGAAAGGGGGGTGAGCTCACTTGCGTGGACTACCATTGACCTCTGTACACCGACAAGCTCGTTTGCAGTGGTGTCGGGCACATTTGACCTGGAATGTCACTGACTAGAGTAGAATTGTCACCAGTGACGAGTCCCGCTTCGAGTTGAGCCCCGTTGGCCCGCAAATACGTGTCTGGAAACGCAGTGGGATACCAACCTGACTGTCTTTCACCATACGGACCGACAACCAGGAGTGATAGTCTGGGGTGTCATTTAATTTCATAGAAGGACCCCTTTAGTTGTCATCCGCTGCACCCTTACAGTGGTACGTCGACAATATTCTACTCCCCGTTGAGTTGCCCTTCATATCATGCCATCCTTGGCTTACATTTCAGCAAGAAAATTCCTGCCGGGGAGAGTTTCTACTGTTTGTCTTCGTACTTGTCCAGTGCTACCTTGGCCAGTAACGTCGCAGGATCTCTCACACATTGAGCACGTTTGGAGCATTATGGGCAGGGACCTCTAACCAGCTCTGGATTATTACGATCTAACGCGCCAATTGGACAGAATTTGGCACGATATCCAGTAGGAGGACATCCACCCCGTCTATCAATCAATGCCAAGCCTAATAACTGCTCGCATAAGGGCCAGAGGTGAACCAACGCGTTATTAACTTTTTCACTTTGTAAAGCTCTTTCTTTTGAATAAATCACCCAATTTTTCTCAAATTTTAATAATTTTTCTTTCTATACATGTAAGTCAACCCATCTACCGATATCCGTCCTATTCGGATAACTTTTCGTCCTATTCAGACACACCTTCTTGGTGCGTCGTTTTTTTTGTCTAAGAGTGTATTTGTTAATTAAATAAGGAATAGTAACAAAATTTTGAGGAAATAACTCCAACAATGTAAGAATGTAATGGCAAGAACAATATATTTGGTGAAAAGTTAGAAAGTATACATATACATATTTATTTCTGACACTGGTGGCAGAATATTAGAATGAAAATTTTCAATGATAGTAAAAAAATGGAAATTTTTGAAATGAAAAGGTGAAAATCTGTGCAGTGCGCAGAAAAGTACTTTCTGTGGATAGAGGTCTTGATGACCTTTTTATGATTAGCACTTACAATTTGTCAAAAAAATATGCATAGTTTAAAAATTTTAACTTGATATTAAAAACGATAATGATAGCGTAAACATTATTATGTTTAAGCCCTT